>VZSV01000012.1:7808806-7911500 GCA_013398735.1 Nothocercus julius
AAAAAAAAATCTAGCCCAAGTAGATTAGTAGGTATTAATTAACTTACTGGGCATAAGTTAGCAAGTAATAGTAAGTGTTAGTAAGTATTAAGTACTTACTTACTGGGAGTAAGTTAGTAAGTGGTAAGTATTAACTTACTGGGAAAGATAGACAAAAAAAAGAGAAATTAAAAAAATGAACAGAAGTTACTCACAAATAGTACAGAAATTATTTACAGACTATGTTTTAGAGATTCAGAATCAAAATATATCACTGGCTGCAGCTTTTGAAAGAACCAAAGTAAACATTGGTATAGGTATGCACCAGAATATACAACAATATTAGGAGGAAGAGGACACGTTTCAAAATGTGGAGGAAATTAGAACACAGCATAAATCAAAGCAAGGCAAAAGTAAAAACAGAGTAAGAATGGGCAAAAGTAACTTAGATGAACAACTTTCTAAAAGGGTAAAAGCTAACAATAAAAATCATTCTTAAAAAGATCACAGACAGAGAGCCTGCCAGAGAGCCTCTAGGGCTGATGGACAATCACGGCATAGTAAGAGTAATTGCACAGCACAGCAGAAAAGATATTACCTCTTATTTATTTTGGAGAACTATACAGAGGATCTTTTTAAGAGAATGAGCTGGAAGAAATTTTGCAAACTTAAATGTCACTAGAAAAGTTTTTAGGATAAAGCACTAAAGCAAATAGCAACAAATTGGCAGAAGGAGGTGACATTCTTTGAAGAGTTCAAAACAAACTCAGATACAAAATTCTCAAACTGTTATCTGTGGTACAAAATTAATTGCTTGAACCTGTTGCTATCATAGCAAGAGAAGGGGGCAGACATGACTTGACTTTTTTTGCAGATGTAGGTGAGTGACACAGGAAACTATAGATCAGGAAATATGACTTGTTTATCAAACAAATTGGTAGAAACCAGTCACAATGTGGCCAAATTGATGTATTTAGTTTATTTGGAAGGTCGACATAGGTCCTTTTGGTAGAGTGCAGCAATGCAGCACAGATTTATTTTGATTCTTTCAAGGAATAGATGAGCTAGAACCGGTGTTATCTGACATATCTATAACTAGAAAGTGAAACAAATAATGAAGTTAAAAAGTTCATTGAAGATTCTGAATTATTCTGGCAGCAAAAACAAGTGTGCAAAGAACTGTAAAAGAATATCACATTAAAGTGATAGGGTGATGATAGGAAAAAAAAAAAAATCAGTATTAATACTTGCAAAGAAACCTAGGGAAGAATGTCTACTTTTATGGGCTGCCAAGTACTAAACACAACACAGGAGACTGTGGAGTTTTTATGATTAAGTGCATCAGACGGTAGTGCCCATAAAAGGCAAAAATAAATAGAATTTTAGGAATTAGTAGGAAAGGAACAGGCAACAAAGCAGTAATACAACATTATGCCGTAGCTCAATCCCATAGCCTACCTGTGTCTTGAATGTTGTGTACACTTTTGGTTCCTACATCTCCAAAATCACGCAGCGGAGCAGAGAAAGAACAGAGCAAAACAAGTAGGACCATCAGTGGCATGGGATGGCTTCTAGAGGAGAAGAAAGTCAATGAACTCTGACTCTTCAACCTGGAAGAGAAATGACTGATGGAAGATATGCTAGAGTCTTCAGATTATGTTTGAAATAGATTAATATGGATGAGCTATTTCTCACGACACAAGAATCAAGGGATGCCATACCAAACTCTCAGGCAGCATCTGTAACATAAATAGAAAGAAGATTTAGTTTTTCCTCTCACAGGTTTTATAGTAAATTAATTGCCATGCAATGCTGCAGAAGAGAAAAAAATCCTCCAAATACAAATATGTTCAAAAAATATTTTAACAACTTAATAACAGAAAATAAAGGGTTCATTGAAGGCTATTAAACCTGTAGATGCAGACATTAGTATACTTCCAAGGACATCCTAAGCTAAAACTATGCTGGACTGCAGAGATTTGTAATAGAAATGCTAAGACCAGATGAATGGAGAACGAAGGCAGATATTTTGGTGTGAAAGCATCAGAAAGTACATCATAAGAAGGTACCTAGGAACGAAAGCCATCTTAGTAGGTCCTCAAGATCCCAGCACGTCTATATGTATATCTTCCCAGGACAGAAAACAAAGAGCAGTTGAGAACAAAACACAGCTTCCACCTAGGCTAGACAAAGACTCAAGCCATAGAGAAAAAATTGCAGTGAGCCTTAAGACGCCCAGGTCCTAACCTTAGGACTAGGCAAGAGTCTGACTATCTCCAAGGATGGATAATGAACCTCACTGGGCAACCTTTTCCAACATTTGGTCACCCATTTGGTCAGTAAAAGTAGTTTTACTTAGGTGTAAGTGTGATTTCTTGTGCTCCAGTTTATGTCTACTGCCTCTTACTCTTTCACCAGATACCACTGAGGAGAGTGCGGTTCTCTTTTCTCCTCTCCATCAGATGGGACCAGATACTTACTGATATGACACCCCCTTCACCCACTAGTCTTCTGTTTTTGAGGCTAAACAGTCCTTGCTCTCTCAGCTTCTCCTCCAATGTCAAATACCTCAATCTCTTAATCGTCTTTGTGGCTCTAATCACCTCCATCCCAAAAAGAACTCACATTGAGCGTTACAATATTGTTCCTGAAACATTGCTGCAATAGATACCAGAGGTGAACCACCTCTGTGGATTTGCAATGAATTTAAATATGAATACAATTACAAAGAGCAGGTTTATAGACATTTTGGTTCTGAAATATCTGTTGCTGCTGACTCCAAAGGCACAATACTGCCTTTCAACAAAGGAAGAACAGAAGAACAAAAGCAAGAAGGTCTACTTATACTTATTGCAGTCCATGCAAGAACAGCAGACAAAAGATCCAGCAAAACGGTGGGGAACTATAACTGAGCTTCAAGTTATAGTGTCACAGTTGGGTAATTGGTTCCCTGCTTCTTTCTTACTTTGCTTTCTTACATTCCTGATTTTGATATGAAAAGTTTGTCACCCCCAAATGATTACTTTAATGTAAAAAGGCATTAAACTAAGAATACAGAAAGAATTATTCGCAACATCATGAAATGAACTTTTTTTCCACTAGGACAATAGAGGTTTTAAATTTATGCAGCACTTCAAGCATGAATAATTTATACTTGGAAAATCTTTTCATACTTCTGACGAAAAGTGAGATTCGTTATATATTGTGCAAAAGCTACCAACTCGTATACATGACACCAAGTCATATATTACGAACATGAAGCCTTTCGCATTTTACTGAATGTCATAAGGTTTGCAGTTCCCACATTGTGTTTTAGTATTTCTGCCAAAATTGCCAACAAAGAACGTGTCTTTAACTTCTCTGACCCTATTGTGTCAAAAATATCTCTCATGCACCCCATACTGTATCTTTTAGACCTACTCAGAAATGCTCAATAGGAAAACCTCAGAACATACAATACAGCTTCCTTACATCTGGAACCATACATCAAAAATTATGTCTATGAGCAATGTTCTGCATTTTTTCCCCTACCAAATTAATGAAAGAATTACTAATATTTCAACTAAAATAAGTTGGATCCTGTAAATAGCTAAGAAAAAGGTAATTGATAAAAAATTAAATTACTTTCTTTATGTAACTCTTTGACAGACATTAAATATTGGCTGAAAACAAAATGCAGAGCTTGTTGATTCTGGTAGCAAAACAGAAGATATATACTTTCCAAAATTAGAACTTGATATTGATTAATGTATCATTCACTCCACTGCTCTTCCATTTTGATCCTGATTTACTGCTTCAACAGTCTTATACCATTCTCCGGTTAGAGTAGGCCCTATTAAAACTATATGATTACTTGAAAGCATACCAAGCTCACCAATTCTTAGGCTTCATCTTACCTCAGCAAGATCAAATATTGACCAAGTGTCTCCCTCACCAGACAGTTAGTAGCGCATATTCCTATTTTCTTTACTGACCTTATGGCTGCCTGAGGACAAATGTGACTCTCAGCCAGAAAAGATGCTGGATTTCCTTCAGGTGGGGTCTTATACCGCAATGGGCCCTCCACAGGTGGTTTCCCCTCAGTAAAATAATCTACCAAAACAAAAAAACTCTCCTGAGACAATATATGTTTGCCTTTAACTCTTAGGATACCTATGAAAAAGGACAGATTGGACAATAAGGCAGGGAGAACAGAAGGGAATAATAACCAATCTCAGGTGTGCCTAAGGCAAATCAGTAAACTCCCTGGGCAATGAGGTGGCCTGCAAACATGCTGAAAGATCTGAGGATAGGCCTGCTGGTGGGGCCAGCACGAGCACTGCGGCACAACCTGCATCACCCAGGCGGAACACTGAGGTTATCTAAGCTGTGTACCCCAAGGGTACTGATGCACAGGCTCTACCCAAATTAACTGAGTTACAGGGGCCACTAGTAGGCAGATGATTCTCCTAGGGATGAAGAAAAAGAAGATGCTGAAAAAACATGGTTTGTAAAAGAATAAAAAGTAGAGTGGCAAGTTAGTTTTTCTTTGCTTGCTTATTTGTTTGTTTTCTTGAGAACACTGTTTCCCTGACAAATGATGCACAGAAGAACAAGAAATTTAACACAGACATTGGTGTTTCTGTTTGCACCTCCCTAGGCAGACACACAGGAATGTAAGTACATTAGTCCACAAGAAATTCTAAACCAGCCCATAAAGGATAGGAAAAGACAAGGACAAGCCAGGGATCATGACAATCTTGAGGACAAAGCACAATGACACCACAAATGACTTGCTAATATATGCAAAGGCTACTCCAGTCAACCAGATTAAGTCCACATAATTCATGTGTGCACTGGCAGAGAAGACTTTGGACATCTGGAAAGGAGTCTGAGGACCTGCTGTTGGAGGGAAAGTAAACCAACAAAGATATTAGTGGAGCATCTTCCTCATCAGTGGGTAAGCCATGGAGTGTTAAGCCTCTGAGGACAAAACTCTCTTGTCTGGAAGATGAGCCCACCTATTACTTTGCCCTTGTGGTGCAACACTCTGGTGAAATAGCCCTGGTTAGAGGTGGAGCAGATGTGTGATAAGACAACATCCCATACCTGCTGTATTCTACCCCATTACCAAAAGAATCTATTCACAAATAGCAAATTCTGGCATTACGAGAATAACATTACACAGTAGTACTAGGTATAGCTCAGAAGGAAGCCTGAGTGACCACTTAACCAATAACAGTGAACCAAACTCACCCACTTTTTTGAATTAATCATATTTAGATGACCTGTTTCAATTCCTGTTTACTTAAGAGCAGCACAAATTCCTTACAAAGAATTCTAACTACTTCCTTTATGGGGTCACAGGAGCACAGTAATACCAAGAGGGAAATTTGCTCCAGAGTCTGTTTCCATGGTAAATATTTGGGCATCCAGGCTTTATAGCCTTGATTGGATGATCGCAACTCCAAGGAAAGTCTGTGCTCTAGTTGTTCCTCAGTGTAGTTTTTGTGCATGGAAGACATTACCTAACTGGGCTTAAATTCCTTGAAAAAGATTCTGGCTTCTGCACAAATACCTTAACTTACCTGCTTCACTAACGAGTGAGCTTTCTGGACTGGATGACTTTAACTCACACAGTTTGTCCTTTCTTGAAGATGACTGTGCAAAGAATCCATTCACCATAGTTAGGCAGATGGTGAATACCAAAACCCATACCATAAATGACAAACATATTTGACAGTTTTATAATCATAAAGTTTGCTACTAAGATGACAGGAATGACAGGACTGACAAGGGAAATCGGTGATGCAGCTGCATTGTCAGAAGTCAACAGGAAATCACCAGAGCTAGAATAAACTCATTTGTGTAGTTCATTCTTTTAGTCAAAAGATTGTAACAGTCAGTAAAGTAATCATCCTGCTCAGAGGAGGCAGGATCTATATATTTAATGACAATAATGTATAAGTCAGGAAACAGCCTTCCTCTCAATCATATTATAATGTTTTAACACCGTTTTCCACCAGATGCTTTAAAATTTAATTATCAGTATGTCAGCGCATTGTGTTTTGTGGATGCATGTTTATCTGTGGTACAGACCTGAATAAAGGAAATCAAAAACAAGTTTTATTCCCAACTCTGTCACTAGCAGCCATATTAAAAGTCCACCCTTGCTAGTGGAAACGCTTAACATTTCTGCTAAAAGACTTTAAGAGCATGGCAAGCACACAGTGAAACTTTGTTCAATGTCTTACCAAATTTTCGTGGAGTTTAGTAATTTGTTCAGCTAATGTATTCTTATGCTCAAAGAAAACCTACTTTCTTAAAGATCTTTTGGATATACCTTGGAAAAAGTTTTTTTTTTTTTTTTTTTAAGTCTGAGTCCAAATTGCTTAATCTCTCTCTACCTCATCCTTACCTCAACATCCCTCATGAAGAATCTTGGAGATCTTCTAGTGAAAGTCTCCGTATAAATGTATTAGCTTATACATATAATTTTTGATAGATCTTTTGTCTCCCATTTTCTGATGAAGCAAGTAAGCATGGTACTTCTCATTTTCCACTGTGCGGTTTGCTTTGTCAACCGAAACCAGATATCCTCCACCCTATTAATATCATCACACTGTCTAAATATATTTTAAGAGCTTATAATGCTTGGCAATGAATGGATTTGATTTTGTTATTGTTGGGTCAGAATGCAGTTCATTTAATTTAAATGTTAGCACAAGATGGGCTTTATCTGATCAAGAAACCATGCACTAGTAGGAAGGGGTATATTTCCCTTTAAAAAAACAGACACCCCTGGATATATTTTCAATGCCAGAGATTTTCATCTATTTGAATGACAGCTACATGCTCCCATTGCACTAACTGGAAACCAATAACGAGACCAGAGAAACTGGACCACTGTGCAAAGCATGGTTTTTGGCAGTAATGTATAATACATTTGAACTTGTGGATTAGAGATTGTGGCATGTCTTCGGCTCAATCTAGAAGTCCAGCCTTAGGCAAAAAAATAAAAAAAATCTTAAAGCGTGTTTGCCAAATGCTGTCAAGAAAACAATCAGAAATTACCAATATAATTTTCACAAGCAGAAACGTAACTCCTTCCCCGTCCATGCTACAGGCAGGTGGACGGGGTCCATGAGCCCAGGTGGCACTTGGGACCTCTTCCGTAAGAGTTGCCGGCACAGCTCCCCATCCCGTGCCATGGAGCCTCTTCCCGAGCAGATGGTGCTGGCAGGGCCGTGGAGCACTTAGCTCCCGCGGCAGCTCTGCTTAAGTGCGCCTGAAAACGGGCGCCAGCCTCTCTCCTCCCTCTGATTAAATTTGACACTTCCGTTCAGTAAAAGAAGGAACATACGCAGGAACTTCACGGAAAGTTTGAGCCTAATAGCAATTTTATTTGTAGTGACAGCAGCATCTGGGACTTGCAGAACATACACCCCAACACAGGCACGTATTTCTGTGAAAAGTCACCATTCTGGAATTAAAGTTATTATATTTAATGCTATCCCTCACAACGGCACCATGCCGGACATGGTTACCTGAGCACAGCTTGTTTACTTGAAACAAAAAATTTAAATATGCATTTCTTTCTTTCATTTCCTCCTTCCGTTCCCTTTGGGTTGTGGCATATGTTGACTCTTCTTAGCTTTAACGGCAATGTTATATACACTGAGATTCTATCTGGACAAGCGATGAACAGAAATATTATCCACAGCTAAATAAGAAAACACAGATTATTGCACGAGCCCCCGAAGGCCTACTTTGTCTGTGCAACAGTTTGTTTTACTTTTCATAAAATTTATTTTGGCTGTAGCCAGATTGATGGTGATTATATTTGAAATCCCTCCCACAAATCTGTCACGTAAACACACCATTAATTTACGATTTTTAAAATTATCTGGTTAATGAAATGTGTTTTCTTATTCATTAGTAGATATTGGGCATTGCTATACATCAGCAAACAATCAAACGCTCCCCATGTTAACAACTTTCATATGCTGAGATTTGCTACTGCTCACAGTAGTTCGCATTCACAGTAGTAAGAAACTTCCACAGTTTTGAAAAAACGCCTCAAGTAATATGAGATGTCTTATTAGCCTAGAAAGATCAATCTCTGTGACCTGAGATGGCAAAATTTCCAGATTTTCCTTTTGCCAAACAGAAAAATTACAACAACAACAACAAAGCCCCTTAATAGGAGTTTTGAAGTTTGATACAAAGTAAATCCTGAGCTTCACCAGCATTCCTGTTGATAATATCACTGTGTTTGATATCTTCCAACAACAACAACAACCAAAAAAAAAAAAAAAAAAAGGGAAAAGCAAAAAGAAATCTTGAGCGGCTGCAAAAAAAGGGGCAGGAAGTGCCCACTGCAGGGCCTGTGGTCCGCACAGCTTTTATTTCACGGAGACACACAGACAGCCTATTCCCTGGTGACAGCTCTCTGCACTTTCCAATCCTGCACAGGATTTCCTTCTGTCTGAAAGCGTAAGAGCTGCTCCAGTAAACACTCTGCATATGCGTTCCAGCTGCTGCACTCATTCTGCCAGTGCCGGCCAGTGACAAGAAAAGTATTATTTCCTACTAAAACCTTCTAATCAGTAGACCATGCCATGTTCATCTGGCTCTTTCAGGCATCAAGAGCTCGCATTGCCTTCAGTAACTCTATCACTATTAAGAAATTAGCTTGTGTGTCCCCACACGTTAATCTGCATCTCCAGGCAGTACAGTACAGTAAAGGCTGGTGGGCAGCCTGTGCTAAGGGAGCCATTGCCAGGAATGGTTGCATCGATTATACAGCCTCCAGGACGTATACGTTTTAAATATTTGTACATACACGGAGTCCTGTACACTCCTTCACATGCACACAATACATGCATATTTTACACATGCACATAAATTTACGTATACATATATTTATGCACACTTAAAAGAAATTGCCATCCGTACCATTTGCCGCACACCCTGTTTATTTTGGCATGGGCTTGCCTTTACAGGAAGAGCTTTTTGTTTCGTTATGAAGCTCCGCACATCTTTGCCAGAGTAACTGCATGGAGAGGTATGGAGAAAAACTTTCTCAACCTGCACTAAAGAAAATAAGACTTAAAAACAAGCTTAGGGCATATCCTATTACTACCATAACAATGACTTTTTTCAGAACTGGACTATCTGTCCCTAGGGAAATTTTAGCTAGGATTTTTTTTTAACCCTTTCTTCAGAGTGAGAATTTTCTGAATTGTATTTAGAAAAACATCTAATTCTTCAAGTATTGTTCAAAGAACAGATTTTCTGTTTAGTATATATATTTTTTTTCTTTGAAGGGAACAGCAGGCTGACTACACTATCCTTCCATAAATTTTCTTGAAAGACAAAGCAAAACAATGCAAGGTCAAATTCTCATCAATTTTCATTTTCAGGTTTACATTTTTATCCCTTTCCTTTAGCAAAACAAAAGAGCAAGCCCATATCCACTCCCAACATTAAGATTTCCCTTGCTCAGCCCGCACATACTAAAATATAGTGACAGGAGAACCTTGATTTCCAAATGTCCAAATGGAAAGTGGAGAATGGTAATTACACAGTCAACGCAGGCTTCAAGTAAAAGGGAAAGCGTTTAGCACATAGCACAAAATATGCAAACATCATCTAAGTTCAAGCAAGAGCCTCTTCAGCAAAATAGTCTTTTGCGGAACAGCACAGGACAACTATATTTTGAGTCACAGCAAATATTTTCATCTCTCATATTTACATTTGGGTCATTATTCTAATGTATTAATACACATAAAGGAGGCCAAGGAAAAGCTAACATTTTCAGACCCGTAAATAAGAAAAACATGTTACCAACATTTATATTGGCACTGGATGTCTCCACTTAATGGCATATTAGCACAAAACTGCTTAGCATTTAAAAAATTCTCACAATTATGTTCTTCTGAAAAATTATAACTTTCCATAAACCGTTTCATATGCAAACAACCATGTTTTATGCCCTTCTTTTAGTACCAAGCAAAATATTTTACTAGGCTAATGAAGTAGCTCGGCAATCTGGCGTGTCTCTCTGCATCGCTCTTGAGGACTATAGCTCAATTCCTGGCTCTGCTTGTTGAAACAGACATGGAAACCACACCAGGGTTGAGTTTATTAAACTTCCCGTGCCACAAGAAGGAATCGTTCCTTAGAGAGCTGTGCCCAAGATGAAGGTACCCACGTGAACTAGGACTGCGGATCCCTGGATAAGGGTTTGTCTTCTGGGATGGCCCTGCTTGGAAGATGCTTGCAGCAGCATTCTTATGTTGTCAGTATTTTTATCCAGGCTCCCTGCACAGCTAAAGTGACTCACCTTAACGTCCCTATATCTATGTGTTCAGAGTACATAAAAACAAATATCTAAGGAAAATATAACCCAAAGTATATAAGAAATCCTTGCAATATTTTGCTCCTTTTTAAAAATCATCCCTTCAGGGTGTCCTTAAGAACACTTCAGGCAAATAGAGCTTTTTGAGTCCTTGTCAGTGATGCCAGAAACGTGTTGATATTCAGGCTTAGTACATCCACCAGTTTGTCTGTTCCCCTTAACACTATTCCTAAATTCCTTTTCAGTAAGGTTCTCCAGACAGTACATATCAAAGGGATTATTGCACTTACCGGGTGATTAAAGCCACTTGCCCTTCAGCCTCATGCCTATAATGCCACCTTAGACATACAATAATAACTCTGAAACCACTAGCTGTCATGTCTTATTGCCTAAGTATATTGTCATGAAACAGCCCTTCCCAAGGAACTTTTTAAGGAATTCCAAAAGACATAATCTCGGGCAGAACTTTTCTTCAAAGGTTTTTAAAAATTATTAATATTTAAAAAATAAAAATAAAAACCCCACCAACAGTCTTAAACAAATGAACTTCTAGAGCCACAAAGCCAAAATGTCCCAGACTGCAGGCTGATTTGAAATATCTCCCAAAAGATGGAAACCCTGCCCTGGCACGAGCCTGTGCTGGTTAAGAGCAGCTCTGCGGTTGTTACAGCCTGAAATACCCATTTAGCAGTGCTGTCCAATGATATTCATTATGATTTAAGTAAAAAAGTCCCAACATAAAAGCCAGAGATTTCCCAGTCACTCTAATTAGCTGGTTCTCAGCCCGCATGGTGAGGCACACAGGGGCCTCTCAGGGACAGCTCACAGGCAGCTCGATGGCCACAGTTTCAAGAAACTTAATGGTCACCGGGTGTCACGCAGGGTGGTTCACGTGCACCATGACTGTTCTAAGGCTGTGGCAGCAGCTGCAGCACTCCTGGGAAAAGCACACAAAAAACATACAGTTTTGCCTTCACTTGAAAACGCTGCAAAAGAGACTGAGCAATTATTATATGATCGCTTACATCCACTAGCTTGGCCATACACAAATCTGTAATAATTCTTTCTCACTTTCTTTTTTTCCACAGGAACAGATGGCACCAAGGCTATTTCTTGCAATGCTCTTCACAAATGTGACTTTGGGGAATACACCACAGGCACTGTCTTATGTTTATCTAACTTTATGCCAGTTTTTAACACTGCTCTCCACTCTGCTTTACCAGCCAAGGGACATGATGGAAGGAAGGACATAACACTGAAGAAGGCAGCCCCTCCTGGACTTATTTTCTTCTCGCTCTGCTTTTTTATACATTTATGTATGCACATAGCTCACTTTACATATTATCAATGCCACTTCCACTTTAAAAAAATGCCACAAGCGACAGAATAAAGAAAGAAATTGCTCCGTAATGTATTAATCATGAAATTATAAGAGTTTGACAGCTGCTCATGATAAAACATTGAAGGGTTTAACAGAGCTGTGATTTGGTGGCTTCTTATTATGGCAAACTAGCCCAGTCTGTTCCTGTTCCAGTGATTAACTCCCATCGCTCCCCATCCAGCCTTGCACAGTAATAGCAGTTTTAGCCATGGAAATTGCCTTTGCCCTTCTGCTCGTTTACCTGAATGGCTGTGATATGTCTGAACTTGTCGTGACGATATCTGCAAGAGACACACGTCTGAGGATACCGCCTAGGCTAGGGATGCCTTAAGAGGACCCAGGCAGCTTTATTTCTCTAAAACAATCCCTACTTGCGCATCGGTTGCACTGAAACAAATGTGAGCCCTTGACTGAGCGTTCATGTGTGTTGTGAGCTGCAGACACCACGTACTTTGGGCTAACGTGCTGCAAAATGAATGGTCTGTATGTGGTGGTACAAACATAACCCTTGGTTTGCAATAGCAAACCACATACTTTCATATTAACTATAATACTGTTAAAGGTAAGTAGAGAAAGGATACATAAGCAAGCAATGTTGTGCTAGAAGACATAGGAAAATTTCAAGTATTTCAATATACTTTAGCATTTTGAAGTGTATAGCTGAGTTCTAGAATGATTAAATTTTCATCTGTAAAAAAAAAAAAGATCCAGTTCATTGTAATTTCCATATGTGGAGTCAGTCCAGTCCATTACAATTCAATTCACTGAGTCCAACAGTAAAGAAAACAGCCATTAGCTAGCAATCTATAAAGATTTCCTTTCTTCACATGGTTCAGAGCCTTTAATCTTTTAGCAAGCACAAGTGACTGCTGAAGTGCATTTGTTCAGGGTTCTGTTTAAAATGTGAATTAATGGAGTAGTAATTCTACTTAGTGTGGAGTAGTAATTTCCCTTGGTTAGCGTATATTGGATCATATTCTTTAAAAATGGAGCTACAGATTTACACTGCTTGGGTGTCCAGTGAGTTGTCCTTATTAGAAAAAAAAAAAATCAAAAAACAATTTTGCTATAACTGCACTATACAGCAACTACTGCAATTAGAAAATCTCAGTTTCAAACTTCCTATAATAGCATGGAGAAGCAAGAGTTAATGGAGTGCTTTTTTATTTTTATTTTTTTTGAACATTGCCTCAAGAGGGAATATACTTCTTCTTTTAGAAAAATGACTTTTAAATAACATCCTAAAAGGGTAACACACCATTAGTCATTTTCAGTAATGACAACAGGTAATTTATTGTCATGCACATGCCACACAGTTAAAAAAAGGGGTCAGAGCTAGGTGTGTTAGCAGCAGGAATTCTCAAAATAGATGTGCAAGGAATAGTTACACTGGTCTAAAAATTAGCCAAAAGATTTTCTGTACATAATGTTGAACTAATTTTTGTGAGAACTATAATAAATCTTTTATGTTACATATACTTATAGAATCCTATATTGGACATACTATCATTTTTTCTCCTGCTTGGAATACAAAAATACCCATGCAAAGATTTTCAAAGAATCTGGTAAGATTCTTAAAAGCCATTAATCATTTTGGGCACTCAATTGGAGACACATTAGCACAGTCAGACTATAGGAACTGGGGTTCAGCAAAAAACAGAAACCAAAGATTTTAAGACGTCCAGACAATTCCTGCAAAGTAAGGACCCTATACAAGTGACTATTCCAGAAAGCATACCTTTCAGTCCATGTTCAAATACATAAGTGGTTTGATTCATGTTGTGAACATCCCTCAGGTTCCAGTACCATTAGAGATTCTGCATATGAAAAATTGCATAACCAAAGTGTCTGCAGTTTTCCTGGACACTGCTAGTGAGGCATCCTCTAAAAATATTATCACACAAAAAACTATGATGTGGTCATACATGGCCTTAAAAAGCAGCTCTTAATTCAGTTTCCTTCTTATTCACTACTGAGACACCCTTTTTAGCGAAACCAGTACCTAATACATCTGGAAAAAAAAAAAAAAAAAAAAAAAAGGTCATCTGAAGAGCAATGCCTTAAGTTTTCATTATTAACAGAAATACTGTGAGTGGAAGAAAAGTGGAGGATACCCAGTGGAAGTCCAGTGCTGGGGTTCTGCAAAGCCTTAGCTCGCGCAGCTGATGCCATCTGGGATACGCAAGAAATGGAGCCTTGCTGCCTTCATAATTTCCCTGGCTTGGTGACATGTTATGAATAGGAGAAATATTAGGAATGATTTTAAGCATTCCTGCTCTGACGCTCCAAATCCCTTGTTTACTTTATTGCCTGAGAGCTGTCAGGCTTGCCCCAGGAGCTGACGGGTCCCGACGTTGAGTGAAGCTGTCAAACGCTGGTTTGCAGGAGGCCGCCATCTCCGACGGGTCTCAGCGCACAGGAATTCGAGGGGAAGCAGCGATAACCTTTCAAATTCTCCCACTTTCCTATTTTTGACATGCACAGATGTTGAAGTGGCGCCATTTAACACCAATATATGCATCCTACAGTAATTATTCAGCTGCATGGGAAGGGGTAGGAAAGTATTTTGCTCTATTTAAGCAAGACTCCGGGTGGTGCTGATCTTGAACCCCAGAAAGTTTCATCAAAAATTATCAAGACTAATGTCTGGAAAAGTACAACTATAAAAAAGCTGCTCTTGTAAAATCAGCTCTCGTCTTCAGAGTATAAAACTAGAGAGGAGCTATGGTTAGCCGATTGTTATTGACACAGAGATAAAGTTTACAACTTGATTTGGAACTTTTCCATAATTCGTCATCCTGGAAGGGTCGCTTGGGCTCCTCTTTGGAGTTCCTCTATTGCAGTATTGAACTCTTTTTTTAAACAGCAATTTTAAGAGGAGCTTGAAGTTCTCATAGTACTTCAGAAAAGTGCATACACTTTTCACTAATAAATCCATCATTAAACTTTTTGGCCTCTTGGCCTGTATCTCTTAACACCTTGTGCCATTTGCACATGTTCAGAAGGACACTTTTGGCTTCTGGGACTGTGCTAGCAACTCCAGATTTAAGGAAGAATCAAAACTCTTTTTTTCAGCAAGGTCATCTACTTCATACACAGTGCTAAATGAATGTGAAGGGGTCTAAAAATATATTTAGTAGTAAAGTACAAGATCTCTCTTTAAAGCCTTTATTCTTTAATTCTTGTTTAGATATATGCAGGCATGCATAAAACTGTGTGTGGACATAAGTGCATATATATGTGATATGAGCAGACAGAACTTTCAATACCTTTGAAGGACGGAAGGGCCTCCTAGTCTATTGTGGTTTATACTATCTTTGCTTGTTAACTCAAAAAAAGAATAAAATATATGCATGATTTATGGTTTGTATAGAAATTTCATGAATACAACTTTGTATGTAATTCCACTTTTATTAAATTAATTAAATCAGATAAACCTTTTTCTTGACCTCCTCCCTCAGGCCATAAGGAAGAAAGCGGAATTCCCTGTTTCACTATTTCCTTTAAAATCAGTCCAATAGAGGGAAATGAACATTTCAAAGTGATCACACTGAGGTTACAGCTTGGGATTCACAGAGTTTGTTCATTCTCTGGCACCGATTTCCTCTGCAGCCTTTGGCAAGACACTGAGTCCATTTCTACTTTGGTTTTAAAATGGGATTTTTAGCGCATTAGTTGCATTGGCTATACAGGTACTGGTGTTTTATTTTCTGCAGTACTTAAACAACTCCCACTTGTTTTAAAAGAAAAGGTTTCTGGCATTACTTGGTGCTACACAAACTCCACTACTAAACTTTTGTAGGAGGAATCAGTCACCCAGTTAAACATGTGCCATACAGGGCACATTATATGCAAACTGAATGCAGCCAGTATCAGCCATGTCACCTAGCAAGTGACTGGAAGGTGACATAAAGATGCAGAGAGTGCAAGCTACACTAGCAAAAACTATTGAAAAAGCAGCCAAAATGAAGCACCTGCATGAAGTGTGAATTTCTGGGCTTTGGCATGAGAATTAGGTCATGTCGCTTATAGGACAATAATTATGAAGGGAGTTTCTAGGCTCATAATTAAAGAGTTAAAGGCTTACCGAGCTCTGAGTTGCAGATGTATTACGTGCCATAAAAGGTGTCAGGAAAAGTTCAGGATAGTTGTGAAGAAACCCTGCCAAAACTCATGCCCGAACATATTTAATAACAAAATATGTGTAGATGACAAGCATGTCTGACAGTTCAGTTTTCTAGACACTACATGGTGTTTTGAAGAAACATTAGATGCTGATAGATCTGCTTTTTAAATTTAATGGTCCAGACTAAAAGGAAAAAAATGATAAACACTGTATAATCAAAATAATGCATGATTGTAGTTTCTTCCTCATAAAACCTTGGCAGCAAATCTTTTCTCTTTGTTTTTTTTTTTTTTTTTTTTTTGTCTTCCAGAAAAACCAACACAGACATTTCAATCCTATTGCCAGGCAGCCTGTTAGCTTGGTGAAAAGCCACGATATTCATTTTAATTCTGGATGCTTTGCTGCCCTGTACTTCAGCAGTGTATTTGCTACTTGTCGAATGCAGTGAAGAGCTCTCCGCCCGTCAGGTAGAGCTAGGTCTGCTAAAACATCACGTTGTCCCTTTTCCTCATCCCAGCTTGTTAGTGGTGATGCTAAGCGGGGCTGACCTGCCCCTGCCAAGGGAAGAGGGCAGAGGAGTCTGCAGCCACGTGGGCACCCCTGAGACGTGAGTATCTTGGTGTGAGCACAGGGACCCATCAGCTTTGGGGTCACTAGACGAAGGCCTAGAAGAGAAGTCGCCACATTGCAGGCAGACAGCGTGTCGCCTGCTGCTGCAGGGTGTCTTGCGATAACAGCTCTGCCTTTAGGATTTAACGGTTTAAGCCCCAACCCTGAGAAGCTTCGCACGCACCTCTCCTTACACACAGCTGGCAAATCTTTGCAGGACCAGGCCAAAAAAAAAAGCAGGCCCATGCAATTTAGTCTTGGGGGTGCTCCTCTCTGCAAGCTCAGGGCTTAATATAATACGGCACATATCATATACAGAATACAGCTTCATATTCCCAACTGAAGTAATTGATTTGAAGGTAGTAAAACAATACACGTGATTTAAGAATGGCAAATACAGCCTTGGGAAAAGGTTAACATCGAGAGCACTCCAAGGAGGCTAACAGGATGGAGTTGCAAGCATGCTTGCTCAAGAAAAGCAATTAAAAATGACATGATGTTAGAATAAGTCAGCCCAGAAAGAATAACAGAACATTCACCTGCAAGTAATCTCAGGAGACTGGTCAACACTTGGAAAAAGAAAGGCTGTCTCACAAATTGCCTGGTGTTTAACTTGAAGTCCATTTGTTAATTTTGTAAACACTGCTGCTCCCATTCTGCACTGACATGCTAGTGACAGTGCGACTCTAATCCTGCCAGGAAGGAAGTATCACGTTTCGGACAGCTTCAGGACGCTTCTCAAGTCTATCTTCACCTGAAGGTGTTTGGCAGAAGTTACTGACAGAAGGAAACACTGTGCAATACAGGCTCGATGTGGAGCAAAACTACTTAATATTTTTGCATAAGCGTTTGGGACAATTATGCAGTCGGTTCTTGTGGCCAGTGCAGATTTTAGCCTCCAGGGCTGCCATTAGCACTGCGCTGTCCGACCTGGAGGTCTGGATTATGGCAGAGTTTGGCACCGGGGCAGCATGGCAACGCTGGCTTGGACTTCGTCGCCATTTGGCCTGGAGCGGGTGTATTCAGGCTGGCCACGAGACCTCGCTGTGGTTTGGTGGCTGGTGTCTTCAGCCCAGCGGAGCTGTGGTTTGCCATAGCCTCAGTTTGTCGGTGTGATTTCAATCACTCTCCGACCCATTGACATAATTAATATGTTGGCTAAGCCAGAAGGGTCCTCTATAATGCAGACACCATGGCTCAGAAACGATGCTGTAGGTTATGACATCATGCATTCCGCGTTTTTAGCTAAATGGCTTCAAACAGAAGGCCCAATGCCATAACTTTTAAACAGCTTTCCCGCTGGAGGATTAAATTCAGATTGCTTGGGATCTGAGAAAAGAAATTCCACATCCATGATACTGGAAACCGTAGGTCTATGTCACATTAATAATGCAGACAGGAAGGCACCCTAGGCAACCGGGACTGAATATATACTAAATAAAGAAGAAACTGGCTTCTGGCCCAAGCACTGGCAGTCCTGGTCAGATCATTTCAAATTACAAAGAGTAACAATTGCACAAGTTGATCAAATACAGGCTCTTGCTAGCTTGGAGCTACTGGGTGCATATGTTAATCTCAAAGCTTAAAGTACGTGTTTTGTTTTAAAAGAGAGTGCATGGAAATTTGACAAATGGTTTGCCAGGCGCCAGCCCATCAGTGGGTACTGACAGGCACTGAAACGTGTCCAGCGTCAGCTGCTGGAGGCCCAGTCACCTTGAGCAGGGCCAGCCTTGCTTGAGAGTCCTTAACCAGCACCCGGGTGCTGTGCACGGAGAGGGGCACCCGTCGAGCAGGGGACAGCCTGCGATGGGCACCGTCACCTTCCCGACTCCCTCTGCGCACGGCAAGCAGGACACTCGTTTGGAGGAACACCAGCCATGGCTTCTCAACAGGATCTGCTCGAGAAGGGGAGACCCGACCCCTGCCAAACAGCACACAATGATACATCCGTACCATAAAAATCTTCCAAATCACCCAGTGGTTTGCAGTCAATTTTTGAGCGCAATCTGAAGGTCTGCATTTACATTTCAATTCCTGCTGTTACGGCACATATGTATTTTTTTTCTTTTAAAACCTTTCCACTTTCTTTATTTGTACCTCAGGTATATCTGGTATGAAGGGCTAATCTTGAACGTTTACAGCCTGAGGTTGGTTTGCGGTATTTATTTCAGCTTAATATATATTATAGTATGTTTTTGATTATATTTGACAATCAATTTGCTGGAATTTATAGCTCCCTGACTAATATGCTTTCATGATGTACTTGCCCTTAATTTGTGGATTTTATGGAGAGTTTATTGAGGTTGGATTTCCCGCTTTTCTTTCCACTTGCATTTTCTTTTCAAAATTCTGTGTGGGTGAATGCATGCAAGAGAGAGAAAGACAGAGAGTATGAAAGCTTAATGATCATAAAAAGTCCAAGATCAGTTATCTCACTGAATAAAATCCACTGAGCAGGCACGGAGAGGGAAGTAACACAGCGGCCTTTTCTCATCCATTGCTGTTTGGATATAGCTTGGTGGAGATAGATCCCTTTTAGCTTTGACTCTGGAGCTCCAGTGAGAAAATTTCGAGCTGATACAAGACCTAAGGAGGGCACCTGCACAGCAGCGTCAGCGGGGGAAGAAGGGACCAGGAGTGAGGGTGGTCCTGGCTCGGCACTCACAAGTAGGACACAGCTTCTCCACCCCTTTCCAGTGGAGAAATCAGCAGAGGTGCCTATCCTCCCTACCATGTGCCCAATGCTGCATGGTTCCCCATGTGTTTGACACGTCCCCTCTGCCTTTGGCATATATGCTGAGGTGGTTTGGAGGCACACAAGGATAAAAGAAAGAACCTGGACTTGCAATTTAGCTCTTTCTACACAAAACACTTCCTGAGTTAAAACCCCAGTTATGAGGGATTTATCTGTTCCAGGCAATGTTTGTTTGATGTTACAAGACCAGAGAAAAACCTGTTTAAAGTTCTCAGCAAGCAGGACTTGACATAATGCTAAAAAGTAAGGCCTCGGGAGGAGGGCTGGATTCATTAACTCCACATCAACACTTTGAGTTAAGATAATGAACTGGCAAGGTGGAGCAAATAAGCCAGAAGCAGAGGCAGATTATTTCAAGCAGGAGGTAAGAAACCTATTGTGGATAGAGCACAGATGAAAAAGGAGGACCCTCAACCTGGGTAGCCATGGGCTCTGAGAGAATGACACCAACATCTGAAATCAAAGAAGGTGAAACCTACCCGCAGACTGGAATCTGAGGCTGCTCTCCAATGCCCTGCCAAGAGGTCGAGGAGCCAGAACAGACCCCTCTCCGTGGTGAAGGAGTGCTGGCTGCTGACACTGGTTGCTTCTGAGCTTCAGGCTAGAGGTGGAGAAGGGACCTTAACTTTGTGGGTTTTTTTCTGATCTTTCCTTCTAAACTCTTAGTTCATGAGTCCTTAGATTGCTTGGGAGCTGTACCTAAAGAGCGGTAAGAACAGAAAAAAAAAGGAGGAGGAACAGACAAAATTAGAAAGTATAGGCACTTAGGAGTCTAAGGATAATTGAAATTTAACAGGAGTGAGATTTCTTTATAGCTGAAATGCTAATGAAAACTTTACCACAGACACTTTCTGAACATAGCACCCAAAACAAACCAATCTGAAAAACTTAGCAAAGAAAAACAGCATTGCTAAAGAACTCTCTAAGATTGTTAAAAATACCCCAACAGAAAAGGATATAACTTGTAAAAAACAACAGCAAGAACAGTAATAACAAAAAATGCCCATGGGTTTTTAAATAATTTCTACTCAATATGATTAGATTTCTGCCTTTCCTTGCAATGGCATCATCACTGCTAAATTTGCTAGGGTTTTTCCATAGCCTTGCCTCTACTCACCGTTCTTTCAGGACAACTGTAGTTTGGGACTTTGGTGTTTCCCTCAGGTGACATCTAAGAAATTCAGATTTGGGATTGGTCTGGTTCAGAACACGGCGGCCCCTGCCAAGGCGGTTGGGTGATTTCTGGCCGTAATCACGTCCTGCTAAGTGCCCTTTGGGTGCACAATGTGACAGGGAAGGGGGCCGTATGTAGCCAGGGCCCGATCTCACAGACCTTGCCTTTTGTGTTTTGATATCCTCCCTGAAAAGATTATACAAAATTACTAGACTCCACAAAGACTGTAAAATGCTTTACTTCACTCCGAAGAGGGATTAAGTGTATTTTACCTTACGACACTACAGATCTCCTGACACCACAAACTGGGTGAATATTCTGGGACATCTGCACTTCTGAGCTCCTGCCTCAAGCTATTCCTCATTATTTACTGCTAACTAACGAGCAGTCAGGTGGCTGATTCCTTTAACAGAGGGCACCGTTTAGACTGCTCTATACCCTCGAGCGCCATTTACCATCTCACACTTTGGTCTGGGCTTTTCATTTAAGCAAATATCTCCTGTCCCTGAAACACTGCTGGATATAACAGATAGAGAGGCAGCCGTGTACCAAAATAGACATATTTCTAAACATTTCCAGCTGCCTTTAGGGCCCATATAGTATATGAGGTGAGATACTGTGAGGTTTCACCACACAGTAAAGAGCAGCCAAAGGGCATTTTCTAAACTTTTTTTTCCTACTGTCTTCCATTTGATGAAAGACTTGTGGTTAAACCTTTATCTTCTATAAACATTTAAAAGTAGGTTACCTTTTATTTTCATGTCTCACTTTTGTTTCATTAAAAGACAGGTTTTACTGCAGCAATTCAGGTGATTGATACTTTGGATCACCTTCAGAAAAGAGACATTAATGATCTGTATCTGTGTCTGTATTGCAGCACAGATGTGCACACAGATGTATTTACCTGCAAGATGCCCACAAAATAGTGTTTCTTTCTGATTCCTTTTATTTCCTTTTCCTTTTTTTTTTTGTTTTGTTTTGTTTTGTTTTTACATAAGGCAGCTTCTATGCACATGATGTGGAAAATGTAGGAGCAGTATTTTCAGAAGATTGCTGCCACGTTCATTTTCTTGTCTCACACCCCCGCAGTACCTCCGTGTCGGCTTGCTTTCCTAAGCCCCGGAATAGTGCCGGTTCTGCAGCACACGTCGGGATGTGGCCCATAGTCAAGGCAGCCCTCCAGCGAATAAAAGGCTTTTCCTCTTCCTCCTCTGAGCTGCTTGGCTGCAAGAGCTGATATTCCTAAATTCTCTGCCAAAATTCTCACCACAGCCTCACCACTGAGGGAAAGAGGGGCAGCGCAGAGCCTACAGGTAGGCCGGCGTTTCCTGGCATTCGAAACAACTGCTGCAACGAAACGTGCTCGTAACAAGTCTGCAGAGCGCGGCAGCGGGAGCAACGGGCCGTTTGCACCAGCCCTGCCACCACAAACACCAGCTGAACGACGCTTTTAATAGGGATGGCTGGATAATTTCAAATGGAAAGGGCTGATGTTAAATATTTACTATGAATAACGCTTTCCTCCCTCTCCCGGTAAAGAAACTGTGCAGCAGTTTGAGGCTGTAGGTGGAACAGGAAGGAGTTACTTATATTTAAGTAACACCTAAAATGATTCAGAAATCAGTGCTGAATAAAGTGTGGCATCTACATGGATACATCACCAGCATGGCAGATGATTATTTGATAGTTAGACTGCTAATAAAACTGATACTTAGATAGAAAAGCCAGGATTAGTCAAAATCACAGAAAGCTGCAACAGATTTCAAATCTCCCTTGCCCTGAAGTTTTTCTTTTTCCTTAGCAACAAGATCCAGAAGTCTGGAGATGCCAGAAAACTATGAACCTATTTTAAATGAGCTGTGGAAATCTCCCGCTGTCCTGTGTGTCTCTGTCTGAAGCTATGACCTTCCTGCCTTAATGTCACATGTCTGATCATATAAAGAAATAATTCATAGTGAACACCTACCATTATACATTTTAATTATGAGATTAAAACCATGTTATATTCCTTCACACTTTTTAGTTAAGTCTAGTCCAAATACACAGTGTTGATAAAGATTTTTTTTTTTTTTTTAATCTGAATGTATTTGCACATTTACCGAACAGTATGAAGTTGTCCTGGAGAAAACACTTCTTGGTACAGGCAAGAAAGATTACATAATTTATCTGCTAAAGAAATAGACATACTATAAGCAAGAACCACACAGAAATATATAAGTAACAAAGCTGTCTGAAATATGCTTTAAAATCCTTCTTGAAACAAAAGATATGCAGACCCAGAAGGTGTTTCTACTTACTAAACTCAATAGTTTTCTTAAAACAAAGAACTCTTACATAAGTCATTTCCCCAAACAAGTAACTTGGTCTGTTGGAGGAAGGAGTTTTAACTTAAAAGGAGATTTTGTTTTGAATATATGTCCTGACACCCATGAAAAACAGACAGATTTCTTCTCAGTAATCTTCATCTACCTTTCAGATATTCCCTTCAGTAATATTAATGTTAGAATAGTAAGTCAAATGATGGCTGATTCATCACTAGAGCACACAGAAAAAGGAAGAAAAAAAAAAAAGAAAAAAGAAAAAGAGGGCAAAATTAAACCACAGACAAAATAGACAGGTGCTTCTGTGAAACGTGTCTAGAATTTCTAATATTAAAGTCTGAAGACTTGGACAGTATTGAGAGCTGCAGTATGTTATGTACTAGAAACTCAGGCCGTGATTCATTGATGGCACTTCAGTCTCATGAGTTTTATTTTGAAGGTCTTTAAAAGGGCTCTTAAGGGAAATATAGATCTCACCACTGCAAGGGAAGGAAACTGCAGATTCTCTGCTTTGCTACTGTTTAACATAATCAGTTACCACACTCTATTTACTGAATACTTCAGTTCATCAGCACCATAAATAAAGCAACTTAGCCACTCATTTAAAAGAAACGTTGACAGCTGGATCTATAGAAAAGCTGACTCAGGATTGGCCTATGCTGGACCCTTGAAATATTTTGCAGAAATAATATATTCTAAAAGAACACTGTCAGGACATTTTTCATAACGAACAAGAAATCTCTCTATTTCAAAAGAAAAAACAGATTTTACTACAACATATGAAATGCAACAAAAGCCTAGCAATTTTGGTCTCATTATTGTGACAGTTTCTTTTCATCTGAGATGAGAGGGATTGAAAATAATTAAAAATAAAGAAGAAAAAAGCTATCAAGCGATCCAGATCATTCATCAACAACAAAAACAAAATCCCTGCTAACCAAATTTATGAGCCTTTACAGATCTTGGCTGAAATCAGTGGAGAAATAACCCCCATTAACGCACCCCCACGCAACTCCCTCCCTCCCACACTCAAAGAAAGAGCCTACAGGTTGCTTCTGGTTGGTGTGTCTGTGCTGATAACTGATGTTGCTCTCTGATAACAGAGCAGAATACAAAAAATATAAGTATTAGCACCTTGCTGACTTGCCTTTCCACCCAAAAGCTTCCTGTGAAGACGGAAGTTAGTTCCCGAGCTGTTCCAAGTCTGCCTGGAGGAATGTGTTTGCCTGAGCCGGACTCCCTGGATAGCTGCTCGCAGCGGTGATTTTAACACACATTTCTCGTGCAGGTGTGGAGGTACATGGATGCAAGCAACAAGATTACAGCAAAATGTAGGAAAGGAGTGAAATGGCTGCATATAGCGATGCACTGAGATACTGGCTTCTCTACTAGACCCACCTTGCAGAGTGAGGACGCAGCAACCAGGGCTCGCTGATGCTATAGTCCTCTCTTCCTCTAATTTGGAAATGAAACGTCATTTTCGACTGGAGCTGTTTATAGGTTTATAACGTTTTCTAAGCTATTTCTTTCATTTTTGGCATGCAGATCTAAGGTTCCTGTCTATTCATTCTTCAGGAAATTTAGCAAGGAATTAGCCTCTCGGCAAAGAATAAGATGGCTTTTAGAGCAAACAGAGACAAATGGCCTTCTGCACTGAGCTCATAACCTGCTGGATAGTTTGCTTCTGAAATAGAGAGAATACTGTTAGTCGCACTTGCTTTCCCTTCACAGCAAATATTTTCCTTAAGCACCCCCCACTGAGTCGAAAATATGCTGCTTCTCATTGAAATGCAGGATCACAAATGGAAGCAATACATTTCTGCTTATAACCAGATTTGATCTTACTCTCTTGGTTATGCTCCCACCCCAGAGATTGTCAGATAAACGGCAGTGCTGACTCCTTGCACACACACGCAAATGCCAAAAGCTGCAATAGTGAGCTTGTCTGCTCGTTACTCTAAACCTTTAGCTTTGCATGGGTGATTCCCAGGGAGTACATTTCTACAGTGGATTTTGTGTTGTTCATGTCCAGTTTCTGGTGCCAAGTAATTAATCAAAACTAAAAAGCATTTAGCTGAAAAAAAAATTGGCTTTTACTTGGGGTCATGATAGATCCTCTTTAATGCATGGTGCTTTTCTCTCATAGCCCTCTTGATTTCATCAATCCCTTCTTAAAATATCTTTTTAAAGAAACATTTTAATGAAATATTGTAGTCTTCATCTCTTACAGTTGCTGATCTTTTTGGCTCCATAACATCACTAAGAAATAAGTTTTTGCTTTCCTGCCTGAGGAACAGAGCAATTCTCTATTTTTTCATTGTAGAGCTTCTGCTTACAAGTTGGAAACTGTTGGCAGTGGCAGAGTCAGGTGAAGGCTCCATATTGCCAGTGGGAACAGAAAAGTGTTAACATTAGTTCCGTCACAAGATATTAAACTATTTCCATGCTTCAGACTAATGCTATACTGCTGAAAGGCTGAAGCAGCTCACTTTGTAGGCATGACAAAAATCAGTGCAAGTGAGTGTATTCCGGTGAAGAAAAACCTTGCCATATATTGCCACCTTCTTGGAAAAGAATATTGACTTGCTGGGGGAAAAGGCAGATGTTGCTGCTAAGGAGATGATTCCAACCCAGACAGCCAACTGTATGGGGCTTGAGGCCAGGACTGATGAAAAAGGTTCCTAAAACTATGAGGCCCCTCCCCTGTAGCCAGGACCCTGAGCTACATGTCCTATCACACGCTGCAAATCATCTCCGTCCAAGCTGCAGCACAAAGACCCAGACATTAAAACCATGTGCAAGGTATCAATCCTCACTGTTATTTCCATATCATCATAGGCAGGTGGGATGGACTAAGATCTCCTCTCCTCTCCTCTCCTCTCCTCTCCTCTCCTCTCTTTTTTTTTTTCTTCTTTTTTTTTTTTTTTCCTGTGGTTCTCAACATTGCTGTGACTAGCAATGAGCCGCAGCAGCACCAACATAACAGTACAAGACATAAGACAACTGAGGTCCAACCTGTGGTCCAGGCCTAAAACAACCTCCTTTGGGGGCTCAGCCTGGCATTGCCTGCTCATGCCAGAGCCTAAACACAACACAGTTGTAGGCTACTGCTACCGGGAAATGTAGGAGATATCACTCACCAGGAAAGGCCCCTGGTATGGGTGACCTCAGAAAAAAATGAAGGTCTCTCTGGGCCTGGTCTTCAGATGGCTAAAGGACTAAGGGCTACAAATAAAACGCAAAATATTTTCTGATTTTCTAACCAAGCTAGCTTAAAGTCATGGACAGATAACTTACATAATTAGCAGAAGTTTTTTATACAGTAATGGATGTCGGTGACACAAAGCAATGTTTATATTTTAAGACAGGCTTCAACACTTGGACTAGAGAAATTGTGTGTCTCATTCTGAGTCACATTTTCAAGGACTCATAGATCAGCTTGACCCCTGGAAAAAGCACATGAACAAATGAAGTTATTATTCACATTCTTGCAACTGCATGTTTTCCAGTCCTCTGTGCCTGCAGAGACAAGCACGCAAGTTTTCACATTGCTGAATGAAACCACTTGACATAATCCTTTCTGGCAAAACTCCATCCACATGCAAATAAAAGAATATATAAAACAAAAGCTCAGATTCATTACAAAGAGGAGAAAAATTAATGGCAATTTTTAGGTGATTAGTAGCATGCACTGCAATAAAAACCATAAGATCAAATCAGGTTTGTAAGAAGTTGCATCAGCAGGGCAATGAGGGACACAAGTGCTAGCTAAGACTACCGCAGTATTTTAAATTATAATGATATCTCTGGACTTAGGAGACTTATCTTAAGTCCTAACTTAAGGACTCATCTTGCAAATCCTTTGTAGGCGCAGCAGTGGGCAACAGGGCTCTGACACTTTTGATTGAAAAAATTCTATCTCAAGGAAAACAAAATTTTCAAGCCGGCCTATCGGCCTGTTTCTGTGATAACTTAGCTTCAGAAAAGGATTGTTTAATAAACATTTGTCAAGTCCTGACCTCCATGAACAGAGGCCCCTAGTGTTAGTACAATAAAAATAATACATTTGTACAAGCAGACAAATTAGTTCCCCTTTTTCCTTCAGCAGTGTCAGCCCCGCTTGTGTCCTCCCTTCAGAGATGCTAGCAACTGGCAGCTCTGTTCCAGGAGATCACTGATCTAATTTATTTTCCCTTCTCCCTTTAGGGAATGCTATCACAATGCTCTAAGATCATTGCCTCGCACATCTCACTCCCCTCCCCTGCTGAAATGGCTCTGAAATGTCACCACCTGATCTGCTGCACCCGTACCAGCCTCTCCATTAACTATTCCTGCTGACAGCTCAAGGCTTCTTCATCGAGCTGTCTCTCCTTACCCAAGGGGGTGCTTCCACGCTACCTTCATGGTCGGCTCTTAACAGTCCTGTAATCACAGTTTGCAACATGCTGGTTGACAAACTCCTGTTTTATTAATATTTTATCCTCAACACTAGCTTTTCCATGACACTGCTCATCTTTGACTCAGAGGGACTATTTCCATGTCATCTCCTGCTATCGTTGGGCTTTAAAAGCAACAGACATGTTTGGAAAGCTAAATATCTCTGCCTTTGAGGCCTCCGATCATGCAGTTTCTTCTACTCCTTTTGGAGGCATTTGGAATATTTTCACAAAAGGGAGAGAAACTTTGCAGGTTTGTGCTTGTTTTCAAAGTATATTTGTTCAGCAAAAGCTCCTTGTAAATGGCTGATTTGGGGCTTTATTTAAATTGGAAGGCACCTTGGAACAGTTGGATGTGAAACGTGTTACAAGTGAAAGCAAACAGTCGTCTGGAGGACCTGCTCTCCGGAGGCTGTCCCAATAGGAGAATATTGACATTGGTCAGAAAACTGTAGTAATAAAACACAGGAAGCCCTTTTTTGTTATTACTGCTACAAACTGGTAATTTTCAGTGGCACACAATACTCCTCACCCTCGTATTCTTGCATTTTTCCACACTGCCCCCTGTCCTTGGGATGATTTTTTCTATTTCAGCTCAGACAAGTAACATTTTACAAAATAAACATGATATTTCTACTCTTTCCCAAGATGACACTTGCAGTTTTACCTCTAGCATTTAAATATGCTATGTGCGTGGCTTCCTGTAGTGGCATCTTTAGTGCCACCCACATTACCCATCAGCAGTGCTCCTGGGCATCAACTGCTTAGATGAGCCAAGGAGCAATTGCTTTCATAGCTCACCCCCTTACAAGATAAAGCTTCTCTGGTTCACACACTAGAAATAGAAAACTGCGTGCTAGTAGCAAAAGTATTTTTTTCCAAGACAACCTATTCTCCATCTTCAAGCAGAACAATCCTCGTAAAGATCAAATCACAAACCCAGCTTTTTCATCTATGAGATGCTCACCAGAGCTTATCCCTGCTCCAGCTTTGATGTGTCCAATCACATATTTTCCCATCCTTAGCTCCAATACTGGCAGCCAAAAACATTATGACAGTAACCCTGTATCCCCTAAGACAAAAGAAATTATCCAGTTCAAAAATACGCACTAGTTTGTTATTGTCTATTGGTTTATCTTATACTCCTAACAAATATATAATCAGGTCCTGCATCATAAAAACAAAAGCTCCAGCCCCTTAATTAAGAAAATAAACATGTAATTTAAACTATACGTAAAAATAGAACTCAACGTATTTACTCTACAGAGGTAGGTACACACTTGTTTACTGTTCCTTACTGGCTCCGTAAAACACAGGATAATTTTTTTTTAAAGTCTATCATTAAAAAAAGCACATTTATACAAATTCACATTATGAAATTGTGGAGAGTAGATATTAAAGGTATTAGGTCTTTACAAATATATATGTATGTATATAGGCAAGCGTGCATATAAGCATATATACAGATACATATATATATTGTGTTAATTATACATATATAATCATATATACTTATAGAAACAGATATACATATACAATACATTCTCTATATATGTATATGTACATGATAAGCACCACACAATGAAGACTACATATATAATAAAAAAAAACCTTGGCAATCATAGAAGGCAGGTGTTTCCCATGGCTCTCTTTTAAAGAGCACAGTGCAGTGCAGTTAACGATGCTGTGAAAGACTGCCTGTAGACCAGAAACATATGCATCAACAGAAGACTACAGCCCTGAAAAATGTGCAGGTATATGAATGAAAAAGCAAGGACAAACATCAGTGCTCTCACAGTATACTCTGTCTTGCATCTGAAAGCACGCTTAAACAAAGAAGATGCTGTCTAGACCAACATACATAGTGATAATTTGGGAGCTAGAAACATTGCTACTTTCATTCTGGATTAAAATCAAATTTTAAGGGTCAGACTCCTAAAAAAATAATGTTCAATTCCTCTTAGGCTACAAGCAAGAGAAAGTAAAGCAAAAGATCGGACTGAGATCTTTCAGCAGCATGAAAGACTCCATTGAAGTCAATGCGTAAAACTCAGCCATTCTCCAGCACAGAATTTTCTACATAACATTCATGCTTTTCACTTCTTGAATGGATTTTAAATCCTCTGAATTCAGGGCTTGAGCCTTGGAAGGAATGCAAAGATGCCCAGGGAAAGAGGCAAGAAATCAAAACCAAAGAAAACAGTATAAATGCCCACCTTGGTTAAGTGGCTGGATCAGCTGCAGTAAAGTCCAAGCTGTGGCAGAGAAGCCAGGTAGCAAAATCATTGTGGAAACCCACGTCCGGGAGAGCTGCTCAGGCTTGCAGCCTACACTGCCCAGTCTCCCAGGCTTGCTCCTTCCCTCCAAAGCCAGCTGCTGTCCCTAGGCTTAACCCTGGCTTTTTACAGGGAAAGATGAAATATTGCACATCAGAAATGATGTACAGTATGTTTGGGTTTCCAAATCTGGAAGCCAGCAATGGCTTACTTCTACTGGTAACCATCACTCTCCCTAAAAAATGGTACATGGTGGCCTCGAGGCAAAAACCGAAACAAAACAAACAAACGAACAACAACAACAAAAAATCACCAGGCTTCAATAGGCTTCCACTACCAATGTTAAGACCCTAAATACTCCCTCAGGAAATAATTTTCAACCCAAGAAATAGCAAATGCAAGATATTTTCAGGTTGACAATTTTATCTAGGGTTCTAGCAATTTACCTAAGGCTAGAATCTCCAGTTGTATCATAACACACATAGTTTCCCTGTGCTTACCTGTGCAGACTCTAATCACCTGTGCAACATCTGTTGCTACTCTAAGATTATTGGCAAGATACCAGAATAGCTGTATTCTATATAACAAACAGTTGCAGTTTTCATCTGTCTCCTGGGCTGCCTGTTTTATAGCTTAGAAAGCCAGAATAAACTCTTCCTGTCTGCCAGGATGGGAGTGAGACCAGCAAAGGTACCTTGAAGGGAATGGTAGAAGCCAGAATCGCATGAGTATGGTTTCTTCAAAAACATGTCTTTGGGGAATTTTCCGGTCCTGTACAAAAGGTTTGGATGATAAAATAATAAACTGCAATCAGAGCAGCAAAATTGAATATCTGGTCTCCTGGGATATGAACTCATGAGCAGCACTCAAAAAAACTTTTGGCTACTCCCTTAGATTTATAAAAGACATCAGTGACCAAGATTCCTCTTTTTGAAGCCCTTTTTTAAGCACAGGTTTATTTCTGGATTTGGAGGCAACTGTTATTACTGTAGTACAGTGTCTCCAAAGATGAGATCAGAACCGCATTTGCAATATGTTTTATGTACATGCAGCAAAAGCCAATTCCTGCCCAAAGGGTTTCTACTCAAAGCAGACAAAGCGAGAGGGAAGGAAGAAGCCCAGATACAGAGGCAAAAGGACTTGCTCAAGGCTGCGCAGCGAACCAGAGCAACGCAAACGGATCTCCACATTCCCAGGTTGGTGGATTTTCTGAAGACCATGGCCAAAATAACATCAGTCCTATTTATAATCTTAGAGTCTTTCTCCTCTTTTGTCCTTCCTATCCCTTTGACATCTTCCTATTCTTCATAGCAGGAGTTTTGGAACAAATACAATACTGTCCCTGGGCAGCACGTCCAGCAGAGCCCAGCCGAGCAGAGCACATCCCAGTGGAGCACATCCAGTGGAGCATGCCCCAGGAAAGCTCATCCCAATAGAGCATGTCCCAGTAGGGCACACCTGCAGCTCCGCCTCACCACCTCCACCCCGAGTCCGCGTCGTGCCCTGCGCTCTTGGCCCCTGCCACATTTCACCATCACCTCACTCCTTTCCCCCTGCCTGTCCTCCACTCCTGAGGGGTAGATCAAGGAGAGAGCTCCCTTGGCCACCACTCAAGAATGAGGATTTTGTCGGATGACGATGGAGATGCCTTTGTGCAAAGTAAGGCTGCAGCTGCCATATCTGCTGGGGCAGACCATCCTAAATCTTCTTAGGAAAAGGAAAAACAGAGCCACAGGATTACACGTACACCGAGGAAAGGGATCTGTAACACAAACATAGTATTTACTACACATTAACATCAGTAATTTTAATTGAAGAGAAAAGGTAGTAAGATATCTGTATCTATCTACTTCCACATAACATTCAAAAAAAAAAAATTAAATCTTACTCTCTCCTTTTTTTGTTTCTCAAACATTTCAGGGTAAAAAAGCAAAAGACCTCCTCCAAGGGAGAGGCAAGAAGTGCAGTATACATGGCTCAGGAAAGCAGCATGTTTTCCTGTTTCTGAAAAAATGTCTCACACCTTTTAATTATTTCATTTTTTCCTCAAAATTTGCACAGATGTTGTTGATCATTTCACTTTTACACTGATTAGTTTCTTCCAGGAAGTGTTTTCCAAAAACACTCCTTTCCTTTCACACTAGAGGATGTTTCTGTCAGAATGAATTCAGAAGAGTTGTTTTGAAGATTAAAATATTACGTAGAAAATGATTCTCCAACACTGATAAAGAAAGTGTTTTGGAAAAAAAATTAAGCCTATGGTCTTTGTGGGTTTTGGGTTTTCTTTTTGTTTTTTTGTTTGTTTTTGTTTCTTTTTAATGAGTGCACAGTTTTTTTACAGTTTTGAATAAATGCCATTTCATTTTCTCTCAATCAGAAAATAATCCTACCAAATAGCCTAAAAATTTTTTGTTACGACATTGGTAAATACGACAAGAAGGTAACTTTTCCCAGTGAAAAGAAGTCTGTCGCATTCTGTGGGTCTGTTGATTCCTTCTCCAGACTGAGATTTCCAGAATATGTGTTTGCTAGGGCTGGGCTGAGAGGCACAAACCATTCTCTGCAAGACTTATAGAAGCTGCTGGGAGTATTTCTGGATTTTTCTTTCTTTTGTAATGACATTACCAAAAGTGTTAAAACAATATTAAAGGAGAATCACATAAATGAAACATAAACATATCTTACAAGACATCATAAATGTGGCCAAAGACTAGGAGCTGTGAGCAATATGAAGATAGGATTCAACAAACAAAACACAGTAAATAAACTAAAAATTGAGGTCTGTATATTGTGACAATATATTCCCAAAGAAAACTCTCTGGGCTTAAACTTAGGCATCCGCTTTATACAGATGGATTAAAAGGATAACAAAAGTCCTGGGAACTAACTTTGCCTCCCTGAAAAAAATGATAATTAATAAATCTGCATTACATATTAATTACATAAACATATATAAGGGTGTAATATTTATAAAATATTTATAAGACCTAATGTTGAAAAACAGGGGATGCCTGACTGCATGTCAGGGCAGAGCTTCCCTTGCCTTTAGTTGTAGAAAATCAGACCTAATATCTAAATTAAAATTTAACAGGTATTGGTGAGATTATTGGAGGAAAAAAGGGGTTCTCAAGGCCAAGGGTGAGACATTCAGAGAGCTGGGACTACTCCATCAGGCAATTTCAAAATAGGAATTACTATTTTCTAAAACTCGAAACAGTAAAATATTTGTGCAAAAAGTCTCATTTCCTTAAATGCTTCTAGGACATCTCCTTGGCCATGAGCCTAAGTGTGCACATGCATCTGCACATGTGCACACACATCCACACAGACGACTCATCTGTCACAATTAGTTTCTTACATTTAAAAACATTATTAGCTCATAGACAGGAAGGAGCCTCAGGAGCAAAGGAAAAAAAAAAAGTTAAGATAATGACTTTGCTCTAAATAACCTGACAATCTCTCCTTCTTTATCATTTTTTAATCGTTTCAAAAGACAGAACATGACTAGGCAACTTGCGTGACCGGTGTCACTGGTTTAGAGTTTCTTCAGGCAGCTGAATTTACACTGCTGTAGGGCAGAATAACTTTATTTTTTATGCTTAGCTTATAAGTATGGAAAATCCTTTATAAGCATACTTCCTCCTAACACACAGTATCTATCCAATCTATCCTGAAGCATGAACACTGACCCATGTTCTTCCTTTCAAAAGTGGCAACAGTCCAAGGAGTTTTCCACTCCGAAAGGTTTGGGGGGTTGCTTTGGTTTTGTGTTTAGGAGCTGCTTTCTTCTGACTTACTGCACCAAACTGACAGAAATTCTCAGAAAGAGGATGTTTCCAAAGAAGAACTGCTGTCTTGAAGTATTTGACTGTTGATTTTCTTGGGGACATGGGTGAGAAAATGAAACAAGTTCATTGCCAGTACAGGACACTTGTCATACGGCAACTACATGATCCAATACAAAGCTTTACACCAGTATGTATAGATCCATTACAGAGCACTAATAGAGTTAAAAGGCCCATTTGAAGACAGGGAGGGAGCGGGAAATGAGAGGGAAGAAAAAGCATGAGAAGAAAGTTTGTTTATGCAGCACGGGAGCAAGTCTCAGCAGGGCTGCACAAACACACTAGATGACACGGGCAGCAGGGAAGGAAGTACCCGGCATATAGTCCTAGGTGAGCCAAGATTATCCATTAATCTAAGACCGAAGAAAATGGAAAATATGGTCACAGCCTCTGGATAAAAGGAGGTGGAAAAGCAGGTGAAAAATCCTGGATTCTGGTAATTTCACTCTGTTCAGTGAACACTTTTTTTCTGCTACTTAAATCACTGAAATATTGATGAGAGTTGCTGGTCACTGTTTGGTCGCTCTTAACCAAAGACATTAAGTGGATTTCTTAGTCAATGCTGCAGTGAAAACACCACTAAACTAGATATTAGGGAGCTGGCAATCTGATAGGCAGATACATATATTTATGCAAATATTTTACTTCCATTTTACTTAAAATATCCCAACATTTACTTTTACTCGCCTGAAATTTTATTCATTATTGGCTTCTAACATGAGTATAAAAATTAATAAAATCCAAATGTAATAGATCTATCTTCCATTCTTACTAAAAGATGCATACTTTTCACTACAGACATGCCAAGAAAGTATAAAAGCAGTATTATAGCAAAAGGATATCTCACCACGGTTTTTACATAATGGGCTTTCATTATTTAAATAGCCAGTTACTGCACAGAGTCAAGTTTCTGAACCCTGGGGCGATCCTGCGAGCAGCTCAGCGTAGACTGCCAAGGGTGCTCTGCACGTTGCTAGAGATACTCAACACTTTCCAGGGATGGACTTTTTAACTTCTAACTTCAAAAAAAATGAAATGAGGGAGGCGAGGAGAGCATTATTTGTGGACAGATTTGAGCTGTGAGTTTCATCCTAACGTCTGGTTACAGGAATCACTCTAGCTTCCCTAACAGACTTGGAGAAGATTTCATTAAACCACAGTTCCATTTGATGGAGGATATTTAATATGCTGCTCAGTGTGTAATTATGCTTGATGCAAAAAGCTATTTCTTCTCCAGCAACTGCGAAAGTGTGAAGCAGTCTATGAATATTTCATAGAACATGTTTCATTGAATTATACTGCAGAAACAGATACCTTTAATTCAAAACATGTGTGTCATTATATTTGGCCGTATAAAAGTGAGAATATTTATTAGTATATCAGAATGCTCTAAGTAGGTCAAATACTTATCTTTCAACTTGAACTGAATACTCTAGGAAAGATTTTTTTGAGGATAATTTTTTGTGGTTTAGTGTTTGCAAACTACTTTCTGATTTTCATTTGCCTTACAACAGCATCTCAGGCAAAACTTCTTTGGGATTAACATCAGTGGGATGGATTTAAAAGAAAAAGACACTGGATTAGAAATATAATAATATTTTTAGTAAAAAAAAAAGGGCATTGTGATCTTTCTAGGAATGATAATAAATATATAGAAAAAAATCAGTTTCCATAATTAGCAGAATTCCTCTATGTGTTCATAAAAACAATTCTGCAAACAGTTCTTATGCAATAGCATATCAATGCTGTAGCATATCAAGCAATAGCATATCAATACTGTGCAATAGTATCAATATATCCATGTATATCCAAGTATATCAGGCTATGTATATCAATTTATTTAAGCTTTTTTTTTCCCACACTTCCTATTACCCTGTCTGGAAGCTGTATGTGATTTAGCTGAATTAATTTGTATGTGCTAAAAAAAATTTCAGTATGACTTCCTTGAAGCTGGTGAAGGAGCCTCACCCTGATCTCAGCTGCACAATTATGACACTCATTTAAGTCTGTGGGATTTTTTTTCAGGAAGACTAGTAACTTTTCTCCATTTTTACCAGATAAACAGAGAGCAGATTTTGGCCCTGTGGCATAGACTTAGTCTGTATTAGTGGGTTAATTGCTGATACGGAAAGCCTTCTTCCTTCTGAATATCCTTGACCCTTTGAGAGTTGGACTATGTGGCTCCTAAAGAGATTGTGGTAATCAAAGACTTTTCAGTCTATGATGCAAACAGATATCCCTCAGTCCCTTATCCTCCAAGTGTCGCATTAATGCTGAATTTCTTTCAGCCCTCCTTTGCAGTTCCCTCGTCTCATATCCAAATGCATTTAATTTCCTTCTCATCCCACTCCAGAATCGCTGTTTTCCCTTCCCTCAAAATTGATGACTTCTCCCATCTAGATTTTCAAGCAGAGTTTTCTGCTGTGTCAATTTTCTCTGATTTTACAGGTATCCTATAACATTCCTTTATACACTTCCCATCATTTATTTTACAAAATTTGCACAAATCTTTCCTTGTCTTGTCTGTTTTGGGACCTCTTTTTGGGTCCTATCCTCCTCAAGTCCCAGTGTCCTCCTGTTACTGCTGGCTGTTACTGCCCTTCTTTGTTCTTGGCTGCGGTCCCAAATCTGTCCACATTCTCAGGCAAAATCCACCTAGAATTAGGATTTGTATAAATTTCCATCAGGCCCCTACTTAGACCGGGGCTTCCCCTGTATCACATCTACCAGCTGAACTACTGTAACCTGTAATACAGATGGGCAATGCTGCCATTTGCACTGATAGAGTTTATCCCAAAGAACAGAGTCCAGTATGGAAACGAAAGGCAAGAGAACCCAAAGAGATGATCATTTGTTAAACTGACAGTTTTAAGAAGAACATTTTTACAAGTAACACAAAGAAGCAATGAAAAGGTTACTTACCAGGTTTTACTGAAATGTCTCTAAGGAAAATCCATTAGAAATACATTTGCAATTAGTCCAGTATCAAATTTCTACTGTAAACATGGCAATTAAGATGGTCATATTACCTGAGGTTGTATAAGACTGAGATGAATAGTTAAAAAGGAATTATGTTGATTGAGAAACTCATATACAATTTATGTCTTTTATCATCTATTAAAACAGTCGCACATTTTTTCTTACATGCTAACTGCCATGATATTCACAATAACAGGCTACTGAAATAATGACCTGCCGTTGGTTTGCTTATCTTTATGCATATGTTTTGGAAGTGTATTCAGTTCTGATGCACTGATTAACTCATAACTGAATGCACGCCAATAAAAAAATTGCTGTAAATTGTTGGAAGAGTGTAAATTACACCCACACCAGTGGTGTAGCAGTGAAAAATATGTAACCTGAGATTATGAAGTGTCCTGCTGTGACGCAAATGGAGTGGAAACACACATAGCCCAAAGAGGGCTATAAATGGTGAGTTTAAGGCCAAAAAATGCCCCAGGAGTGCCCATGAGTAGAAAGGAGAGAAAGCAAGTGAGATAAGTGAAGACAGTTATGGAGCTCCCACTACTCAGATATCACAGGTATCTGGACACCATAAAGGGTGTCCAGAAGGTATCCTGGATCCCAGACCCTTCACCTCTACTGCTGTGCTTCATAGCTACAGTAGTATCAGTATGCGGATGGGGAGCTGTGTGGATCTCTGAACTCACCTGGGTTTAAATGACCTCCCCTGCACACCAGGAAGTTAGCCTGAGCCAGGATCAGTTCACCACAGCCTCACACTCTTAGCCACTAAGGTAGCCTCTTGGTAACATAAAACTCTCGCAACCAAAAGGTGCAACCTATGCATGAGCAAGTATGAACTCCTGTAATATATATGGCTGCAAAAGCTTTGCCTGTCAGCACATAGTCTGATAAAAAGAGGTAACATCTTGCACTGAGGATGCCAGTCCTGGGCTATAGTCCCAGGAGTGCAGCAGCACTGTTGTTCTGGAGAAGAAGGTGAGACCAGGGCGTGAGCAGATATGATCTGCACCCTCTCTTTGCAGGACGTGGGAGAGCAGCAGTAGCTGGAGGAAAAAAACAAACAAACAAACAAAAAGACAGCAATGCTGTAGATATGAAGGAATAGAAAGGTCCTTAACCACAAACGTCTAAAAGAGATGCACCAGGAAAACAGACATGGAACAAAAAACTTGCAGGTGAAGAAAAAAGACACCTACTGGAAGTTTTTGGGGAGCAGACAACAGTCATCACCAGAGAATATTCTCTGAGGACAACTTGGGGGCCCTGAAGAGGGCCCTGAACCTCCCATCCATTGCCTCCCAAACTACACCGCCACCAAAGTCAAAATCCTTAATTTTATGCATGGAGATTGACCCTTAATGCCATTAAATGAGAAGAACGGATATGGCTCCTTTGGGTCTTTTAAGGGCTTATCTACTCCCCAAGACAGTATTTTCCAAGCATTTCATAGTCATCAAAGGTTTACTTCTCACCTTCAGATATTACTCCATCCTTTCCTGTTCCTCTCATGTCCCCTGAGCAGGCAATGATGTGAAAAGGGTGCAGGACACAATGTTGATTCAGCAGAAGGATTCTGACATCTTTCCTTAACAACAGACTTCATCACAGAGTTGCCAGTTGATCAACATCGTTGCCCAAAACACAGAATGAGCTTCACTATTAACCAACACTTATGTGTATGAGGATAAACCTAGAGAGCGACAGCTGAGTCCAGTTTTGCTCCCATTTAAATTAATGTCTATTTGAGATTCCTTTAAGTAGATCTTTTTAGAGGTCTCAAGAACCATGATTCATTTTGGAGAGAAAACTTCAGCCCCCCCAAAAATAAAAATCAGCCAGCAGCAAACCATAGGCAATTATTAGAAAAATTGATACAGATAATAAATTATACTAAGAAAGAATATAGTCATGATACTAAATCAAAGCTATGAAATGAAAAAATAAATAAGAGAAAGGAAAGGCTTTGGGAAAAATATATGGCTTAGACTTCAGGAGAAAAAAAGAGAAGGCTTTTTTGTGTTAGGAAAAAAAAATAGTCTTAGCATGTTCTTGTCCTCTGTGTGAAGGAAAAAAAGTTGATAATACTAAATAGAAAGTAGAAGTATTTGATAGTATTTCTGTTCTAATAGTTCAAAGAAGGGTGATATACACACAAGGATGATAAAGTACTGCTCAGGTCAGCATTAGGCCAAGTGTGGATTTAACAGATTGGTGATGGATTTGGCACTGTAATAGCAAATACCAAAGATAAATAATATCATCCAGAAAAAAATATTTTAGAATCTGCTGTCCTAGATAAACTGCTCTTTTTAAAGCCATAAAACTGTTGGCTGATGAAAGTTTGGGACCAGATTTTGCAACAGTAGGAAAGTTTCAGAAGGTTAGAAAGATTAATATCATGCTAATATTCCAAGAGCAGGACACCAGTCCTAGGAAAAATAATAGTAAAAAGAACATAGAAGTAAATTTTAAGAAGAATTAAAGAAAAATGTGCTTAATTCCCAACAGCACGGATTTATAAATAAATAAATAAAGCCTGTACAAGTAGTGTGTTTTCATAGAAATGTAGTTGATAAAAATTCTAGTGAAGAAATAACACCTATAAACTTTTGCAAAGCATTCAATTCAGTGACCACAAATATCCTAATTAACACTATGCATTGCCAGTAGGCTACATTGTAAATGAATATGAACAGGAAAATTGACAGATTTCAAAAGAAGGTGTTGATGAGGATCTGCTATTGAGTGTTTCAACAGGGATCAGCACTGCCATGCACGACATTCAGATTTTCATAAATAAACCAGGAGTGAACATAAATTTTCTGCTATTATAATATATTGGTAAAGGAAAAAAAGGTACTGTAAAAAATGAGGAACACCAGATTGTCATATCAAATAATATGGATCATTTGATATCTGCAGAAATCCATACATCCAGGAGGAAGGAATTGGTGTCAAACCCACTAAAAGTGTTACAGAGACTGGAAAGCAACTGAAGACTGGAGTAAGAAGGACAGGATTTCACTAACTGATCTGGGGGAATTTTCTTACTCAGACTCAGAAAGGCATTTCTTGGCTTTATCTTTAAATTCTTCAAATTTAATTCTATTTAAAATATTCTTTTCCTGCTTTCTTCCCTTTTAGCCAACTTTTTTTTTTTTTTTCTCATATGCTATGTATAAACAGGTTTCTTTTTTCTACTTCTAGCTTTTTTTTTCCCCAAAAGAAATAGCAGTGCACAGAAAGTACCTGAAGATTAAATAATCTTTGAGTAAAAAATAACTATTATTTGGATATTTTTTAGCCATCTTCATTCCCATTTTCCAAGCAAAACTTCTGTCAAGTTGCAGTAGAACTTTCCCCTAGCACTAAGACTTCAGGGAATGGCCCTGTGCTCTTCTGTTTGACCCACGATGTTGCCTTGCCCACATGATCTGGAGCGTTCTGTAGATATAGCATTACGGTCTTGAAGGGAAATACAATTTTATGGCTGACTCTTCAGGTTTTTGTGAGGAATTCACTTTCAGTTGTCATATTCCTTTTCATTCCTCTATGCACTCACACAAATTCCCCTACCGAAAAAAAAGAGCGTGTGCAACTTCAGAAAACTATGAAACTTCTGAGAATAAATGAGTCTCATCACGCTGTAACTAAGCTTGTTCCAGCCCTTAAACTTCCATTTCATATAGTGTTTTCATTTTGCAGAACACCAGTATCTGTATTGATACATGTAACCTTTTACCTTCCCATATTTATGCCCATATGTTTAGATGCTAAGGTCTCCTTCAAACTCATTAGGCCCTTTTCTTACAGGATACAGGCAACCAGTGAATGAGATAGGAGTAACATCTTAATTAGCAGTGTCACTGACACATTTTCTGCAAGAAAACCTTTCACTGAACCAGAAATTTGCCATATGTTTCTTTATATTGATTTGCACCTGTTGTCACTTCTGTGCCAAAAAAGTACCTGAACCGAGCATGAAGCAGAATCATAGGTTTTATGGTGCAACCACATTCTTGGGCTGCATCTCAGAGTGAAGGTCCCAGCTTGAAGACCAAGCTCCCGGGGACACATTTCAGCAGCCACTCAGAAAGCTGAGGCAACTGCCTGAAAAGATGAAGCCTGAAAAATTTTGATGAAATTGAAAATGAAAATGATTTTTTCATCAACAGTGAACACCCTGAGTATGAAAATATCAGACAGGTCAGACAAGTGTTTCCACATAGAATGAGTCTAGCTGGGACCTGCTGTTAGCCAATGAATGCTACAGACACAAGCAAATCAACCCTCAAAACAAAACTCTCAGTGGCTTCAGACTCAGCAGAAAAGTCATCAGTAACGGTCTGTCATCTGCGTAAGGACTTCCCAGGGAAGACAACATCAGAACAAGCAATTGGAAGTCAGAAGCTGCAAGAAACCGAAGATGTTCATAACTGATAGGTTTCATGTTTAGCTGCTGTCCTGAGACATAAACACTCACTGATGGACAAGGAGCTTAACAGAGGTCTTCCCCATCTCTCATCTGAATTCCAGCTGCCCAGCATGGAGTAAACATGGAGGCCAACTACATGGCATTGCCATCTGCATCTGTCTTAAATTGAAGGACCTCAGTGTTTCAGGTCAGGTCCTCAGGTCCTGATCCTACTAGAGACACCCTTGCTTTCCTTCCTCTGGGTGACAATGCTGTCTGCCTACTCCTCTTCTGGATGTGGCAGACTCAACTGATATCGCTACCCACTGCGACCATACTGATATGAAAAGCAGGCATGCTGGGCATCTCTTTTTAACAAAGAGGTGTCAAGATGTGGGTCTCAAATCACAGCGAAGTTTTGTTTTGACATATCTGACTCTCTATACAGTCTGGTGACTCTGGTATTTACTTCTAACACTTAATGCAGTCCTATTTTCAGCTTTATGTCAATGGAAACTACTCCATACTTCACTTGGTCTATACTGCACTTCTGCAGTGCTAAATATATACCAGAGGCTGGCTCTGCAATCTTTTATGGTAGATGATTTAATATTTTAGCACCTACCTGTTGTTGCTGGATGATGGGGTATAAAGTGGAGTGGTGCTTACATGCCTGTAGAAGCTTACTTGATGTCTAAACTGGGACCCAGGCACATCATCCTATATCTACTAGACCCAGTGAAAATACATATGATTATGATACATCATAATACATAGATACATGTTCTACTAAATCCATCAGAGAAAAACAAAAATTATATTCTATGACACATAAGTAGTTTCTTCTAGCCACGGCAAACAAACCCACCTACCTTGCTTCACAGGCCAGTTTTTCCTGTACCATCAACATAGGCTACTTCACCCAACTTGGATTACATTTATTGGAAATGACACCGGCCTTACCTACTTCCTCAAAGCGACATTTATTTTAGGCCAGGATAAGGCATTTCTGGCCTTTCTCTAAGTTTTTTCAAATCCTAAATGACCTTCATGCATCTTTTCCATTATGTTTTTTTCTGTAACACCTGAAGAATCACCATCCGGTTGCTGATTCGTATACCACTGCTATGCTGGAGGCACTCACAACTTTCTTCTTGTACTACTCATATTTTTATGGCACCTAAGTGCATCCCAGCTTATTCACCTGAATCCAACAGAAAACTTCAAATTGTCCCATTTGCTTTCAGGAGAAAGTCTCCTTTTCCTGCCATGCTGTCCTACCATCCTCTTACACAAAACCTTCCTGCCCTTTAAGCATTTTGGTGTCAACCGCTTGACATGCTCTGCTTGTTCTGATATCCATTGCTGATCTGCCTTTGGAACCCAAGAGTCCCCTTGCCTCAGCTGTCCTCTTCATAATCCTGGAGATTTTCTACTACAGCCACATTTATTTATTTATTTATTTATTCATTTCCTACCAAGAATATAGGAAGAAATGGGAAGAAAAAGAGACATTAAAGTTGGACACACTCCTTATCTAACTGCATCCATTGCTCAGTTGAAACGCCTCTTTAACTTCCTCAAACTGCAAATGCAGCTCTTAACCTTAGATCAGTTACACTGATTTTTCACTCTCTTTTTCATAATCTCCACTTCAAATACATCATTCATACGCTGGCAGGAGGTGTCCTCTGGAACGTACTACTTCCCAAATGTATTTTATACAGAGTAATTGTTAGCTTCCCTGCCCAAGTTAAGCTAAACCTATGAAAAACGCAAGAAGAACAAATGCCAGAAACAAGGTCATCTTTTAATTGCTTTTCCTTACTGGGGCACCTGCTTCCTAAAGCTGTGCTGAAGTGCTGGTTAAGCTGCCTTCAGCTGTCCTCTGTGTGTCTGGAGAGTCTCAACTCCGGCAGGTTTCAGCAGCTCCTTTCTTTCACTCAGGTATCGTGTTGGTTCGCTTCACATCTGGATTAAGCTCAGGTAGCCACTGAGAGCCCTGGAGCAGGACTGAAGCCTTTGGCCAGTATTTGTGCCCTGACAATCCAGTGCGCAACCAGTGTCTGACTAGCATCACCCCTCCGTGTTGTCCTCCTCGAGCGGGCTGAGATCCAGCTCCCCCAGGGACTCCTGGGCACATTTGGAAGAACAGCACCAAACATATGCTTAGTTCCATGATAAAGCATCAGAACTGCACTGTTAAATAAAATCAGGTTAATCCTGTGTACTTTTAAAAATCCCACCTCCAAAGACGAACAGCGTTACCTGCCCTCCTTGCCCAGCCATAGCTGGGCAGTCATAGCTATTTTACTGGGTTTCCAGGATTCCTAGGGTCGTTCTTATGATCTGGAAAGCTAATGAGAAACATTGTACTTAAAACTTAGTTTTGTTTTTAAAGGTTTCTTTTAAATACACCTTGTAAATGAATTCTAATTTGACCTCTAATTTGAACTAATGATGAGGACTAGTACTTACATGAACCAGAAATGGGACAGTTCATAAATCTGAGCTCTTTTTTTTTTTTTTTTTTTTTTAATTATTTACTCGCTGGGACATATGCAGAAACTACAAAACACACTAGACTATTAAATAACATCTTTTGCCCTTAAGGTTCTGAAACCAAAGTGTTTCTCCTTTGTCTCTTCACTGTTTTTGTCTTTTCTGAATCCATTCTAACTTTATCCAATAAGTGTCAGCAAGTGATAGTCATATTGAATAAATGCATAATTAGTAAACCCTCTAATTCCAAAGTGTTTAGGTTTGGAGCACAAGAAGTTAAACACTTTCTTGCAACACATTGTAAACATGTCAATGTGTTTAACGTTTTAAATGTGTTCTGTTCCCTTGCGCATGTGTTTAGAAAAGAAACAGGTTATGATATTTAAACTAGTGAATGGATATATGTTCTCATTCTTACCAACACTTTTTAAACACTTGTGGACGCTTAAAATTATGATGTGTTTAAGATCTGAACACGTTTGCTTTTCTACACTCCTAATCCAATGAATGTTTGATGCACTTATTTAGAACAGCGAGGTTTTATCAGGTCACCAAGACATATATTTTGTAAATAGATGTGCTTGATTTTTTTTTCTAATTACTGCTTCATTCCACTCAAAATTACACATATAATCAGAGGGGATTTTAATACAGGGAGTGAAATTATTGTGTGAAGCAAAAGCTTACCTCAATTGTGAGAAGCAGAAGCAGCTACAATTCTTAAAATGTGTGTCCAAAGACAAGATTCCCCACTGCATGGGAAACACAGGAAGTTCGAAACTGTAATGAAAAAAAGCAAAAGAACATCTGCAAACATTTTCAAAGAGGGTTTTTTATTACTGGATAAAAGTATAAATTATCTGGAAATAAACTGGCTATTCTACCCACATACATGTGTATGGGGTTACTCAATGAGGAAATGGCAAAGTCCCATGCATCTTATAGACTGCAGCTTTACCTGAACTCTGCTTACTAATCTAGCTGCACTTGGGCTATTTCTAACACTCAAACCACCAAGCAGCTGCTAACAGCTGTCATTTAAAAAACACAAATGCCAGTAAAATTTTATCTTTCATTCCTTCAAATTAGCCTAACCTGAAGCCAAGCACAGGCAAGGCTTAGCGCTTACACCCATGATATGCTATTTCAGGACTTGCAAATGATAAAAATTGATTCTTTTTTGGTGTGATAATTCCAATTTCCTCGTAAAATCCAATTGTAGTGGTTGTCAACTCTTTCCATAACACAATCCATGCTACAACAACAGTCCTATGTCTCCACTCTTTCCTGCTCCCCCCATCTTCCACCCTCGAGCTTGTCCACAGAAAGTCTAGATGCTTCCCTAAAACAACTTCATAACTCAGAGAAACAGCAGTAAAGTCTTTCCAGGACTAGGCACACTCACATCACATTCTAGCATGTAGAATGGCAAAATTAAATTTTGTGGGGTGTCTAATCAATGTGGCTCAAGCCTTTTTCTTCTTCAGGAATCAGTTAATATGGATGCAGAAGGCTGTGGGTTATTTCTCATCACCAAGAGACATCCCAAGTTCCTTTATAAGCTTTGTACTAGTATTGCAGTGCTGCCGCTAAGCTCAGAAATCACTATATCGTCATGCTGGGGGCTGCACGAGCTCTAGGAAGAGCCTTCATCCACCCGCAGGTAGAAGCAGAGACAGAGAGGACCCACTTTTCCGAGTTCCCAGAAGAGGCCAGAGTCCCCCTCATACCAACCGCTCCACACAACTGCACTGCAGAAAGGGGACAGTCAAACGGTGTCAAAAAGCCAAAGAAAACCCAATACTCACTCGCCTTATGTCAGTCTACAAGATACAAATGGGCCTCACTTCTGGGATGTCAGCAAGAGCTTTCTCTTCTTGGGTGACTATCCAGTCTCCACACGGATGCGCCCTGTGCCGTTCAGCCGCTTTTCTGCCCTGCAGCAGGAACTGCGAATGGCTAAAAGCACTTGTTGTCTTTAGCACTGGGCGTCACGGGAGCCCAGAGCTCTCATATTTGTCAGCATCGTGAATTATCCAGAGTGATTCTCACAACTTGTTTTTAATGGCAAGGAAATAAGGATGATGGGATTCAGCCATGCACCTAGCACAGGCCCACAGTGGAGCCGTATTCAAAGGCACGTTCTGATTTTTTTCAGCCTTCGCTCAAGCGAAGGCCATGTAAAAGCTTAACACCAGAGCCATGTAAACCTTGAACGCCAGCTGCATTTTTATTGGCCGTCTGCGACTTCAAAGGCTTTTCCTCCTCTAATGCCGAGACAGGTAGGCTGCCCCGAAATGTCTCTGCCATGCTGACTTACCCATTTTTAACTGATTTTATCTGCAAGCTTGTCAGCTTCCATACATGCCTTAGAGCGAACATTAAACATCTTGGGGTTGAAATGAATTTCGGCACATTAGGAGTCCAGCTACAGCACTGACACATAATCTAGCAGTCAAAGGCTCATTGAAAAATACAAAGTAAAGATGTTCTTTGTCCCCATGTAAGCCTTCACTGCTTACGCTTCGTTTCCAAGGCCTTAAGTCAAGCACTGCAGAAAAGCAGATACTCTGCTGCTGTGCCAAGACTTTATTTGCAAAAACAGGGAACAATGAGGAAATTCAGTTTGATGCTTAATGTATTTTTCAGTTTCAACAACCTGGTCTTTACTGCTACATTTTAGAATAGTATCTAAAGCATTTGTCGCTGACCCCGTTCGACTGCCTACTTTGACATAAGGGACAGGCCTTACTACGGGCAGCACAGAGTTACATGCCAGTGGTTCTAGATCCCATCTGCCCCTGGGGTACGCAGGGGGTACTTGTACATGTACAATTTTGGGGCCTAACATTATATAACAATATTTTCCTCATTATATCCAAATGGCAGATTTATTTAATCAAGACACACGGGGCTATCTTCCTTCTACTTCCATCATTTGCTTACCTGTCACTTATTTGGGAATTTCTAAATGCTCTTGCACTGTGTCGTATGCACAAGTTAGAAGATCGTAAAATCTTGCAGACACTTGGACACAACTGTGACTATAAGATTCTAATCTTGAAGTTTTTATTACCATTGAAATAAATTTTATAAGAAAAATGTTGCTGCTTGTGCAGATAAAGGTACTATAATAAAAGCTAAAGTCATGAAAATTTCTTATTACTTCAAAATGCAGTGAGTTCCTCTTATATGGTAACTGACTCTGACTTACTTCATAGCTGCTAGCTGCAGAATATTAGATCTTGATCTCAACAAGAATTCAATGAAATTGTCTGGAATAACTGTTATTCTACTGAATACCTGACATCAGATTCAAAACAGGGCAAATTCAAAAATTGTTATGCTCCCGTATCTTTGCTTTTGATACACACAGACCATTTGGAAGACGAATTCTTCAGATGAATTTGACGATGTAACTGCTGAGCTTGACTTTGGGTAGCCTAGCAGGTATTTCAAGTTCTCCTTTCAGCTATTTGGAATAATGTGTTCAGGATGACTGACAGACCTCTCATCTTCAGCCGTACTCTTAGAGTCTAATATTAATTCCTAAATGTATGAAGAATCTTGCTATGGAAGATCTGCTCAAAAAACAGACAGAACAAGATCTCCGGGCCTGGGTAGGGAGGTCTTTTTTTCAGCAAGGCACGCGCCAAAGAAATAACACAAAAACTTATTTTCAGGTGGGAGAGGGAAGAGGAAAAGCGGGACTCTAACACATTTGGGACAAATCTCTTTTTACTGTCTGCTTGTCATCACATGAGTTTTATGCTAGAAACAGAAACAAACACCCTGTCAAAATACTTCAGGCATCTGTTATTTAAACAGATCTCACGGACAGGTGAAATAGCAGACAGAATCAAAAACGGGGGGAAATAGCAATGCAAATTTATTAATGATATAAAAATTTAAAAATCCTAGGGAGGTCAATAGGAATTTAATTTCAAGTTAATTTCGCACTGGAAAAATGCACAGACTTGTAGGCAAAGCCTCGTTGCAAATCAATAAGCCAGCAAAGGCAGGTTCCAGGGCAGCCCGTGGTACCTGTCTGGGCTTTGGAGCAGGAAAGGCTTTGAAGTCGCAGACGGCCAATAAATACGCAGCTGGCAGCCAAGGCTTAAGCATCACCAGCGAAGGTTTTATATTAGCCATGTTTAAGGCCAAAGTTGACCAAATTGGGAGTATTTGGTTAACGTACAATTAGCACCGTGGCTGGGAGCCCTTTACCATCTAGACATAATGTTTACGGGGAGAATGACACTTTCAAATAACATACAAGTGCCTCTTCTTACCAGCTCTCTGCTAAGAGTGTTTTTAAACTGTCTAATCTTAGTTTTATTATGTATATGCTTATGACTCAAACACGATTTGTGTTAAACTTATAAAATATACTTTACAACTGATTAAAATAACATGGAAAATTTCATCCTTTTGCTCTTTCTGTTAGAAACACTGAGATATATTGCTATTTTGAATCAGAACTTATAATATGTATTATCAGATATACCGTTCTCTATAAAAGAGTAACGCCAATTCCTATTCAATTTTAACAGATTTCTTCGGATATATTTATTCTGAAAAGGAGACACTTCTTCAGCAACCCATTGGTAGAGTGGCCTCGCAATGAAAACGGAACCGGCCCAGTAAAATAACAATGTCTGCTATTTCTACTTTCATCTTAACATGTACGGATTTCAGGGTTTCCAACTGATCTGACAGAACACTTCCTGTTCAGGAAATAAACGTGTCAAATGATTTCTTGATTTAAAGTGATGGATCACAGTAGCTCTCTGTACTGCAGGGGTGCTATTCTCATAAAACATATGCAGCCTTTATTACTAAAACGGAGGGGAATTACTCCAATATCACTTAGGGCAATTTCCTCAGCAGTCACTACATATCTCCAATATTACAAATCCCAACAGGCAGGAGGAGGGGTGGGAGTTGGAAGGAGCTTGAATCCTCTGCTTACTTAGGGGTGGAGAGAGAGAGGGCAAAGGAAAAAGGGAAAATCGTTCTGCATGTTTGGCATTTGTGTAGTTTATTTTAAAAAAGAGTGAAAACTTTTTGAAAAAAGAAAAATGTACAAACAATTAAACCTCAATTCCTTTCATAACTTTTATGATATTTACTTCTGGAATCACTGTGATGCTTCTAAAGTTCAATACAAAGTCACTGCAATGATGACTGAGGATAATGATAGGTCTGTGATCTGAACTAATAAAGGAGGTAAAAATCATATGATTTTTAATAATATTGGATGCACAATCATATAACCTAGGGTAAAGAATTAAATCTTCTATATATGACTGAGGAGGAGGCTGACTTGGAAAAGGACTAACACAGGAACAGAGAGCACACAAAAACATAACTAAGCAAGGTAATGTAAGTCATGATCTGTTAAGCAGAAGAGCAGCCAGTTGAGAGAGAGAGTTCTCACTGTTCTTCCAGCAAGACAAAGGTTTTTCTGGAATATGCTGACCATTACAGTGTTCTCATTACTTAAAAAGGTGATGAAGAACAGGAAATAGCTCAGAAAAGACATTCCAACTATGTCTTAACATATAATACTCAAAAAGGTGGTGAAGAACGAGAGCTAGCTCAGAAGAGTTACCCTAGAACCAAAGCCTTGCAGATCTCAGCTGAACAGTGTAGAGCACGCACAGAGGTCGAGGGTTAATTCAGTCACAGTTTATAATTACTTCCATGGGCAAGAGATAAACAGAAGTGGAAGGCTCTAATTCACCAGCGGTAGGCATAATAAGCTATCAGATTTGATGCAGGAGATAAAGTGAAGATGTAGGTCCTGTGTTATGCACTTCTGCAGAGCAATTGATTGCAGTTGATTGCAGTGATTACTACTACTCCTACTGCCCCCAAAAATCCAGCTATTTGCAACCTTCATGTGAAAAGCAAGAGTAGTATTTCTACCAGGAAGAAAACAAATATGACTTAAGAGTCTATTCCCAAAATCCTCACAGCAAAGTGGCAGAGAAGTTCATGTGAGAGTTAGATGAGAGGCAAAACTGAACGAATACCTCAGGATGAGTATGTTGTTTCCTTACAGTAACCTTCTTTTCCTAATCCGAAGGTTTAGCTGAACAAGTCAAAGTATCCCTGTCCTATGTTGTCACCTGCAGTTTGCAGATCTTCCCATGTTCCCATAGGATGTTTCGCAATTCAGCTAGCCTGGTGTTTCCACATGTGGCAAAGGAAAGCATCTCTTTTTATCTGATTTCCTTGCAAGGCCAACACTGAATGCAAGTGTTAATGTCCCTTCCTTGCAGGCTCTTTGCCGGGTTAGAAACTGCAGGTTGTTTCATTTGCTCCACTGCTGCCACAGCTTATTTCTCACACACAGATCCTAACACTTTGCCCCACATTTCTGAAATAAGTCAGAATTTAAAAGGTGAATTCACTGGTCTTATGGCTGATATCAGGCAGTACAGGCTTGTGTGAAGATAATGTCAGCCCCATTTTGTGTTTGTTGGTGGTGGTAGAGGGGTTGATTCCATGTTTAGATAGATAATCATCACACAATCACAATTAGACATCATCCCTCCTGTATTTTTATATGCAGTGAGTAGAGTCACATGCTGCCTACCTGAATATAACAGAAATCCTAAAATAAATAACAGAGACACTCAGTAACAATTTCAAAAAGGCGGGAGGAAGGAGGGGAGAGCATCTGTTTTAAAGGGATATTCATTCCCAATTAAGTAAAGACTAGAAAACTTACTGCAGATTTGTTTGGGACATCTCCTATAATTGCATCCTACAGTTGCTGGAGAGTTCTTTGCGGAAAATTTGAGTGGTTTACCAAAAAGAAAAAAACATAAGTAACTCTTTTATCTCTCATTCTCTTGAAGAAGGTACTGGAAAAAAACTTACAGGACGAATAGCAGAACCTTATTCTAAAATTTCTCCAGTGGAATGGCTTTAAAGGTATCCTTTACAGCTGAAAAGAGAACGGACTTTTTATTGCAATTTTGGAAGAATATCAGTTCTGAAGAATTGGATGTGCATTAGGATATTGCCTTAACACACACAGCAAGTACAAATGACTATTCCAAAAAAATTACTGCATGGAAGTCTAACAGACTAATAAGTTATCTAGCAGTTTACACCATCTAGAAATGTATTTAGTGGAAGATACGACCAGACAAAGGAGACATTAAGATAATTTTAAAAGAGCAAACATTAAGAAAAGTATCATGTTTTAGAAGTTGGAGTGGAAATGAATTGCATTTTAATTTCCTACTCATATTACTTCTGTGCTTCAGCCTACTGAAATCAGAGGCCCATGGGACTAGACACTGGAAAACAATTCTCCTTCCTGAGGAGAATCTAATGAAGTGCAGGAGACAGACACAGCTGGCAGGACACCAAGAATGATTTGCCCATCTTCTGTCGGTAGGACAGTGGCAAAAGCAGCTTTAGAAGCCAGTTACTTGATTCCCATATGTGCCCCTTTCTTCAGTTCTTTCTGTCCTTCAACTAGCCTTCAATGCTTCTACTAGCTTCCTTAAAGTAATCAAATTTCATATCAGGGAGAAAGCTGTGAAAAATTCTTATTTGGGGAAGAGAGGGAAAAGGACACAGTCTGCCAACAAGTCTGTCTATTTTAGCAAGTGGACACATAAGCCTGCTGTGAATAGGAGGCTAATGTACAAATGATAGGACCCCTACCAACTACAGCTCCTCTTTCTATGAAACATGAGACTAAGTTTAATTTCCTTTCTCATAAAAAGCATTAAAAGCCATAAACTTGCACTTGTACCTTAAGCAGAGTTGCACTTTTAATTTTAGCAAATCCAAACGATCCTCTCATTGATATCCCCAGTGTCATAGGAGTATGAATTATTGATATTGCTAGACTTTAATATTTTATGCCTCTGTGAAAATGGATATCAGAGCCAAAACACAACCTGCAACTAAATTATGAAGGTCATCCTAAAGAACGCCAAGCATCCAAAGTCTGCTTCCCCAAATCAAGGGAAGGGCTGCAAATTTTCTGTTGAGTTATAAATTTCCTCTATTATTTGTCAGGCATATACAGCTGAGTAAGGTTTAAAATAAAATACTAGAATCTGAAATGCATTCCAGGAAAAAGGCTTGCTGTCATCAGCAGATGCAATTGGTTGCAGCATTTTGTAATGAGCTGTAATTTTCTGTGACAAGCATTTACTTATGTCACAGATTTCCAATCAGCTTCTTGCAAAATATACCAAAGTAGCCTACAAGTGGCACTGCTAATTGCAAGCTTACTAGGCGAAAGTACAATGGGTAGCTGAAGATGGTGACCAAATGGTCATTATCTGCTGAAATGACTGATTTCTCAGCGATCTTTACAATTAAGGATTGTATTCAATAGCTTACAACACCAGCTATGATATTTGAGAAAAAATAGCATCTGTAGCACAGCTGGAGCAGCTGTGTTGGAAAATCAATCATTGCCTGGCAACTGAACAACTGATTTTCCATCAATCAGTACACAAGGCATTCTGTTAGGTTTATAAAACACATAAATTTGTTCAGTATCTGCAAATGCAATAAGTGTGTTAGAAATGTAAGAGGAATAGATAAAAGACGTGTTTAAAGTGGATATTAGGTTAAGTATGAAAAGAGCTGTATTTATGTGCACTGTAAATACAATATTACAGTAATGAACAGATGAACTGCTCAATGTGATTAGCTCTGACAATAGAATGAGCCAAAAGTAATCCAGAAACAAGACCTTTTTCCACTGTAGCAAACATCTTTTGCTACACAGCTCTAATTTTTCTTCTTGATAAAATGGCCATTCATGGAAACAGTTACTCCTGATTGTGCCAAGAACTCATAAATCCCTGTAAATTCCTGCAGCTTAAGCTGTTTTCTAGAATTTTATTGGCCTGGGCCCATCAGCAATACTGCAAATCTTATCATTCTGTTGAGATTACACCAGATCTATAACAATTGCTCCGAGCTCATTTTTAAAGGATAATAAAGATGGTAACTGGTCTTCTAAACGCAACATAAAAGAAGAAGTGAGGGTGGGGAAGTTATACCAGAAATTGTACAAGTTTGTACTATGGCTATGATACCCATTAAACATAAGTCTGCGTGCCAAGTCTCAGCAAGGGGCAGAGATGAATTTTTATGCAAAGCAATAGCCATTACTCATCACAATACTCAACAGAACGGAGACAGCCAACAGCCCAGCCTGGCACACTTTGCCAGTTTGATAACCTTCCCTTTGGACGCTGCTGTCTCCCTTTAGTCACAGCCACATGTAAGAAAATAGGCCCCTCATATAGCCTTCCAGTACAGGCTTGGGAAGCTCCATAGCTCTAGACTTAATCAGAAGCACCCCTTACAACTTTGGTACCCACAAGTCTATTTTTCTCAGTGCCCATCAAGCATCCTCCAATATTACTGAGCTGGCCCAAAATCATGGGATATAACTAGAATTAAATAAATTAGAATGATTTTAAATAAACTCAGTGAGAACAGAGTTGGACTAGATGATCTCTAGAGGTCCCTCCCAACCTCAAATATTCCTGGATTCCAGGAAACCCAGCCAATGCCTCGGGTACGGCACAGAGGATGAAACAGGGAGTTATCAATATACCATCATAACCAAAATGACAAAGCAGAAGAAGGGAATTCAGTACAAGGCCAAAACACCAAATGAAAATCTGCAGTCAAATTTAATAATCAAAAACTATTCTTAATTAGTATAACTGAAAAAGCCCTTCCTCAAAATCTCTCTATGCTTTTCCTTTCAGACACATGAAGAAAGTGAGCCATTTTCTAGCCAAAGCAGTTATGTAGTCTGTATAATCCTTTCCTTGGCTATCTGAGTGCTTCAGACAGCTGATTTTGATAGGTATTTCTAATCCTGCTAGGTTTACTGGTCACCATGCCCTGTATGAGTACTAAAACATTTAAGTGTAAGAGACTACTATGATATACCAGAAAAAAATGTAATGCTGGTAAAAAGGCACCTTAATCTTTATATGATCCCCAGCTGTGAAATTCTACCTCGTGGTGCCATCGCATACAATCCTATAAAAATACAAAGAGTGAAAGTTTCTAATTTACCCAGACTGATTCAGGTAGCATGTCAGCAATAAAGAGAAATGTCGTTCTAACTTTTCTTTGATATTCAGATCCAATTTTCTAAAGCTGCTAAAGATATATATATAGTAATGAGACTGTAGTATTGAATGGTCCCTGATTTCATATTTCTCTGACCCTCAAGAACGTAATTTTCCCCAAAAATGTTTTCAAGAATATTGACATAATAGCTGTTTGTTTCTTTTTCTTTAAATGTGATCTGTTCTCAGTTGCTGTTTTTCTACATATTTGGCTTTCTCCAGTCTATCACCTTCAAAAATTTGCAAATGGGAAGCAATATTTTTGAAGCTGAGAGAAAATCATTGTAGGAAAAAAAGTTGTTGCAGGTTTAGAATGCCAAACATGATTCAAATTTTCCACTAACTAAAGATTTCAGTTAGAATTAGGTTTGCAGCCCAGAAGATAAAATTTAATTGCAATATATTTTTGAATATTTGCAAGCTTTAGAAAAGTTTGGTATTAGTTCCTATTGTGAAAGACAAGCAAAAGCAGAGGCACATTTTAATTACCTGTCAGGAACTAAATAAAAGATTTGTTTTATTGAATACTCCCTGTGTGTAATATAACTATGGAAACAAGTCTGAAATCCAATTGACTTTCTATTTACAGGCTCCTAAAGAGCTATTAAAACATAAAAGTGAACTACTTAAAATCTATTTGAAGTTTTATTCTTCTTTAATGTATTTTTCACCTGTTTGATGATTGTTTATACTTTGTAGCATGATGAACTGTGACATTTTTTGCTATTTCATCATGTTGAAGTTTTTGCTATATTTAAGTCAAAACATAACAGTTTGCCATGAAAAAGCTTCTGTAAGAAATCTGACCATGGCAAAAAAGCATTTTAAGCCAACAGTGACAAAGCTCTTCACATTCATTTATTAAGCTCTTATTTCAAACATGTTTCCTATGCAGAGAACAAGGTACTTGCTTCCTTGAAGAGCTGATTATCTAAGTAAAGTTAGAAAAGAAGAAAGAAAGGAATTGCTCTTACTGCAGTTGTAGACACAGGAAATTAGGAAGACTGACTTGCACAAGCTATTGAGGAAGCACATGGCAAAGGTAGTAACTGAACTGTGTAGTGGCCAGATACTCATTGGCCATTATTTATGTCAGTATTAGCAAGGAAGGAATGTACACCAGGTGATCATCTAAAACAACATCATTCTCAGTCAATAACTATCCCTTTCATGAAATATCATGTTGACATCTATACGCAGTAGAGAGAATTTGAATTGTGTCTTTACAGAAAGGCAAATGCAACGTCGGTCTTCACTGAGCAAATAGTTTGGATATTATCTTGGGTAAACTTCCAAATCAATCCAGAGCACAGCACAAGTTTGTAGTGAAATAGCCACTGATCTTGGCTTTTGAACAGTTCAGTACATGTTTTTTTCAATTATAAAATGCTTCCCTGATTCATTTTGATCACTTTTTCCGCTGGTTCTGTTCCATAACAGATGAACTGACAGCATAAACTCACATGCCAACAGGGAGAAGATTAACAACAGAGCTATACTTATTATTCATGCAATATCACTATTCATTACCATTGACAGATCTCAGGACCTAGGATAAGTTCACAGGTGAGTGCCAGGTGGCAGAGGACATCCTGGGGGCAGAGGGAATTATTTTTAGGAATATATCACACTTGTACATTTTCCTTTGCTTAACTCCATATTTTAGGAATGCTCAGATAGCTTGCATGGATATTAAGCTGAATTTAATTGCAGTCACAAATAATGCCTCTATCATTACCCTTTGGGGTGAGAAACTGTCCTGGCTGCTGCTAACTGTTCATTACCTACACTGCGCTTTCTTACAGTTCAGGCTAGAGCCATGTGACACAGCTACACAAGAAGTGAAGACCTTTTGAAATTCCAGCTGATGGCCTCCATTAAAACAGGGGGCCCTGAGCAACCTGATCTAGTTGGCCTGTAAGATCTTCAGGGATGCATTCCAATCTCAATCATTCTGTGATATATCCCCTCACAAAAATGAATTACCAAAGCACAACAGCCTATTCTCAGATTCCTATTCTGTCTTTCCATAGAACTTGAATATAGCTCAGAATTCCCCGTTCATCTTTTCAAAACGCTTCATAAAAATCCTCATATTAGCATGATACCTGTCATACAGTGGAGCTCTGCATAAAACAGAGTTTGCCTGTTCAAGAGATCTAAGTCTTCCTAGAGATGTGCCAAGCTCAGGGGATGAACTCCCACTAGAAGGATAATCATATTTCCTAAGACTTAATTCTACCATCTTCTGGCTGCAAGTGCAGATGTTTCTTCTGCCTTGTGTTCTACGATGAAAAGCAAGATACACACATGCAAAACTAAATCAAACCAAATGAACCTACCAGAACAGAATACCCTATACACTCTGTTCTTTTTGATAGAAGATGAGAATGCAAACAACATATGATGGATTTCAGTCATCGGACTGTTGGAGAACACCCAGCATCAAGAAGTGCAGTCTAAGAAACTATATGGACTAGACTGGATTTTGCAACCTGTTTAGCACATAGAGGAGAACTGCTAATAAGCAAAAGCAATGATTGTTTAAGCTTTATACAGTGCTTTCTCTCTCAAGTAGCCTGAGGAGTAGGGAATAATAAGGTTGATTGCACACTAGGTGGTCTTTAGGCTTTTCTTTAACTACAGTACAGTGTATCCAAAATGAAAGATAAAACAGTTTGCTTGGAAAATTCAAACTAGCAAATTGCTTCCTACACACTTAGTTGTTCTTGCAATTTCTCTTCCATTTCTTCTTTTCATTTCACAGAAAGGAGCAGGTGGGTCAACAACATGTTTCTGTCAATGGAACCTTATCTTTATAACTATTAGTCCCAGTAGTTCCTGTTAATTGTCCCTATTTCGGGGGACTTTGCTAATTCAGCCCCAGAGGTCTCCACATCCACACATCTTGGTCACTCCCTTTGATTGCTAGAAACAATGGATATCCTAAAGCTGTAGTCCTAGAAGACCTATACAATCCATGCTTTGTGGTCAAATTACCTCGGAAATAGCCTCCTCCTGCGCTTTGCCTCAGGTGTGGGGAGGCATGGAGGTGGGGGCAATGGTGCTCACTAGACTGGTGCTGGGCAGTGGCAGGTATTCCCAGGAGCTTTTGATATTTCAGCTCAGCTCAAATACAACATTATTCTGAACACACAAGCACCTAGCCTGCCCATTTGTATCTGAAGGCCTGGACTGAGCTCAGAGGCATTTTTGTTTGTTTGTTTTGGTGAGCAGAAGAAATTTCAATGCTTTCCAGGATATTAACTCTATTTGACTATGTTTCTAAACCGTGTTACGTGCACACAGACAAGGTGGAGCAATCAGGTGGAAACCATCCACCACAATTTTGCAACTTCTGTGTCAATAGTTTAGAACTACAGTGGATCGTGTATCAGGTTAACCTCAAGGAAATTATGTTCAGCAGTTATCTAATTAGACCGATTTTTGTTCTTTCTCTTTTTTTTCACTTATATCTCCTCTCCACCATCATTGTAGCTGTCATCTCGTTTTTAACAGTCACCCAAGAGGCATACATGATGAGAAGTGCTCTGGCCAAGTCTCCCATTGCTTATACACAAATGACAGATTTGAAACACATTACAGAATTCCTTCCTGCATTCTTCAAACAGCCCCAAAAACTCAGCCCTATTATGTGAAATCCATTCTCCACTACAAAGATGGGAAAGCCATACAGCTCACAAAAGCTCCTGAACAAATTGTCTGCAAATTTTACACGCGTATGCTAATACACTCACTCTGCTTAGAGAGAGGTGCTCCCTGTAGCATCACTGATTATCAGATTATTTAGAAGACACCACATTTTTAATTTAGCTCTGTTTCTTATAAGCTGTGCTAATATAATCTGCACCCCATGGAAACCCCCTGCTCATTAGCTATTACCCAGCCTCAGGCAGCACAAGTCTGTTTACATTACAAATAAAAGATAAAATATGCTCATTGTCAGCTTCCCCCTTCCCGAGGGACACGTCATGAATCTACCCTGCAAAACTCTCTCTTCACTACTCTCCCCTGACTTCCTCTTGCCCCAGGATACTTTGCCTTCATTTAGCTCTTTCGGACTTAACAAACCACTACAACTACCTTAGATCAATTTCTCAAATCACAGTTTAATTATTTAGAAGGAAGTGAGCTTTTGCTCTCCATTAAAACAACAATCCCTACCCCCAAGGAACAACATTAAATCATTGTTTAATCCTTATTACTGCCTTAGGCCTCCCTTGGTACTGCAGTGTTGTTGAAACTTCATTTCAATATTTACCACTTAGATCACTTAAGGGCTGTCAGCTTTAATAAAATTTTATCAATTGGATACTTATATTATTCACAGTTTCATAAAAATAACAAGACCTGCCTTGGTATTTCACTCATATATGGACTAATTCCTTTGACTGCTGAGGGATTTCACTTTATTAACATTATATCTAATGTGAGTGATTTTTTAAACTGATATATATTGCATGAATTTAGTAAATAACATCATACTAAGTTACGTGAATTTTAATACAGTATATGCACCACTAAGTTTACAATTGCAATATGTATAAATAAACCAACAAGGCAGATTTCACTGTGCATTGTTCTTAAAAAAATAATAAGAGAGATCTGCCTATCTCAAACTCTTTCGGCAGCATAGAGACTTGAGACAATTCTCTGTAGAAGACACGCAATGAAGATATCCCTGGTTCCTGGTTCTTAGATGGCCTGACTATCAAAGAGCATGTTGAGACTTCCCACATTCAGGAAAACACAGACTAACAGAAATTGACAGAGAATGTACCAGATCAATCAGTAGGCCAACACGCAGCTAATAGTAACAGGATATTACTTTATATTACCACTCAGATCAAAGGAGTCAAAACTCCAGAGAGTCTTGATATTTAACTTTGAATAATTTGATTCATTAGACAAGAGAGATTCATGGAAAGACCCAACTACATCTACAGCTCAAGCACTTACTAAGTTTCTCTGGCCAAAGGGTACTGTGTGACTGCATGACTAACAACACCAGGAGATGTTTAAAGACAGGAGCAGTAGCTACTGTGGCCTCCATTCCGCAAGATGTCCCTCAGAACACGCGTATGGCTCTGTCCCTATAAGGCATATCTCTTCTTAGTATTTAGTCCTACTGACATACTCAGTGCTAGAGTTTTGAGATGTTCAACTTTGCACAGGCTCATCACACAGTGCTTATCATATCGTACATCACTCTGACCAAAGCTATGATATTCTTTCTGCTCCATACAAGTGGACTAGTGAACAAGTTTTTCCCCAAGTATGCCTCTTTTAGAGGCAAGTATATGGCATTTTACACTAAGAAAAATTAATGATTTGTATCTCTGAGAAGTTAGAGCAAAATAGGTGATTATATTAAGCAGTACAGCAGAAAATATCACTCTATAAAGTAAGGCATTATTTAGCAATTAATGTTTTAGAGAGTATTCATATCTATCCATTTTGCCTTTGTCTGAAAAACAGTTGTCTTCCATTCTACCCCCATGCCTCCTTCTAGATTTTCTCCTCTTACCGGATTCATCCTTTTTGCTCCACTTTTAAGGACATCTCTCTCTTCCAGTGACACACTTTCTTCTCTTTTCCTTTGTTTTGCAACGTTCGACCATCAAGTATCTTTTGAAAAGATCAAAACATTTGTTTTGCTTCTTTCAGACACTTTGAGTTCTTGCACCAATTAAAAACCTTCTGGCTGCAGAACCTGTGTAGATAGAGAAGTCAGAAAAAAACTTTGAAAAAATATATAAAAGACTTAAAAATTGTGTTTCATTTTAAGTAATGAATTATGCACAGAGGATGCTAAACTGAAAAAGTCAATTATTTAGAGGTCTGGATGCTGTTAAATTAGCTTTTGAGTATAGACTTTTGACAGGTTTCTATACACAATCAGGAATAATTATTCAAAAATTGCATGAAATTGGATTAAATTGAACAGGAAAAATATCTTCTTCCTGTGGTATAACAACAGCTACTGCATTTTAAATTGAAACTTTACCACCTTGCCTTTAATATGAATGCATTTTCAAATCCAGACTAAGGTGCCAAAGTCACCTTGCTGCTTGCAAATCCTCTACCACCATTTAATTCTTGGATTTTGCATTTAGAAAGTGCAGGGAAGTAATTTAAAAATATAGAAAATATGAAAACACTCCTTGAAATTCAGCACATATATACACACATATACATAATATACTCCAAAGTGCAGATTTGCAGCATCTTGTTCAAAAAAAAAAAAGAGATTTCAATACTTACAGTGATAGGGAAACAACATTTTCAAAACATTACTGGTTTACCTGAGACTGTAAGGATGACTTAACATACACGGTCATTTGCAAAGTGAGATTCACAGCTGCACCCCATTCTGGCGGAAATTCTGCCATCAGCATCAATAGGAACCCACCTGTGTCCCATGAAATGTTTGAAATTTTATTACCATTTATGTTTTCTGCAGACAAGAGAGAAGAGTTTGAGTTGGAGACTGGGACCCTGACATGCTCAAAGAAATTCAGCAAAAAGTCAAAGAGCTTCCAGTCTACCAATAACCCCGCCAAGGCAACTGGGGGATATGACCAAGAAACAAAGCCCCTCTTCTGAGTTGTGTAACCCAACTGCCTAAGGCTTTATTAAAATTAAAAGACACCAAGAAAGCCTTAACTTTAAACGGGATCCTGATAATTAACATTAAAGCTGAAAGAGCAGTAAACCAGGGAGCACGACAATTAAACATGCCCCAGAATGTAAATATATGGATATGAAGTGCAGAGCGAATGTTGCCAATTTTCGAGTCAATTTTCCTAGTGAAAGTTCTAGTGGGACGGACAAAAAACAGAGCTTATAAAAGAACCTGGTTGCAACCTTAGCCACACAGTCTTGACCACAGCTCCATAATAAAATTACTAGTATATTAAGCATGTGAATGTGGGGTGATAAGGAAAAGAAGATAGGGGCCCCAAGACTGGCTGGCTGGCCAACTGTGATTTTAACTAAAAGCAGATGCTTTTCAAGAAAGAATAGGTGCAACTTGCTCTTTTATGCGAGTCACGCTCAATTCACAACCATTTTCTTAGATGTACACCTTCAGCACAGCAGTTCATGTGGCCTAAATTGAATGTAATAATCCAGATGGGAGTATAGCGATTCTGCATCCTTTCAACCAGAGGGTCATGTTACGCAGCTCGCCTATTTAAAAGCACATAAAAACCGCGAGCTATTCAGTGTGCAGATGAGAGCGCAAGAGCTTTAATCTTTACATTACCCATACGAGTACACTTTCTATTTTTGTTTACTGCGCCATACAAACCTAATAGCTGCTGCTTAAGAACCAGCAAACACTAAAGAGCAATAAACAACTTCGGGCTTTGGTATTACTAACTTTTGCTTTTTGGTGAACAGTTCTAACTTACCCTAGGTCACCTGTAACTGAGAGCTGTTGCCAGCTGGTGGCGTTCGCAAAAGCAGTGATGTAGAGCCACCTGCACACATAAAAAGAAAGCAAAGGTGCCCACAAAAAGCAACGGGATTGGTTTTCTGGACAAAAATGTGAGCAGGGAAATTGAACTGTGCCTTTATGTAAAAGGATGCCTCTAGGCAGATGCATACTGAGGAGCTGCCTTCTTTTATGAAAGTGTTATCCAGTTACAGGAAAGGATGTCAGGTTCTGCGGCCTCCCAGCTCGGGCCCTTTCGTGAAGGGCAAATGGACTCTCAGCACATCTCTGTCAGTGTCACTGAGTTGCAGCCTTCCTTCGTCAAGCACGACTTTCTTAACAAGCACTGTAATTTTGCAGCACTTCTATCATTTCATGTGAAATCCAGTTGATCAGTTAATAGATTTTAAAAGATGCCTTCCAGACTGTTTGGTCTAGGTGCATATCCTCCAAATGTCTCGATAGAGGGAGGGAGGGTGGGAGGAAATCTGGAGCACGTTCTCTTTGCTGCCTCCCACTTGTGATGTGCAGTCCTCCTGAGCTAGATTGAAATATGCCAAATTGCAGGGCTGTTTGCTACCTTCCAGAGCCTCCTACTCGCAGAATGCAGCTTTTGTTACATATGGAGGTGTTAATCCTCTGGTAATCAAAAGCTTAATTAGCTCACCATGAAGATGAAAGACTCCCATTTTGTGTTGTTGCTGATACTTACAGCTTTATCCTGTTTTGTTTTATTTAAAGAACTCTGGGGTGTTAACAACTCCTGCAATAAACCAAATAAAAATAAAATAAAACAAGGTCTACCAGGAGCTCCATCTTGGGTTTTGCCTACAGAAGGAAAGGCACTTTTGCATCATTGCAGCCATATTGCTGGATAGTCTAATATAAATAAAATGCAGAAACTTTTACCCTTGCGTCTTCTGAGTCTTGTCTTCTTGTGTAAATGCAGACACAAATACTGTTACATTAGCCCTTATCCACAATGAGGGCATCAATGACTCCATAGCTCTAGAAAGAAAGTTGGAGAAATTAATATAATTGGAAAGTGCAGTTTACTTGGGATGTAACTCCTGACTCTCATGTCCTCCATAGCTGTTGAATCAATCCCGACTTGCAACTAATTGCAACTTCATTCAAATTTTGTTTTGTTCAAAGTAGAAACGGGGGTTCCATGTTTACATGCGTAGATTTTCTCTAGCCCCACACATACCTATTTACAAAAATATCAACCAACTCTACTGTCAATTATAAATGTTTTATATTTTTTCCTGGAAAATTATCCTAGTTGAATACCTTAAACAAAACTTAAAAACCTGAGATGGTGATGGGTGATTTTTTACTGACCATACAATAATTATTATAAGTCTATTCATCTAGTAATTTCCCCTTATCCTGCCACTCTTCAGTTATCTGTATGCCTTCCAAACAGTTAAGACATTGCAAATTATAATTTTTTACTAAATGTATACAAACATCTTCATATTTCCGTGTAGATAACAGGGAGATCTTCCTTCTATCTTCCTGTAGATAACACAGCTTGAGTTATGGGCATTTAAGAGCTTCATCTGAATATATGAGTGCAGTATATCTTACTTATCTGTGAAAACCTCGCAGTCAAACTGTTTGAAATGTAAAAGAGCATAAAAAGACCCTATGCAACACATATCCACGCCAGATGGCTTCTAGGTGCTACCACAGTAAAGATGCAATTTAATGCTTTATATCCAAGTTGGTGTTTGTATATATTTGCTTATAGAGAGTAATATCGATTTTAAACATGATTACAAAATCAGTGTCACACTTAAATGGCCCTGAATTTCTGAGCATCATGCATCACTTTCACATCACTTTTTTCACAAGCATTCCTACAAGATGGCATTATCTCCACTTTACAGATGGGGAGCTGAGGTATGGAGAAAGTGAACGAACTCAAAGTTATCTATGAAATTCTTGAGTCGGTATGTCTCAAGTCTACTCACATCTTTCTCAATTAGCATATATTTCCCTACACTTCAATAATTGTTAGCATTGCAGCATCTGCTCTCAAATCCAAATTTACATATTGACTTCCAAGTGGATTGCTTCATTTTTTTCCGTTACCCAGTAAAATCTGATGAAAAATAAGCAAAAATAATACTGTATATTCTTACCATGTCAGAAATACTAAGAGTACACAGTACTCTTATAACCCTAGCCTCTTTGGTTGCCCCCTTTTTGATAACATAAGAGAAGGTCCATGATCAGATTCAGGTCTACAGGAACGACTCTGCAGTCAATCTGAGAAATTCATATACAAAAGTATGTTATATACCATATGTGAATACAGATTTGCTAGCACAGTTTCTCATCTTTAAGTGGTCACACAGTAAAGATGGCTCTATATATCATTTTTATGTGCAAGAAATGTTCTGTATGGATCTACCTGCATTTAAATGGCAGGTTACAATCAAATGCAATGTGATTTTGCATTATAAAGTGATCAAAATAAAACAAGGGAAAGATAGATCAAAACACACACAACAAAATCTATTTATGTTATTTGGAGACACAGTGGACTTGTCAGTTACTCTAGAAGAATTTTATGAAAATATAATTAAACCACAAAATCAAATTACCTTTCTCTCTCATTATATATAGGCCACTTCCTAACAAGGCTTATTTGAAATACTTGCCTCGCTTTTGCGACAAAAAAAAAAATCAAAAAAACCTCTTTACTTTTATTATCAAGCATCATATTGAGAACTCCAGCCTGCAAGTGCCATACCACCTTTTAAAGAAACTAATTGCAAGCCACTTTCAATATTTCGCCTGTTTTTAATTTAATACCCTCAGAGAGACATAATTGGGCTGAAAGGGAGAGTATTCACTGAAGTCATGAATTTGCTGTATAAATACAAACAAGGAGGAAAGCTAATACAGTAAGGGACTATGGGATTAATTTTGAAATTGTCTGATTAGTGGATTGTTGCCCATCAATAATTGCCTTATATTTTCCCAAGGCCCTGTCTTTATTGGAGTCTGGCAAGTGCATCTGCCTACAGATTCCGTCAATCAGGTCTTGCAGCTGGGAGGCTCTGCAGAGACCCCACAATTGTAAGCCTGCTGGGGCAAGCTGTTAGACAAAGCAATATATACCAGACATGGTGAACAGCCAATCTCTGTTCCATTGATAATGTTTTACTTAAAAAAAAAAAAAAAAAAAAAATCCTATCCTGTTTGGTATAAGTTCCTTCCGTACTTATTTTAGTGAAGTGCCATTTAGCTGAGTTTGAGTGAAAAAACAACAAAGACGCTTCTGTAGGATACGGCAGGAATGTTGTACAGGTGTACATGACAGTACCTTTGTGCATCATGCCTTTTAATTCTGGCTGGTAAGAAGAGTTGTACTCATATTAGAGCACCAGATTTTTACCAGTGCTAAAGCCCCTGGTAGTATAAAACAAAAATTTAGAAAGTTCCCTCAGAGAGTTTGGAATGGTTGTTGCTAAGACACTTAACTCTATCACTTAACTCTTTAAATAGGGAAGTAACTGTCATAGGACTTCTAATTTCAAGAAAACAAAACAAAACAAAACATTTTTCTGTTTTCTTCACCAAAGAAGACTATGAACCTGCACCCTCAGCCGAATGAAGGGTGAACTAGAATCACTTGGCTTGTTGATCTGCTGATCCACAGAATGAATAGGTGCTGACTGTACCTATCACTGACATCATGTTTTCAAAACAATCAATATATGTTTTCTAAACTGTTGGAACATTTGTTAATGGCAAGTCCCTTTCTAAACATATTTATGTCTTTTTTTGCCAGCAATCAGCCAGAAATGTAAACAACAGAGGATCTGAATTTGCTTATAAACAGGCACGAAATAATGGAACAAAGGAGCCCTATGTGGTGTTTATATTGTGATCAGTATATTAGACATTCAGTTTTCAGCCATGATTGAATTCTCTATAACCATCAAGACGTATGATTCCATGGAATGCTGTAATTTCTTATGTGCAACACCAAGTTAATAACGTCCACCTCCCAGGCCACTCTCCTCATTTGATACAATCAGCCAAACTTCAGCCTGAAATGCCGACTAAGAACATTAACAACTACTACAATCTACATCATTAGCTTCTGCAGGTCACACAAGGATGCTGATACTACTACTGAAAAGCACTTTTGCATGTAGTGACACAAACCATCTTATTGTAAATCCCATCTGGAAATTCACTTCCACCCTCCTGCCATTTGGATACAATTAAAATTCCAGGTCACTGATGGTGGGTCTCAGTTTGGAGGGTTTTCTTTTCTTTTTCTTTAAACACTTCCTAACTTTCAGGTGCTTGATTTGTCAATTTAAGCACCATTCATTTCTCTTTTTCAATACAGTATAAAGAAGCTCTAAGAAGCTCTCCCTGAACGAAGACAGAAATCTGTGCAAAGCTTTGCCATTCCATGACTGTGCTCTGATAACCATCAAATCACTTAATACCATACCTGTCACCCTGATTATATGGAAAGAGTTCTAGCATTTCTTGCAATGAACTTATACAAGTTATATTTAAATGGCATTGAACATGTACTAAACACAAGGAAATTCTGCTTTACATCTGAAAATAAAACTCTGCAGTTTTACCTATGATACATGTCATTGCAGATAAACTGAAAAAAGTGGCACACAGAAATGATGATACGCCAATCGCATTCTGTTCAACAGAGAAGAGAGATGATTTGAAGAAGCAATTACTCTTAGAACGGGAAAAGGAGCAGAACTGCCACAGAGGCTTTTGACTGTGGAAAATCTTGGCTTTTGGAGATAAACTAAAGTTCCAGTCTACAGGAGGGATTTTTGTTTTGTCTCTGGCAAGGCCAGATTGTAATTACTCCTGCAAAGTCTGCAAGAGAGGCACAAAGTGCTATCGGTCCCCCAAGAAGCACATCTTTGCCATTTAATTTAAGAGAGAAACTTAATATTTTGAAATGTGCAATACAGATTGTGACAGAGACTCTCAAAAGTTTCTTACTTCTAGGCACATCTGTTATATTATTTTGAACGTATTGTGTATCTTACAAGCTTTAGCAGGGTGCCCATGCCTTCCATGAAAAGCACCAACATAACATAACCACAGTCATCTCAGACTCACCACGCAAAATAGGCTAAATATATTTTCTGTCTACAGACACTTAGTGTTTAGATTATCATTCTCTTGTGTGTCCAAGAAAACACAAAGCCTTCTAGAACATATTAAAGATCGACATACCTGAACTTTGGTCCAATTCAAAACTAGACCATCCATGAGAACCTATCCTCAAATTTAAAGCTGATAACTATCTCAGCCTTGAAGCATACCAGGAGAGATGGTCTATTAGATAATAAAAGATTTAACTGCTTTATAGTCTAACAGTCATGTATTTAGATCAAAACCAGTTAATCACCAGTACAAATGCTTAGGGAAAAGCTACGAGTACACAGATCAGCTGGATTTTCTATTTACATCTTCTGACTGGCTCTGCATCTATTCTCATACACTGAAAGTAGCAACATACTGATTTTGAGGAACCAAAGAAAGCTGTGAAGAAGTCCACTTTCAAAAACTCTACTCACCAGGTACAAAGGAGCCAAACTCCTGGAGGCTACAGTGCCCGCTGCACTGGGGCCGCGCGCTGCTCCACAGCCTCCTTCACTCATGGGCGACACATGCACTACAGGACATTCCCTCACTCCTAAGCGCCAGTGAGGAAAGATTGACCTACCCATAGTAAACCAGCTGCCTGTTCTTCCCCAAATATCTCCATTTCCTTCCATTTTCCCCATCCCTCCCTCCATAACACACAAAAGCTTTCACATTGCCAGTATACTCTGGTCTCTGGTATGTGGCAGTTCCCCTCTCTGCCAAGCTATTCCACATATTTAATTTTGAGGTGAAAATACTTTCCTAAGATTTCACTTGTATTCAGTTTTTTTAAATGATTCCCCCCAGCTTAATGGTTCTGCTTATGACATTATTTCACATACCACATCATGAGTCACATGGAAAAAAATTCACTGCTTAGCCACAAACGAAGGCATAGTCCTCGCTAGAAACAGGACTGGTGATAAGAGAATGTGAAACAAACTCCAACTTAGCTAATTGCATATTATAGATACTTTTAATTTAGTAATATATAGGCATGACAACATAAGCAGATCAATAAGATAAGGAGAAAGTAACACTTGCCTTAACTACTGAGCACGGTGCTCTCCTAGTTAATTGTTGACAAACTCCACAAGTAAAGCACTGAATTCAGTGAGATTTAATAAATCGTCTGCCTCCCCAGCCTACTAAGTGTTGATCAGCCAGGGAGAAATCTTCTTAGTTATTACTGCCTTCTTTGTTGCTCCTTTTAGAGGAAACAAGAACAGAAAGTCCTCCAACGCTATTACTTGGACTACTGTATGAATATGCCTTAATTCTCCCAATTCTAGATGGGCTGGATGGTGGCAAGAGCTCTGACTAGTGAAATACAGGGCAAGCAGGCCCATCTCAAAAGCGTGTTTCCTCCTGGTCAATGACAGAGAGCAGGCGAATTCTGAAAAGATCTGAGTGTCTTACTCTTAACTTTTGATTCAGGTTTGAATTCTCAAAAGGACAAGAGCCATCCTGCTGGGCACTACCCATAGTCTCTGCTCACTTTCAGTGAACAGGGAATCTCTTGAAGTTCTTGATGAAACTAGAACATGCCCAGAACATGCCCCGATGCTAGAAAACAGAAACCCAGCAGGAAGTCATGTTGTATGGGCCCTTTGGCACATAGAGGATTTCGGGGCATCCCAGCCCAGGTCCCTTCCAGACTCTAAAAACTGCAGCTGTGGTCTTCAAGTTGCGGAGTCTGTAGTCCATGGTGCAATAGGTAGTTTTCTTAAATTCTTGAGCTGCTGCTCAACTCAAGCTGTCTAAAAATTGCCATCAGCTGTGGAAAAACTTTATGAGCACAGGTTGACCTGTCAAGAGTGACTTATTTATGTCTAAGTGAAAACAGACCCAAGCGGTCAAGATTCCAACACAGATGAAAGTGACTGCTCAGCTTGGAGGGACACCTCTGCCTAAGCAGCCGCGCTCCTCCACCTCGCCCTGCAGGTACCTGCAGTTAGAAGGGATAGTGTTGCAACCTTCATTGGAGGAATCGCTCGGAGGCTTAACTGGAAACAGGCAAGGGTAGTGCTCCAACTTCACTAGTCATTTAGGTCTGCTGTAGGAAACTTTGATACATTAGTTAGTCATGAACCTTTACGGAATATGCCTTCATAGTGATGTTCCAAGATGAAATGCTGCTAAGCATTTATAGCTTCTATATGTCTGTGAGGAGCATGAAGAAAACTGGGATCTGTAAAGTGGGGTGCTCTCAAACCTCTAGAAGGCTTCCAAAAGAGAGGAAGGGAATCACAAATTTGCCTAGGTATCATCAGGCACAGCCTGATGGGGAATGGCCTGGCATCGCCACCTGGGTCTCCAACAGCATGATACCTCCGAAGCGCAGGCCCCTCAGGGAAGCCAACTGACCAGACACATTCCCCTCAGGAAGACCAGAAAAGCACGACTGCCTTCCAGTCTCAACCGAGATCATCAGAGCAGATGAGGTTCCCTACACAAAGCTCTGAAATCAAGCAAGCGCCGTTCACATTTTTTTTTCTGTAGCTTTCAGGCATGGAGTTTCTAAGTATATTTGTTGTTAAATAAATACAGACACCAAGCTCAAGACAAACTGCCAAATAGCTGTTAAATTATTTGTTCTCCTGAATTATGCATTACCTCTGCTTGGTATGCAACTTTTCTACAGCATGCACCCCACAAAGCCCCGAATTCCAGCACGTCTATATGCCATATGGAGAAGCTTCTCCAACTGTCTGCTCCTCATGGAAATTCTATTTGTTTTCCTATTGATTTTATTATGTTTAACAGCATACTAAATCATTCCTGAGGTTGACAAGTTTCTGGAAAATTGATATATGCTGTCTAAAACTGCCTGAGGCAGGAATAAAACCAAAACAAATGACTTTTTTTAAACTCTTGATTTGCATTACTACAGTCAGGCGTGCAAGTGCCATCTTGTTTGGCAGAAGAATTCTTCTCTTTTGTATAACTTCTAAAGCACAGGAAATCTTTAGAAGCTGTCTGTTTGGCTCTGCACACTGAAGGAAGGAGACTGTAAAATTCAACAATATCAAGTGAGGGAGGGACAAAAAGAGCTGCCTGTCAGCTAAGACCAATGGGTTGAACTCTCTTGAGGAAAGATGGAACGGTGTGTAGGTGCCTTGGAATCTACAGCTTAAGGCAAAAGCAAAATCTTTAGCCAGACTTAGAAACTTTTGTTTAATCCTTCCCCGGAGAAAGCACATTTCAGCCTTTAAGCAAGCTCAGAATTAAGCAGCTTTTTACATCTTAAGGACATCACCATTGGGCATGACAGAACTTTATTCCAAAGGCTGGACTGCATAGTCAAGATCACTTACTATTTTAAAAGGCAGAAAGCTCAACCAGAACTTTTTTCTTGGGCCAGAAACAAAAGAAAAAAACGGTGTGGAGGAATTAATAGGAAAAACTTGTTGCCTTTCTTGTTGCTTTTCTGTCAAAAATCTGAAAGCCACAAGAGCTCAAGAAAGAAAATGGATTTAAAAAATAGGTTTTTAAACTTTCCAGACATTAAGACCTGACACAAAATGAGAAGGTCACATGAAGACATTCATCCGTGTTAGACTCTCATTAAACTTTTATAACGGCTGTGCTGTGGCAAGAAAAAGCACTAAGAAAAAATATTTTTCTAGGAAGTAGTTAGGATACTGAATTAGCTGACAAATCATGGGATAGCATTTGCAGAGCTGCAGGCAGTTAAGAACTTAATGGTCAAAAGTTTCCCATTTTAATGCGATTCAAAAATTCAGATACATATGAGGTCTTCCACTAGTCCCTGTGATGCTGCAGAATAACCTTCTGAGTTTTGCCTGCCAAGAAGAATCAGAACTACCTCACGGGTAAATAGTTTTAATTCTAGGTAAATACTTTTAATTCTAGGTCTAAGAAGTTTTCTGCAAGTGAAACAGCGAGAAAAACTGTCTTAAAGGGATCATCTGTTTAAATAATTCTATGATCACCTAAGGTGTATAAAAATAATATAGAAGATGCTACTGTTCTCACTCTTCTTGAGCTGTTAGAGACTAACAAACCCTTAATTTTCGGAATGAACAAAACAGAGACAGAAAAAAATCTCTGTCTTAGCCATTGAAATAAGCTTTAGGAGAAGAGTGAGTTATCTGCAGAAGAATCTGCCCTGTAACTCAAAGTAGACAGAACAAGGGAAGAGAAGGGAGAAATAAAATTCCAAAGACATTCATCTAGGTTAGGCTTAAGGAGAAAATAGAACATGTGGTGAAGGCCAAGGAAATTTATTTCATCTGGTGAAACCTTAGATAATGCAGAGACCATATATAAGCTTAACAATAATTCTACAGATGAAGATAGCAAAAAAACTGCAGCATTATCAGTGAAAGAATCACTTACAGATGAAGAAATAATCTCAAATTGGCTGTTTTTCAGTCTGTGTTTTCAAAATGGTATCATGATATCACAGTTTACTTTAAAACACCAGAGCTTACTTGCCAGAAGTATTACGGGAACATGTCAATAGCCTCTGAAGGCTCTGCTGACCTTGGCATCAGCATATAGATTTTTCTCTGCTTTTTTGGGTAGACAAAATGTAGTGAAGCCCCTCTTTCCCATCAGCTAAATGATTCCAGAAGCTGCAAAACACACAGTCTACATTAGCTCTCTTTATTTTGAAGGTTATAGAGATGGAGATGAAATGATGCCACATATTCCTAACGCATAGACTGGGTCAACAGCTATTTATCCGGATATTTGTAGTTAAAAATAGTGCCATCAAAGCTGCTAGACACTGTAGATGTTGCCTGTTTGCACCGTGCTCGTCTGTTAAAACGGAGGTTTTGCCCACTTGCAGGTGCATTTGACAAACACAAACTTCCAGGAAGACCACACAGTGTAAGATGTGCTCTCTCCTGAGGCTCTGCTGCCACTGCAGCAACACGTGTCTTTGCAAACTTGGCCAAAGTGGTCAGCTCTTTGAAACAAAACCAAAAGCCCTCTGGGTGGAAGAAACAATACTGACGTGCTAGGAACTCCTAGTAGGAAAGGGTGAACATTCTGCTACAACATAAATGTCAAAATAATGTGGAAATGCCTCGCAAACACTGAGGGATGTAATGGGGGAAGAAAAAAAAAGTACCTTCATAAGCAGAGGGTGTGAAGACAAGTGTTAGAAAACAGTTCTTCATTCAAAGCAGGCATAAAAACACATTATCCTGGAGATGGAAAAAATGAATGTCAAGCAAAGGGAGTCCAAAATGGACGAAAAGAACTATGTTATTAAGCCAGTAACACCTTCAGGACACGGACTGTAGATGCGCAGCATTAAAGCTTAGAAAAGTGCATGGGATTCACAAGGCCAGTGACTGACTGACTTTGTATATAACTGTCTTTTCAATGCCGTAAGTATAACAGCATCAATTTAATAAACAAGGCACCTGTACATACACATGTAATAAATGCAAAACATACCTCTGTTTAGTTTTCCTGCCTTCTAATTCCTCTTTTTTTTTTTTTTTTTTCCCCCAATGGCCTGTTTTGATATTTCATTTTTTTTGACAAGTCTCAAAACAACTCCCCATCAGATAGCAGCCTTTCCAGATAGAGCAACCTGCCAGAGAAATTATTCTTTCTTGGTCACCTTCTCATCATAGAAGCAGGAAAATCAAATATAGGCAAGACAATCTTGGAAAGAAAATGTGACATTTTCATTAAGTCTGCTATAGTTGAGATCTGCATGGCAATCTAAAGCGACCGGCATAACTAATGGACTCTGAGCAATGTGTCTCTCCCTTACTCATGCTGATAAAATCTTTCGTGCTTCACTACATTCATCTGTCTCTCTCCTCCTGCACTTTCGAACATTCATATACAAGTTCAGCCATCTACATAACAGCCATTTTTTTTTCCTCACAGCATACATTCCAGAAAGACTTAAAAATGATTTTCTGATACCTTCCCAACCTGGGCCCCCAGGCTCATTTAAACCAGTCTTAAAATAGCTCTGTTCAGCTGTGTGCACAGGGAGAGGAAGATTTTGGGTAAAGCATAATTACATCTTTTTTCTAGCCATCAGTAATGCAGTTTAATAGATTGTACCTAAGCTAATACATACAAGCACATGGAACCATACCATGTCCACATATATCCATCCAAAGCTGCTTTGCAGTGTTTTAACTTGAAGATGTGAAACAAATCGTAGTCTTCAGAATATTAGTTTGTCTAACTGATGGAATCAGAGAAATAGGTATTGAATGCCTGAGTATGGAATAGTGCTTCGAGAAAGGAAAAAAGGTTTACACCTTTAGAAACTCAAGACATAATTTGATGTGGCTAAGTGTGGGAAGTGGAGAAGAAACAGCTTTATTTTCCTTGAAAAGTGTGCCCCTGACCAGTAAGAGGCTTTAAGAGACTTTTTTCCTGTAGCATTAATAAATACAAGGGATACAGCAAACTCAGCAAACTATCACTTTACAGATCAAAGGGCAAACTTCCCCAGCTTAAAATGGGTTCAGAGATACTAGTGACAGATGCCTAGAAGAACTTCAACTATCTAGCAATATAAGTCTGATTGCACTGATGGACACATTAACATTGCAAGAACTAAGAACTAATAGAATTTTAATGAACAACTTTAAAAATATTTTCTGAAGTTATAAATCTCTGGATAATAGCGATTGTCCTAAGTTACTTGAAATATTTTTTTAATTGTGAGGACTGTGCTTTTCTTTCCTAGGACCATTTCAGGCAGAATTTTGGATACTACTGGACTAGATACTGATCATTATTAGAACTTTGAAGCAAATTCTACAGAAATTCCAGTAACACTTTGGCCAATGAAAAAATTATGAGCAACTTAAAAAAACAAAAAACAAACATACAAAACCCTTTTTTGCAAGTGCTGAATTTCATTAATCAGGGAAGAGGGACCAGGAACCACAGCTTCCTTGTTCAACTACAGTACTGACAGAACCACAATTAGTTTTTCAGTCGATCCTGCTGATAATTTCATGTAAAATATAAGAAACTGTTCTAAATATGATTAGCAAGAAGTAATTTACCTCTTTATTCCCATGGAACAGATTTTATCATCATTCCAAATCAGTTAAAAGTCCATTTTCTCCAGTTAAAATGTTTGCAGTGGGATCAGTACTCAATCCTTAGTAAGATTTACTCCTACCATAAAACTAACATGGATCAGAGAAAACAGTTTAAAAGGCTTCACCTATCATCTTTACATATCATAGGGTCTGATATTCAACCTAAAGATGTTTCAAACAACTAGAGAGGGGTTTTATCACTAGCATGGACAAGATTTTACTACGCAATCTTTTTCAGATAAGTCTGATCTTGTAAGCTCTTCCGTTGACCGTGCCGAAAAACACCCCAAAGATTCAGCCAATGGAAAAACAAAACAGAAATCAAAACACAAGAGAGGAGGTTCTGACAAGAGCACTCTCAGAAGCACATCCTTGAATTGAAGTGTTATTGATGTAGTATATGCCAGAAACAAAAGCGTACTAAGATTCTTAAATTATTTTTATAATCAGTACACTGGGAAAAGATGGCCAGAAATGTTTTTATTATATACAAGTATAGAACAACATAAATGTTTTTGACATATTTGAGCAAAACTTTTTAAACCACAAGGTATATTCAAGTGTGTTAAGCAACAATAAAACCGGAAAACAGAACTTCTAATAATGTAGCTCAAATAAATTAAAGCAGAGTATTTCTGAACCATCAATACTATTAACAGATTTTTTTTTCAGTCTACTTTTGAAATGATGTCATCACCAACTAAACTTATAAAGATTACTTTATTCTACAACTAGGTACCCTCTTTATATCCTCCTCCAGAAACCAGGCGAACAGAATGACTGCTTTTGGTGTGGGAGCAATAGATGTGTCTGCTGGAGCAGTACTGGCCAAAGACTGCCTGAGAGAGCAAATCTCAAACAAACAGAACAGATAAGAGATCTGTCTGACAGTCTACTGGAATTTCATTTACTCTGTAGACAAAATAAGAAGGTTGCTTGGAGGTAAGCCAATAAACTGTTCCAGCAGTTATTAACAGAAAGGATTCAGGAAAAATGGAAAAACTGTTACATTAAAAAAAAAAAAAAAAAAAAAGAAATTGAAAGTTTCAAAATTCACTCATTTTCAACATTTTCATTAAATGCCTGAATCTTTAGGAGCCTGCTGACAACACTTAACATTTAAAATGAAGCTAGATGCAACCTTAAAAAAAAAAAAAAAAAACATCCTTATAAAACACGAATAAGATCCAACGTTATCCTTAATCGAGGAATATCAATATTAAGCACTTTAACTTCCACTCTTTCTCCAGGACCTAATCCAAGACTTCTTCTCTTCTTCACTTTAGAAAGCTTTGCTTCTGTTATGTTTCGCACTGGAATCAAACCTGCTTTTCCCACACCAATATCAACAAAAACTCCAAATGGTGTTGCATTTTCAACTTTTCCGGTCAGCACAGTACCAACGCTCAGGTCTTCAAGGCAGACTATGCTTCGCTTGAAGTCAGGTTTATCAAAATCTGTTATAATAAACAAGAAACAAATATAAGACTGGAGAAGAAAACCTTTTTTTTCTTTTTTCCCCCCTGAGGCTTGTTGCTAGTTGATTTTTTTTCTGATTAAGAAGTCATCTCAAGGAGCTCTCAAACCCAAAATACTGTTTCATTACTTTTTTTGTATAATGACCCATCTGTGGTAAAGAATGAATTTCTTCTGTTTTATTAGCCACTTCAGAAGATTATAGTTAATGGAATAATAAGCATAGCAAACCCCATGGTAGGAGAATATCACAGGAGATCTGAAGCGAAAGATTTCTTAATCATTCTTGGAGCTAGTGACAAAAGATGGTATGTTAGCGGTAACTCTTGCTGGAACTGCATAAATCATACTATAAGTCTACTTCAGATCACAAATTTGTATCCAGGAAGGTGAACACTCAATGGCATCACACACAAAACAACAGAAAAGTCAATGATGCTGTTCTTATATGACTGTAACTCAAGCTTGCTGCTCATCTCCATTGGGATGTTGCATAACCAACTGCTTCTTTGCACCATCAGCATCAAAAGTCACCCTCGTGCGATTTCAAGAAGGTAATACCCTAATGTATTCAAATTCACATGGTACAGTTAAGATTTTTAAAAACTATCTTGTTACTTACTTTACACTTCCTGCTCCTACACAAAACCCTTCCAAAGCCATCTCAATAACTTCCCTCTCAAACTTCTCCTGTTGCTGTTTTACCTTTTCCATGATTCACTGAGATTTTCTAGCCTTCCCCTCCACCCCCTCGAAGAGCAGCACCAAACCAGGATTCTAACAATTTCCTATAATTGCCTTTAAGAAGTAAAAGAGCGGAAAAAGCTAAAATGCACTGGAAAACACTGAGAGACTTTGTGACTTCAGCAGGCTTTGCATCAGACCCCAGGAGAATACACAAGCTGGCAATGGCAGCAGTACACTTTAAATGACATCAAAGTTTCCACTGAAGGAATGTACCTAATTGCTCGAGTCCAAAACGGTTAATCCTTTGGTAACATTATACTACGCAGTGGCACTTCAATGAAAAAAGCAACTAAAGAGCCGTTCAGGGCAATGACCACAACAAGATTTGGAGGAATGATGGGAATCCTTTTAATGTTTGCAAAGCTGTTTTTTCCATCCAGGCAGATTCATCACAGTTACCTGAATAGCTCTATAATTTCTATGTCAGAAAGATTATTTCTTACCAGTAATATCTTTTAAGACTTTTGCTAGGAAAAAAAAAAAAAAAAAAAAAAGGTTTTCAAGTAACAAGTTAAATATATTCTGTTATCACCCTTTTCATATTTTTTTTTTGTTTGTTTATTTGTCTACCTTGTACTATACTCATTCAGGAAAAAATAGGGAACAATATAAAATTTCAATTAAAGTTGAGAGGATGCATATTGCTATCATACATATGCTATCTTATGCAACACATATTGCTATCTTATCCTTTATTCTTTTACATTTTTTTTTTCTTTTTAGTGTTAAACATTACTCATTCCTTCATTGACGGTTACTAGTGAAATTGCACAAACAGCGAATTACAGCTATACAAGTCATTAGGAGGACACCTACCATGACTGAGACTTGCTACCAGCCAGTGAATATCTCCCACTCTGAGGTTCCAAAAATGGGACACAATTTCACCCAGCAAAAGAAACTGGACCAAGTCCTTTAATCATTTCTCAGTTACTATGCTATGACAAGTCAGAGATGCTGTCTACAGCAATATCGAATGTACTAGAACAGCAGAATCTGAATATTTCCACTGAAGATTCTCTTATCCGTTCATGTTTATAGCTTATATATCTTAATCATCCATCCTACTGTAATTTATATGCAAGAGCACCAGAATAAATGAACTCATATAAAACACATATTTTCAAGATCACTAGTGGAAAGTATTTAGAAAATCTACAAGGAAGTTACTAAGCAGTCCAAAAAATGTGGAACAGAAATGTTATTCTTCTTACAGCATATGTTTATTATTTATTATTTCAAGCCTGTATGTTTGCTATCTACCTTTATCTCTGGCTGTTGCATGAGAATTCAGTTGCAAGTTTCTTTAAGCAACAGCATCGCCAGATGTTTTGCTTCACTGCCTACCTCATCTTTGCTTCCCCAACGCAAGACGTTCAGCACTATAGCAAAGCTGTAATCAAAGGTGCTTCAAGAGCCACATGCTCCTATTACTTTTCTCGAGGAATTACTGGAATAAAAGAGCAGAATAACACACTACTGCACAAGAGACTTTTATTACTACTGCTTCAGCTTGGTCTCAGCACTTCCTCCCATGATGGAGAGCCAACACAGATTTAATCAGTATAGAGTCAACATGTTGAAACTATTTCATTTGTTAACAGCCATATAGCTCCCCTTCCTATGGCTGAAAAGGTCGTGATTTAAGACAGGATTCACACTCCTCAATTACTGAGCTGGAAAGAAACATCTGACTATGATATACTCTTTACTGTGTCTGAGAAAAGAATTGGAATTACATGTCCACAGAAGTCTACCTCTAATTTGGAAGAAAAAAACATGTTGTTTTCAAACTGGTAGTAGAACAATCAAACTGAGATTACAACTTTCACAGGGTTACCTGTTCTGATGTCAAAGCCTTCGGGCTGAGTCAGGCCATCGATTATTAGCTGCAATGTATGCACTGTTGTATTCAGCCTTTTTGCTACTCCTTCCAGTCCTTCCTTTTGAATTACTGCATTCACCTTTTGCTGCATATCTGGCTTTCCTATGTCATTTGGGTTTCCTCCAAAGAGAGATAGAAACCTGAGAAGTTCAAACAAAGATATCGTGAGAGATCTGTAACATCCTTTGGTGGTAACTGCACTTTCACTAAGCTCAGCATTTTAATTGATTAACTTTTGCATTGATGCATGAGAAAACTTTTGTTAAAAAATCTGAGCAGCAAACAAACCACTTCTTAAGTGCATACCCTCTCATCGCCTCGCTGATCCGAAAGAAACATGGAAACTCCGAGCCCAACGACATATCCTTATCTCCTGGAGTAGGTTACAAAACTGGAAGCAAGTTTTTCAAAATGCCAATCACTTCTCAAGCTGATGATTTATCTCATACCAAAAACTAACCTAATGACAACTAAAATAGGCCTTTTATCATGAAAGCTCACTAGAAATAAGTGAAATATCGGGGATATTGTCATTTTTAATGCCTCTCCAGTTCAAATGAAAATGAATAGCAGTCTAGTAAAACTATAATGAACATTAATATACTAAGCCAATACAAGGAACCTATAGCTAAAATTAATAATAATAAAAACTTTACATAAAATACTGAGATTTCAGTTGAAAAATGTTGGCACATAGGCTGGAGAAAGCACAGAGAAACAGTGGCAAAAATTCAAATACATACCCTACTCCTTAAGACAGTTAACACTGAAGTCTTCTTGTTTTGATGAAAGACTTAGAAAAGCAAACCAAGGTGTTTTTTACACAAACGGACTATGAAACCAAACTACTGTCTCTCTCCTAAGCAAATATGCCTTTCAAATTCCTTACTAGATCCTTTATGTTACCTCTGAGCACCTGCCTTCTTCACTCCAAAGTGCTCACTGGTATCTCCAAGAGGAAGACACTAGTCTAAAACTGGCTGTCAGAACTGCCAGTGTAGTAATGACCAAAGGTACAAACATGGTGATTTAGGAGTACTGAAATACATATTGTTGCATTTAAGAATCACAGAGTTTCTCACTAGTTTTCTTAATTTCTATGGGCGTTCCATATGGAAGAAGGTGAAGAAAAGGCAAAATCTCACACAAGAGTTCAGTGGGTGACTGTTTTAACAGACCAAATTTCAGCTTTTAACATCCTTATTCTTTTTAAAGTAAACTGAGGTGGTTAGGAAACAAAGAAAATACCAAACCAAATGCAAAATTGTTCGATATTAAACACAACCTTTTATTTTCAGTATATTATGCAAATACTACTATTCAAATATTTTGCGTAGTAACAGCCAGTATGCAAAAACAGCAGACCTTCTACAACGGCATCTTCCACCTACCGCAGAAGGCCCTTAAAAGTGGTTGCAATGAAGGTACCGAAGACCTGCGTGGGTCTGGGCCAAATCTTCCTCCCCGAGCTACTTGGGAAGAGCGGCAGCCTGGGGGTGTTGAGAGATGGACAATGGCACAGCAGCAGTGACAGGCGCCGCAGTGACAGGCGGCAGCTGCCCCGCTTTGACTGACGTGCCAGATGTAGCGCGGCGAGCCCCGCTAGCCTCATGACTCAACGCTCTAAATAATATATGCTTTACGGAGCGCGCCCATAAACAACTTCGCTGACATTCACGCACCCGGCTCGATTTTGCTTCAAATGGAAAGTCGGTTCAAGTACCTCCAAGCAACACTTTTCCCCCCTCCGCCACTCTTATGATTTTGCAGCGGTGAGACCGTGTTGGGGATCGGCAGCGGGGCGAGCGCCACCGCGCACGGCCGCGGCCCCGCGGAGCGACCACAGAGGCATTAGGACTTAGGCACCCAACTTTGAGCTGCGTGGCTAATGCAGCCGGAACGCGCGGGGTTACGCGCAGACGCGAACCCGCGAGAGGCAGGATGCAAACCAGGTGCCTCAGCCCTCACTTGCTACCCATAAAAGTCAGTCCCCACCCCATACCCGCCCCCGGCCAAGGAAATCCCAATGAAATTATTTATTTAGTATTGAAAAGAATCCTTCGACATAGGTAAAGAGGCACTTTTGGGCCTCGCATTATTTATTTTAATTGTTTCAGTAACTTAACCTGGTTCCTGCTAGGGATAAAAATGTGGTTCCAACTGAAGAACGTGCTTAACTTTGTGCACAGATTTAAGTACACACAAAGTCCCACTGACTTCAATAAAATTATTCACATTCTGAAAGTTTAGCAATTTTTTTTAAGAATATTTCACAACTATGGGCTATAACATAGAAAGAATAATGTTTTAAAAGGCCCAACCTGCACAAAGACACACACAAGAAACACCCAGAACAGAAAAAATACAGTTCTTTGTCAAGTCTCATCTCCTTCAGTCTTGGTAGAAAAAATATGTATTAAAACATTTTCAAATAAAAGCAATTTATCAGTGACTATCAATATAGTGTCTACTAATTTAGAAAAAAAATGCTGTTTATTTGAGTTCTATTTTTCATGTATCATTTTTCACTGAAATGAACATCGTTTCAGGGCACTTAGAATAAAAATCGATATGAAGTACAAATCTCTGACTCGACTGGTGCATTATATTGATCTTCTCTATTTTTAAATGTCATTGCTAAGAACAAAGTTAATTGTTTCCTTATTAAAAGAAACCTACCTAACAACTTCCTTCATGAGTTACTTCAAGGTTAGGGAAAAAAATATATAGGTCAGTAGCAAGTATGACTGTGACATGATAACAAGAAAAAAAAAAAAAAAAAGTTAAACTCTTAAACTCTTAGATTTAACTCTTAGAGTTAAACTGTTTCAATACACGTCTTCACAAATATCTAACCGAGTTTGTAAATGACAGATCCAGCTGCATGAATAAGCAAAGCACATAAGCAAACTTCAAAAATGCAAGTCCTCCAAATATTTTCCCTGGCTGCACACATGTACTAGTGTTGTAGCAGGGCAAGTGCTATGTTTATCTAATGAAAAAAAAATTAGAAAAATGAAAGATGAGATTTTTTTTTAAGAAGCGAGGTCATTCTTGTAAGACATACTATTTTTATTTCCTGGAATATTGACGGTTTGTGTGAATGGTGAACATCCTGTGCAAGGAACAGCAACTTGCCTTATGAAAGTATTACAATAGGATGAATGCAGAATAGGATGAGATTTAGCTGGTTTAGGGATTTAGACTTTCAGAGCTTCAAGATTTAGATGTAACTCATAAGCTTTCACACCAACCTTTTTTTAAAAGCAATCTTTTCAGTGTTATAAGACCTGCAGAGAATTGTCATGGCTAAATCACTGATGTTTTTATTTAATACATAATTTCATCCATCTTATCCAGATAAAGACAGAAAAGTAGCATAAATGTAACAAATAAGCACATCATGTTCACTTAACACACACATCTGCACAAAATTATAGCACAGCCATTGCAATGCCTAAAAGATAATGTACATTTTGCTGGAATGCAGGAACAGACAGAAAAGAGTAAAATATTACCAAGGGGCACCTTCAGTAAAATTTTAAGAAGCTATTTTAACCCCTCCAAAAAGCTTCTTATAATATGCAGGAGTTCTAAAGCTTTGCAAGGGTTTTAGTCACAGTCATTCTGTTTTATGTAATCATTTCCAGCAACACAACCTAAGAGCTGGGAGTACTGGGTTCATTACATTAAAGCAACATGATATGCCATTACGTCTTGTCACAGAGCACACATGAATTAATGGTAATGCAACATAATCACTCTGAAAACAAAACAGCTTTGCATTAGCATGTGCTTTGTTAGGTAAAACGTACATACGTGACAGTAGCAAACTGCTAAATTATACAGACATTTATGTTTTAGTAATGTTTTGAAATGCAAAAACATTATTTGTATAATGCAGATGTTAACTGTTCTTACTCTGTTTCACTTGTACCAATCTGCAATATTTCAAGTATTAATGTGGATGAGATATCAAATAATATTTATGTGTTACTCTATGTGATTAGCTGCTGGATACAAAAAGTTAAAGTTTTAAATATATTTAAAACTGCTTGTGTGGTTTGGCTGGATACAGATATTAGCAAATATGTGTTTTTCTCAGAGGTGTAAATTATTAAAATCATAGATTTTCTGAATGTATGCAGAAGACTGGAGAGCACTCAATTTTCAATATTTTTGAAAGCACACACGTGAGAAACAATGAATTTGAGAAAAGAAATTTAGACATCATGATAGCGCAGTGTGGCCACATTAGTATTCGGCAGATTGCTGTTAACTGTTTTCATAGCTACCAATATATCACATAACTAAAGCATAACCTGGAGATACAATGCAGTGAAATCATCATCATGACTAGTTACCCAGAAAGGACTAGATCATTCAATAAAAAAAAGCTTCATTTTTTTTTTCAAAATTCTATTTTTTAATCCAACTAGTAGCAAATTATTCAGTTTTCAGAATAACTACAGTGTAAATAGAGGAAAATTTTGTCATAATTTAAAAGCTATCATAATTATTCTTGTCAACTGTTCGTTGTTCATAATATAAATATTTTAAAATGTCTTATCAAATGGCTATTAGCACTTAAAGACTTTTCTGCTCTTCAATTTGTTAAGGAAATAATTTTCAAAAGTGCTCTAAAAATCCAGCTATTAATTTGCAAATCAGGCATGGGAATGAACTGTTGTTCCAGAGCGGTAAATATTAACTATTATTTATTGGTCTTAATGGCCTTAACTCTGTAAGTGTTCTCCTTAATTAGATTTAACCACTTGCTACAAGAAATAGGCACAGCATTCATTAACTTGATTTTTCAGGCCATTTTAGAAGAAACTAATACTTTATTAGGACATAAAAGGAAACGTTTTGCACATTATACAGTCTGAATGCACACACAGTTGGCATTATCAGGGAAACTACAGTTTTTCTGAAGTGGACTGATGAAATTCTGATGAAATTGTAGGGGATTAAATAAAAGATAACCTATGGCAGTAAAAATCCCCATCCTCTGTTAAATATTTAGAGTGTCTGGAAGACTGAGGTTTTTTTCACTTGCTCAAGGATTTTTTCCTTTCCCAATCTCTGTTCTCCTTCCGGATCACCTCAGTCCCTGGGTGACAGAATGGGCACCTGGACAGAAGCCAGCCAAGCAGAGAGCTGGCAAGGCAGCCAAAGGCAAAGCACACAGTTGCGTAAAGGACAGAAGAGGAAGACCTTTTTCTTCTCTATTTCCCTCCTTAATCAATAGCTTTCCTCCTCCATTTCCCTGAGCGTCAGTACTTGTTTTCAAAGCTAGCAAGCACTGTTACTTGCCTCAGTTTTTCTCCACAGCAGCTAAGTCCACCCATTTACAAGAGTGACAGTAATAAGAGAAACATCTGAAAAGCAATCAGTCCATCTGCGATGAAATATAAAATTTTAATCATGGCATGCTTGCTTCGCCAAGCATTTAATTCCAAATATTTTTGTAGAGGAGCATAAAGACCTGAACAAGTGCTTCTTTAGGAGCAGCAAGAAGCGTCATCCGTACATACACCAAGGGGGAGGCATGAATCTTCCCTACAAGTCACCCCGCTCAGTATGTCAAAAACTCTCTTAAGGCTTCACCAATCACAGCCTTTGCCAGGTAAGGCCCTACGATGGTGGAATTGGCCAGGGAAGATTCCCACCTGCATTAGACTAAACCACAACATCAGTGGTAAAAGATTTTTAAGAAGTCAGACTGATTGGAATACAAGTTACCTGCCAGACACTGCAATTTGTGAGCATCAAATACACATGCTGATTGCCAAGTTTTATCAAAGAGTATTTTTTATGAGATTTACACAAAATCAGCAAACGTTAGGATTGCGTCCCATGAAAGAACTATGCTTAGCAGACTGAGGCAACTGAGAAAAGCCTTGACTTTTCTCTGCAGTATTTGGTTTATAAACATAACCTTGTTGCAACTTCCAGGGACTGGAAACGTTTCCTTGGTTTTCCTAGCAGTTCTTTTACAGTATGTACCAAGAAACTGAATATGCTTTACATGTTTTATTAATTGTACGTATAAGATTCTGCCACTATAAACTTTTTTCCTCACATATAGACTCTTCATAAAACACAGTCCTACTCTGCAGGAAAATATGCTGCCTACCTATTTCTTTCTTTCTTTTTTTTTTTTAAACTATCTAAGAAATTATGATTCACAATATTTAGGGGTTTCCCCTAGGCTTGATTGCTACTCACCACAAAACACAGCTTTGCCAATGCAGAAACCATGACAAAGAACTGTTCTGGTCATCTGCACGATGTGTTAATTCCCCAGGAAGATGCTTTCCAATTATTTTACAGAAATCAAACTTTTAAGTTGACTAAATGCCATAAATCAATCATACCAGCACCATTTGTACCACCATAGTAAAGATTACATCAATGTTTCCATTATATAAAATATATATATATATATGTGTGTATATATATATATATATTTTAGAGTTTTCTAAATCAGCCATAAAAATTGGCTGCAGCCTAAAGCTTGGCAACCAAAGTCACCACGTGGGAGCAATTCTTTTAATTTTTTTTTTTAAACTGCTTGGCCTCTTGAGCTACAAAACAGTTCAGAAGAAGAAAATTAGTGGTTTTAAGTTTTGGTGGACTTCTATCCCTCAAAAACATTGTTTTAAAAACCGATAATTTTGTATGTCATAAATCTGTAATGTGGACTACTGCCTTGGGGTAACTGGGGTGGAAGAAATGGATTAAAATTACTGGTTTATTTTATTTAAAAATAAATGTAATTTCCTATGAAAACTTTTAATTCAATAAAATTTTCATGAAAGGATTTTTCTCATGGAAAGATACAGCAGACATAGCATAAGGAAGTCTTTATGGTTTGTTCATGCAGCATCTATTCCAGCCATTTTGACTACTACGGTAAGAAATACATAACACTATCTTGATGCCTTTAACTAAATCTCTCCACCTTATTTACGATGATAATTCTGCCCTTTGGTAGCACAGATCCACTTGTGAGCATGAACTGGCCCCTGACAAAAGTTCTATGAAAAGAGAAAGTCACCTTGAAAGCAACAAATAAAGAGTGTTGCTTGGAATGAATTAAGCAGAATTCTAATCCACTTCTAACGGTCTTAGTTGTTCCTGTGTGCATCTGATTTAAAATGCAAAATCTAGCAGTTGGATAGATTTTAAACCATAGCAGAGTTACAGTTTAATAGTGACATCTCAAAAAGCCCCTCAAATGTTGGCTCACCTCGGTAGGACTCCTCAAATCAGCAACATGAACATAGTTTGACCTACAGGCTCTTCGAAGCTTTCCCATGAAGTCTGGCTCAGCAACAGGGAATTACAAGCCCAGGTCCATCCCTGCTCAAATTTAGCAAAACTTTTCATCAGGCTCTAAAACGCTTTGGATCATATCATGCAAACTATATTCCTAGTAAATTTTTTTCTTAATTTATGCAACAAATTGGTTTGGAAGACAATATCCCCAAGTTCCAAGAAGTTCAACAATTAATATGCTTCTTCTGAAAGGTCAGTTTAAATATATAATCATTACTAAACTATAGCATTAGTTGCTTCAGGGGAAGATATCCAGTTTATATTTAGCCTTTATGTCATCAGTGTCCATTTTTAATACTACACCTCTTGGCTTTTGTAAGGTTGCTGCAGAGCTCTATTTTCTTTTCTTCAAATAGTTATTTGCATTTAAAAAGCCTTAGAGATATTTTCCTCATTTTGAACACCATTATGTTGGTGCTATCTAACTACTCCACGTTAATATAATCTATACCATAAGAGTTGTCACCTTCATATTTAATGAACTTTCAAAGGAAATCAGCTTTCATTACAAGAAAAACACAATTTAACATAGAGGGAGTATATTCACAGAAAGCACTTTTTGATACTATTTTTACATCAAAATATGCATACCGATAAATATAAACATATTGATAACATCTCAGAGATAAGAAAACAGAGAATGAGCCCAAAACAGAAAGACAAGACTGATTCAGGTGGTTACAATACACAAGGATGCTATGCTTCGTACCTAAGGTGTTTCACTGATAAGCACTCCTACCTGTTTTCCTATCTGTTTCACTTCAGATAAAAAGGTAACTTGTGGTGCTCCAGAGCCACAGCACAATCCTCTTTTTTCTGAGCAAACTTCACAATGATATTATATATAAATAAAATCTTGTTGCATCATACTATGAACTGCCTACATTTCTCTGCTCAGTGAAGCAGTCTCTTCATATCACCCTCTGATCGAAGCTGGTAACACTGGGAACGTTTTAATGGTTACATTATAGGTAACCAGAGCAGGGAAGTCAAAAGGACCCTTGATATTTAGATTGAATAACATTGAATAATGAGCTTTGAAAAACTTTTTTTTTTTTTTTAAACATTATCTCACTCTGAATTAAAGCAGAGATGGCCAAGCTTCCTCACCCTATAAGCCAAATAAACTATAAGGGCACTAAGGGCACAGTCCCTAATGAAGGGACTATGGCCCAGAGAAGATGGAAAACTACATGACTAGCAGAGGGAAAATATATGGACCTATGCATAGAAGTTATATATGCAATAATCTCTGCAGGAAAGATGACAGAATATACACTGTAAGGAAGGCATCCTAAATTTAAAGGTACCAGGGCAGTATTTTAGATAAGGAACAAAGTGTCATTAATTAGAAAAACAAAAACAAAAAAAAAAAACCCAACTTTTGGAGGCTTAAAGATTCTGTTCAGTTATAAACATGAAGTACATATGTTTCTCTAGAAATAATGATCTCAGTGAAGACCATGAGAACCCCAAAGCACTGAAGTAGTGCTGAAATTAGCTTCAATGTGTTTTAAGAAGAGAGCCTGCTCACCACAAATCACTTAAAAAAAATAAATATGCGCTGCTTTATGGTAAGAGATAATGTTTTCTCTTGAGAGGACAGGCAGAGTCCAATTTCAACCAGAGAGTGATGACAGAAGAAGATCACATCTTATACTAGCATTTACCAGCTGCACTACTCCCTAAACAGACACACACATGGGTTCCTAATTACTTTTTGTGACCTGTACAAAAAACATTCTCCTCTTTTAGCCAAAGGTCGCATACTAAAACCGCCATGGTGTTCATGTATTTGGGCACTTAACACAGACATCTTAATTAGATCTTGCAACATCAGAATTTAAAAACCTTACAATAATCACATGTGCTCGTATATGTCCTTGTGTGCACAAACACAAACATACATGCATATACTTTTTGGTGATCAATATTCACTGTGCAAAAATTGTTTTGCAAATGTTGAACTTGAACAAAGCAAAAGTAGCTCCTCATGATGTAGAGGTGTCAAAGTGCCCCAGTGATAAACCTGGATGACATTTCATTTAGACTTTTTAAGTACAAAGAAAATTACACTTTAATTATAGTCTGCAGCAAAATAACATTGCAAGCACAGCCAATCAAAAGCACAAGGTTAGACACTTTCTGTTAATTTGCTCTTCTCAGCAGAAGTTATAATGAGCTAAGACACTGTATTACAGTATTTTAAAACTATTTACATAGCTTTTTTTTGAAATTGGATTCCTTACTAACTTGTACTGCTTTGCTATTTCCTCTAAAAACAGATAAGTGCTTCAGGTTTCACTGAATTTAACGCAATATCTGGCTATGTGAGCATTCAAGGATGTTAGAGAGCATTTGCCATAGAGCTGTATTAAATTCAGGATTCAAGTGATCATATCCAGTTGTAGAAACATTTGCTCTAAGAAATGCCATCTCCTAATACACAGTCAGTAGTACTACTGGGGAAATTTAAATGCAGGCACAAGAAAGGGAAAACTTGCTTGAAGAAATTATATTACAGAAGAATGCCTCAGAAGTTCTTTACATGATATACAGGGGCAACATAGAAGAAAAAGAGAAAAAAAAAACCCAAACTTTTCCAATACTGGTGGAACAAATAATTTATCTAAACAATTTGTAAACAAAGAAATCCAAAGAGCATAGCATGTGGCATGAAGAAAGTTTGTAAACAGAAGGAAATGGAGAAAAGTGGCCTCAAAGAGGGGTGAAATGGTGATATCACACCTGGATTGCAGGAAGAAAATGCTTTGCTATTTTAAGTACAAGGGATCATTTAGATTTGATAGTGAGGTGTACTGTCCTGGCAAAGTTTAGAAAATTCACTAATTACTGAAAAGTAATATGAAAACTAAACAAACGAACAAGGAATAAAGCCAAAAAGCTAAAAATTTGCATACATAAGAAGCAAAGCAAACAATTAAAATCTTTCTCTTGTAGGAGGAACTTCTGAACTTGCCTCTTGAAAAAAGGTGAGAAAGAACATCAAACTAACATCCCATCTCAAAAGGCTGAAAAGGCTGCTGTCAGAAAAATCAGTATTTGCCATTTTAAAAATTGACCATGGAAGTGGTTCAAAACCTTCTCATAGCTTACCTCATTGCAATGCTGTAGGACTCTGGATGGATACAAGTTTGGTCCAAAGGATTGGGCTGTTGCAAGACACCTGGTGTCAGCTTGCTCTTCTTTTTACCCTGTTTCTCCTTGGTGACTTGCGCACCTGCTTTATTCAACAGTGAATGACTTTCAAGTCCAATTTTCTTACTGCTGTCAGAAATCAAAAACGGACATGTCATTCATACTGAACAAAATTATAGCACAGTGCCCACACACATATTAAAGGAAAACACCTTCTCAAAATGAGGAAGTGATACTGCTGGCAGCCCGTATAACATGCCTGACGACACAAACTACTATTTAGTACCTAAGCTAGATAGCATCTTCTGCCTGTAAAATGGAAGCAACTCCATTTACCAACTTAATAAATATCTCGTGAGGGTATTCTCACTCTTAAAGGAACTGTGAGTTTGCAGACTGGATTATTTAAAAAAGGACTGCAGTCTGAAGAATTTACAAGCAAAATATTATAAGGTAAGCAAATTGTGTCTCAAGCACATGCACAGAACAAGTAAAGTTTGACTGCTTAAACATTAAATTACATTATTTTCACTTTCTAACTTTACTTTCTATACTGAAACACAAGAGGAATTTTGCTGAAATAAAACTGCTGATGGTATAAAACATCCAAAATATTAAATCATAAAGACTTAGATCAAAAAATGTTCAGAACTTAAAAAAAAGGTAAAATTTGTCAATATTCTATAATTTATAATTCTTGCAAAGTATCTTCATACAGCTTTCCTTAAATTCTGCGAATACATTTTTAACTCGTAATAAGTTACCTTCAGTTAAAGGTTGAGTTTGTTTGTTTGTTTTCTTTTGCCAATGGGGAGGCTCCAAAGTTGCCAAGAGCTCAAAGGACAGACTGCTCCAAGGGAGCGTACTTCAACACGAATGACAGAACAAAAGACAGGAGAGAAAGAAATCTATCTTTTTGCAAGCAGCATGTTCGCAACACGTGGGCTTCTTCCCTTAAAATTTCCCTCCAGTAAAAGAAACGTTCACAGCACAGTAAAGGCATCAGCTGATCCCTACTGGCAAGTATCTTTGCTCTCCCTTTGTTGTTGCTTGTTTCTGTTTCCTAAATCACAAGTATTTCCTGCTTTTGCAGAACTTAACAAAATGTACCAGAAAGGCTCGGAAGTAGCACTTACACTTAGGGCTATATCCATGCACGGAATGTAGACAGAAATGCAGACATAAAAATTTCTCTTTCCCTATCAATATTTTAAATAACCACTAAGTATTTGTTAACTTCCAAATACAAAGCACAAAAGTAGTTCACGCTGTCCTCCAAAGCCAGCAAGATGATTAGAGAGAGACCAGAAATTAAATCTTCCTGAGATCCATTTCAAAATGTTTCTTTTTGCCCCCTTGGGCCACAAGAAATGTTGTGGAGGCAATGGCATTCGAGCTTTGTTTTGGCCCCAAAACCTCAGGCTGTAGCAGATTTTTCAAGTTATAGATCGTTCTCAAGTTTTACGGTATCTGACTGACATCAGACATGTGCTCCAGCAAGGGCAGGGAGGGGGAAGTGTTGCTAAACATTTTATTTCACCAGTGAATTTCTGAAGAGAAAACGGTGCTCTGTTCTTAAACATTTCACCAGTGAACTTCTGGGGAAGAAAAAAAGAATAAAAGAAGAAAGGTACACTGTTCTTAAACATCTCACCATTGAATTTTTCCTTTCTTTGGCGGGGGGGGAATGGCGGAGAGTAGGAGAAGAGGAAAAAAAAAGTCGGCCTTCTCTTCCTGCGTTTGTGTTACAACATCCACCAAAACAGGCCTGCACAACCGAAGACCTCTCCACCACGTGGCGCCTCGAAGGCGTTTCTTGGGCGTCCTGGTGGTCGCCGCGTGCACCGTCTGGCCGGCAGCCCGTGCCTCGCTGCCAGGTGGCCGGGGGCTGCCTACCTTTGCCGTGGGCGGCGCGCCAAGCCCAGCGTGCCCACCTCCGGCCTGGAAGTCACGCCTGTGCTCTTTGGCCGGCAGCGACTGGGAGCACAGCATTGCTTCTGTGTCTGCTGCTGGCTGAAGAACAGCGTGTGCTTCCCAGGAAAATATTTTTTGAGAGAAGTCAGCGGCAAAAGGGTGGGGACGGTGCTGCCACCGTGCCCTTTCTTAGTTATTTATGCTGGAAGGAGAAATAGGAAAGATGGGAGGAAAGATGTTGCCCTAGAAAGCAGGGGGAGAGAAAACATTTCAGATGAAGAACAAAGCAGAAGTGACGATTGCAAGAAGGAAAGGCTTGGGTGCAGAAAGAGGTCATAAGATGATAGGGAAAAGAAGAACTCAGCATTGACAAACAGGAGTTTGTAGCGAGACTCTTGCACGTTTGGGATAGACTGCAGTCACATTGCGCTGACAAGGCAGAGGAGCATGACCCATAGACACAACTTGGCCGGACAGTTTATCAACCTTCTCTGACCTGGTATTGCAACTGAAACTCTGAAAATTCACATGAATTTCCTACCATTATGTTCTGCAGAGTAGCAATCTTCACCACCTTAAAATGAATTTACAAATTACTAAATTATTCCTGAAACACATGTCTCTGAGGCTTTAATATCTGGTAGATAACCACACTCTGTCACATGCAAAATTTCCTCTCCTGGTTCAGCAGAGCATGTCATTAAATTACATACTTAGAGAAGCCCAGACTTAGGGTACCAAGCTATCAAACAACAACGACTCAATAGCAACAGCTACGTTCAACCACTAAGTTGACCAAGTTTACTTGCTAAGACACTGTCCTTTGGAGGCAAAGGCCCAGGATTCCCCAAGGCTCAGATCTGAATACAAAAGAGAAGAGGAAGAAATCTTCTCATACCCCCTCTGGATATTTTTTTTCAGGATAGCTCATATCTCCATTACCTGCAGAAGGTCTTTATATATTCTTGATTGAATCTGATGAAGCCAGCACACTGTTGGAAGGACTTAGGACCCAGACCTTTAACTTCCTTGAGCTGTTCTCGATTTATAAATGGTCCATTCTTCTCTCGCCATTCAATAATATTTTTAGCCCTGTTAGCATTCAAACCTGCAATATGTCTGAGAGCAAAGTTTACAGAATTATTTATTACCATTGAACAGTGCTTAATACAAGCTCCTACCCATTACCAGGGTATATATTACTATAGAAAATCTGCTTCACAAAACCTCCAAAACTTAAAAATAACTAGAAAGTTTGCAAATAAACTTCCAGACCAAAGGCTATAATTGGAAAAAGGATCTCTCCTCTTAATTCTATGGAAAGAATCCACTGAAGTCAACAAAACTTGGTACTGCAGTAAGGTTCTGCACATATCTAACTGGTAAGCCAGGGACATGTAATTTATGATCTGTGGGCTATTTTTGTAATGCCAGTTCAATTTGTCATGTCGTGTGGCCTGCCCCCAGCTGCCCTCCTCAGGAAGCGGCGTGGGAGAAGGGTTTGGGGCAGATAAATCGTTCCTGGGAGCATAGCCCCCTCTCAGCTATTACCTTCCCCATGATACCGTAGCACCTTGCCCTGGTTCAAAGGGCTGGCGCCTGCTCTGCAGAAGGAGGGTGCCTGGGAGCAGCTTGTCTTCCTCACACAATTTAACAGATCCACACAGCTCATGCCTCTTCTCTCAGCTGCTCTTGAGATAAAAGAGCAGCTGGGAGCAGGCTGCCCAAGTTGTTCCAGGGGCAGCTCTGATCTGGCAAGGAACTTACCTGCAAAATGCAAGTGCAGCAAGCCAAGATCTTTCAGGAAGCAGTGGGTTTCCTGCACGTTTTATCTACATATGTACACTGAAAGCTGTACTCACGTGGAATAGGTTAGTGACAGGGACAGGGAGAGGGGCTGTGGCGGGCAGTTAGCCCTGGCACTAGAGAAGGAAATGTCACCCATCTGGCTTTAAATACCAGATGCCATTGCTTTAAGTCAATGGCAACAGAGACATGTTTATAGAATGACACTGATTCTAGAAAAAGGGCACCAGCAAACCTGGCAAGAACAGGCAAAATACGGAGTGAAGGGAGGGAGAAAAAAAAAGTTATTCTCATCCTCAAATAGAAGTTAAAAAAAAATCCAAAGCTGCTGAAACATCAAAACTGTAATGGAGAGAGAGACATTTAACTACACACAAAATGTAACTCATTATAAATGGAAGAATTTCCGAATCTTGCTTAGAAAGGTGAGGAAATCTGGCTTATTTACCCTGACAAAGGAGCATGACCCAGAGTTCACAGTTTTCCACTGATCTTCCCAGTCTTTCAGGCAGAAAACGCAGTACCAGTAATGCAGGTGCTGTTACGTTACTGCCCCGTCTGAGCGTTATGATGTGGCAACGGGCATATTGGGTGCTTCGGCACGCACGAGCAGAGCCTTGCTCGTAGTATACTTGAGCTAGGGGGACAGTTTCACACACTGCATCTCTGAGAGCAATGTAGGATCATATCGACACAGAAGACTCAAACAGGTCAGGAGCAAATCAGTTTCAGAGCTTGAAACAGCACAAGTATGTGAGTATGAGGTTAATTAGCTTAGACAAAGTATTTTGCCAATGTATATTAGCGCTTGTGTTGCTTACAATATTTTTAGGCATCGGTTGGTGCAGTGTCACTCCACACAGCTAGGCAGTTCTGTGGAGACAGAGCAGCACCCAAGCCTGGTGCATTTTGCTGACCTGCAAAGCCTCCCTGCACCCTTCCAAAAACTGACAGTGATCGCACTGCGCTCGCTCAGGTAGATTCTTATCCACAGAACCTGCTACAGAATGGAAATGTCCTGTGAAATGCAGCTCAGCCTCACTTTTCAATAGGTATTGTGGGACAAAGAATGCCTATTTTAATTTTTTTTCCTTCTAAAATCTGACCTAAATCTGGAAAATGGGAAAACAGAAAATGATTCAGGAGTCAAATGAAGAATTAGACACAGAAAACATGGAGGAGAAAGCAAAACAAGAAGAATAGAAAAAGATCTGCAAATATATATGAAAAGCTGACATTTTCAGGGATGAAAATAAGGGGTTAAATAAAGAGATAGAGCTAGTAAGAATACACACTTCTTAATTGTTGTACTCATTATAATTGCCACTACTAAGATTATGGGCATTTTTTTCTCCCTCTCCTTCTAAAGAGGAAGACAGCAAAATTTTGCTCTTCTAAGAGTCTTTTAAATACTATTCTACATATTCAGGAGAGAAAGAGCTTAAATTCTAACCCAGAAAAATAAACTCTACTCCATTTTTGAAGCAAATATGGCATAAGTAAATACTTCAGAAAAAAAAAAAAAAAAAAAACTATAGAAAGAAGGGAAATATTTCTAAGAAATTTTCCCTTAAGTCTTTCCCTTTTCCTTCCCTCACCAAATTTTTACAACCTGTTCCACTTAGCAGGTAATTTTATAGGCACTACTAAGAGAGAGAACACACATTTGAAAATCCCTTTCTCATTGCAAAAATACAAATTAATTACATCATGTTTTTCTAAATTTCAGTGTTGTTTTATAATTTTTAAATATTTGTTTTTCTCTGAAGAACAGTTCCACCCTGGAGAACTATACATACTCTTAAAAATGACTCTTAATGATCCAGTAAAACACTGTCTTAATGTGTCATTTTCATGTAATTGGAAATTTAACACAAGAGGCATTTGCTCTAGCTGAGTTTCAGTCAGATGGCAGACTAAACAGAGACTCTGTGATCCAGAGCCATGTAATTACTGGAACAGGAAAATGTTTGACTCACCTTAACAGTATTTCTGAGCAGATGTTAATATCAACTCCTACAAAGCTGACACACTCTTCAACCACACTGTCCAGAGTTGCTTTGAGCAAAGTCTGTGACACATCATGCTGAGAAATAAAAATGAGGATATCAGGATACTGAAATATTGGAATATACACAAATAAACAAACAATAGAAACGTTCACAAAGTATGTGATAGCACTTCTCAATACATGAAATAACAGATTATATGTGCCTTCTGTGAGCGTACCAGTTAAAAATATAAGTTGCAGGAGGTATCCTGAAGATCTCCAGTAGCGCGTGCTTTGTAACACCTCTGTCGTACAAAAACAAAGACTAGAGTGTACAAATAATGCTTCCTTAAAAGGAGTAACTCTCTCCACCTGTAATGTCTTTAATCTGGCACAGTTACTTAGCTGTAATATTAAGTTATTAAAAATAATATTCTAAAAATAAACCATGTTGAGAAAAGAGCATCCCAATACTGCTGCACCTGTACACACAAATCCTTGCAAAATAGGTTCTCTTTACAAGCACTACGCTACAGCTATTTACTAAAAAATAAAACAGGTATTGCAAGAGGTTTCAGACTTTGAACAGATATTTCTGGGAAGATTGGCAGGTCCTCCTTGACTGATGCACCACTAATGGAAATTTCTTCAGTTTTGCAATTATTTTTCATAGTGTTTCCCTTTACATCCTCTAATAAATAATTAAAACAAACAAACAAAAAAATCAGTCACACTTGTCAAAGGTAAAAGTTCTGAAGCTCGAAGGTTTCTTTCCCTGCACAATGCAGGTATACCTCAATTCAGAACATGACGTTCCCCAGCCAGGCTCCTGCGTGCTTAGAAGCCTGACCTGGAGGGAGATGCCTCTCTAAACGCAGGAGCTAATTCAATCACCATGTTGGCTTAGCTGCGGGGCTCTCGTACGTCCCTCATGTAAATCTGGGTTGAGCTGTTGTGGTTTTGTGATGCATTCGTTTGGGACACCAAGCTGGATTCAAGCCAAAACACGGAACATTTTATCCACTGCTTTGTTTTAACCTTTTAAACCATTCAGATCTTTTAAAGTTTTCATAATTAAATTTAACATGCCAGCAACATCAACCTTCATCTACTCATATTTGTAGTTCATTAAAGAGTGCTTAATATCTGAAATTATCTTAAACCTTATAGCAACGTATATCATAGCTCGTTCATTTCAACTAAGCCTAATGTGATATATTTTCATCATGACAACGTACTAAAGTCACTGAAAACTATCAAGTGCAACTTTCAGCCATATTACCCCTCCTTACATGAAAGTCCATATACAAAAAGCCATGTATGTACATAAATACTTATATTTACACATGTTTTTGGCCTTATAAATACAAAGTTTACTAGCTAGCTTGGCATATCAAACAGCAGTTTCTACTAATGTGTTTGCTAGTAAAACACCTTAGTACAACATGCAGGAACAATGATATCTTTTCTGAAAATATGAAGTAGAAAAACACTCTTGTTTATGTTTCTGTTCTTCTGACTTACTGAAAATGCAGCTCCTCTTAGTAAGGATGCTAGATATAGTTCCTCCTTCCACCAGCAGCCGAGTCTGTATTAGAACTGGAGGCTTCCTAGCCAGCTCACATATACACACAAATGCAAGGATGTATTTTTCTAAAGGAGTACAGGGACCAGAATAAGTGTTCAGAAACAACACTCAAATTCTCTTTTTTGCCAAGCATAGCTGCCAAATGCTGACAGATTTTTTCAAAATGAAGAAATTAACAAATAAATAAGGATTCTTATTGAACAATCTTTTTTTTTTCTTAATCATGGAGAAGGTAAAAGAAAGAAAAAAAAAATCAGGATATTCAAAACTTCCTCTGCTTTTGGGAAATGCTACCGACTCCAAGGCACTTGGAGGATGAGTATCACGTAGTTTCAGAAATTGCATTAACCAAGAACTTTAACAGTTGTTGACCACCTCTAAAGACTTTGGTCAAAAAATCACTCCTCGGAATGTAAAGGAGGAAGTCTGCGGCACAGAGTGGGGTTGAATCCCATTTCCCTAGGGTTCAGGCTCATTCCTTAAGCAGCAGATCATTCTCCAGAAGGAAGCACATGCAGCCATGTGACTCAAGACCAAGACATTCATCACCGCCTCTGCAAAGCCTTCCAGACCAGGCTGAAGGACAGAAGGTGAGCAAACCCATCGATTTGACCTGATCTGAACTGTAAGGTCTTTACATGTGGGTGAAACACTGCAACCTCCTCCAACAGCTCCTCCAACTTTAGAACACTAGAAAATATCAACTCCCTCAGTCAGTGGAAACATTCGTACCAGGAGCTCATTTTGAGACGAGCACAACAGGCGCTGCAGGCACCAACGCCGAGCGAGTAGGAGCAGGTTTTTTGGTGCGAGTTTCAAACATCAGGTTATATTTACCACCTGGATAAATCACTGAGGTCTTATTAAATGGATAGTCAAAAATCACTTTGACTGAAACATTCAAAGATGGATCAGTAGGTCTTAAAAGCAGAAGGTACCATTGTAATCATCCAAAACAACTTTGTTGCATAATTACATCCAAGCAGTTAAAAACTTACTGCCTCCCATCTATTTAAACTAAGGCCAACAGAAATAAGAGACTTGGCCCAAATTGCACAGCGGCAGGTGCAGCTCTGGGAACTTCCCTTTTTCATCACTCTGAAGCAAACAAGGCCAGCCTGCTTCACGGGTAGCATTTGGAAGTACTTAGACTGTCAACTATTTGTTCTGCTTCTTCTGGTAGGCTTACAGAAAGTAACCGTAGTTATCATGCTCCATAATCATATTTTAGTATTTGTTTTCTAAGGTATTATCAAGTGAGCCAGGAAGCAAGATTCATAAAATAAATTACTTGACTAACTGAAACTGCTAAAGTAAATAACTGTAGTTGACCAATAAATGAAATTCTAATACTATATTTTCCTAATCTTTTATGGAGAATAGCTCAAATGCGACTTATGTTCATAAACTCAGAAAAAAAGTTAAGGACTGCTTGTTATGATTGCTGGTCATTACTACTGCCTCAAATACAGCTGTAGCAATTTTTAAAAAATTTTTATATATAAATATGTATGCTTATATATATATATGTGTTTGTGTTTGTGTGTATATATACACATAGCATGTTTTAAATCACTATTCTGTAGGTACCAAAATCAGTATAACTTCATTTCATAACTCTAGCACTGTTTAATATAAACAAAGAGGAAAAAAAAATCAGTTATGCACATGATGCAATTTTTTTAGTTGCAAAACCCTGTTGACGTGTCCAAAAGGAAGACAATAATTCAGGCAGCTGATTTTAGAATTACACCAGCACAGACCCTGTAAAGACCCTGTAAAAATACATATTATTCACATCACAAATACATAAAGTCAAAAAACCACTGTACACATGAAGTCCAGGGGCTTTACTTAGTCCATCTGCAGGAGCCGAGATTGGGGACTAGGAACCTCCTCTGACCAAGCACACGAACTGCCAGGTTATCAGTCCCAACCTGCAGCTTGTACAAGGAAGGAAATCACAACTCTAAGCTCCTTACTTTTGGCAACCTAATACTACAACAATACATGCAAGTGCAAAGTGAAATTTCAGAAAATAAGGTGTGACTGCATGTCTCCGAGAAAGATATTCAAAAGTTTAAAATTATACTAAACACAAAGATGCACTGCAATTTTTTTTTTAACTACTTCCATTTTACATTTACAAACACAAGGAAAAGTCAGCAAGAGCAGCCCATGCATCATTATTATTCTTTTATTAGTGCCCAAGAGTCAAGTGAGGCACCTTACAACCTTATTCAGTTGAAAAGTAATTATTTGTACCCTGAGGAGCTTACACACTTAGTACAGACATGATCTAATGAGGCTGTTAACAAAATAGTAGAGAGGGGAAGAAAGATTTCTCAAGTCTGTGCAGCAAAATTTCAGGCTCTGAACTCAGTCCTGGAAAAGCGTAACAAGATCAACATTAATCCTAAATAAGATTGGGCTGCATGTCAGACAGTAATCTATTTTGTTTCTTGATCGAGTTATATATACCTCACTTGTCTTTTGAATCCAAAAGTCAACCTTCAATGAGGTAAAGAGTAAATGCAATTTATTTTTTTTCTGTCTTCCAGTAAATCCCGAAACACTTCTAACAGCTCATAAAATGTTGCTTTGGCTGGTACCCACCCTTAACTCCTGTGTACATTAATTTTAATAATGGCATATGAGACTAGCCAAGATGCCCCCTGAAAACTTCTGTTTTCTTTTAAGAAGATACAATCTTGCTAGGTGAAAAAACATTTACCTAATGAGAAACTAGGTGGGACAACACATACTAAGCAAAACAATTTTACAGTAAGATAATGCATGGAAATGTGTTTGGTTTTAAAATTTATTCAAGGGGAAAAAAAGTTCTCTACCAGTGTTGTGGCCTACATAAAAATATAAACGTTTCACATGTTTCCAAAACCACAAAAAACAAAATGCATTCAGGTTAAGAAGGCCTTAAATATAACAGGACTAATGTGGTAGAAAAGGGTCTAATGATTAGGACTCTTTCAAGTGGAGAATAAGGGAGAAGAGAAGAGAAGAAAAGAAAAGAAAAAAAAAAGAAGTAAAAATGCACCTTACACGTGAGTTAGAAACGCTGGAAAGTTCACACTGGAGGTTTTAATCTCTGGGGTCCTCTGGAAAATCCCTTTCAGTTAGATTCTAAGAAAGCAAGATTATCCTTCTGATGTTTGATAAAAGGAACTAACTTCAAGAATTTCTTTTGAAGAATTTTTGTGGTTTCTCCAAATGGGCATATGCTCTTATCTTATGTACTTAACTCTGACTAATTTCTTGCCTTTAGAAACACAAAGTCTGTTTATTTTTAACAGATATTCTCACTATCGCTGAAATACAGCGAGAGAGAGAAATGCATTAATATTTTCAAAAAATATGCAAAACGGTCAGTTTTGACATGAATAAAAAAAAAAAAAAACCCAAATCACACACTTATCACATGGATGCTTCAAACTAGTTGCAAACTGATGGAATTCTTTCAGTAGGGCGGTCGTACTTGTGCCCTAACAGAAGCAATAGCCCTCCTAAGCTTGTTACACAAATCCAATCCAATTGCAAACATGTCCAATTCCTAAAGCTTTCTTCGCTTCAATGTGACCAACTAGGAGCAACTGATATTTATACATAAAACTTCCACCCCCTTCCAGAGGGAGCAGCAGCAATCTGGTCCGTGAGTACAACCAGTGGCACAAATCCCACCCAGTGCAGTGGGGCAAGTCAGACACCTTTTCTACACATTCCTCTAACCCATCTCTAACAAGGATGAGGACATTTTAATGTTACTAAAGACAACAAAACGCAAATCCACTTAGGAGTATTTTCTAGAAAGGAAGGGTTTACACAGTGAATATATGGCCTGGTTTTATCACATCCTAGAGTACTGATATTCACTAGATTTTGGGAGCTTAGTATACAATACACTCAGCAACTACTATACAAGACTATCAGTATATTACTTTGGTCATATCATTAAGGCACTGAGAATGTATTTAATACAATTAAATATTCATGGCTTCATTAGAAAAAAACAGAGATGCCAAACACTGTCAGTCAGCAGTTTTTTGATCCCACATCAACAAAATTAAGTATGATTTATGTCAAAATGAAAAAATAATGCTATTTAATGTGAAATTAACTCCTGAAATGCTCGGTGAGAAGTGTATAAATAATCTGAGACTCTCTTCTCTCTCTTTCTCTCTCCCTCCTCCTCCCCCCCACCTTTTTTTGGGTTAATATAGCTTCAAACCCTGCATTTTAGTCTTCTCTTTTATTTGGTTCCTCCTTTGCTCTAAATCAGGCACTCCAACCCTCTTCATTCTCAACCTCGTCCACTGTATAGCTAGCCAAAGGCAAAAATAAGCTAGGAATGAAATGAAACGCATGATTGTCTTCCACGGAAAACACGGCCAAACTCAAAAAGACAAGCTTATTTTCTCTGCTTGCTGGCATACACTTCAACTTGATTGACAGGTGGCACCTCAAAGAAGTCATCCAGGGTAGTGTATATTGAATGACCCATGAAAGACTGAAAGCTGACAGAAAACTGGGAAACATTTGAAGAAACAAAACAGCATGTTCAGTACCAGTGTTTCTGGATTTGACGAGCACAGTACATAAGCACCATTGTGTCATCTACGTCTTTGATAACTGAAACCAATTTCAGCACCGCTCGTTATGTATGAAAGCAAGCGGGCAAAAAAAAATCTCTGTGGTGTAGGAAGCTGGTGCCTTTTCCTTTTAAAGCCTGTTCTGCAGTAAGATCAGCAAACTTTGCATTAAAATGTATATTTAGTACTGTTCCTGTTATGTATATAATAGCACAAGCAAAATGTTTGCACACTGAAAGTTGAAAAGGTGACCAGACCAAATAATACGCTAGCTATATTAACTTTTCATCACTAAAAGCTGAAGTTCCCAGTGACAGCTTTTAAGGTAAGCATGAACAGCAACACTTCTTCCTTTCTGAAAAGCAAGAAACATTTCTACTTAAAAATTAGCATGGTAGAAAAAGTTAGAAATCAAAATTAATTGCTGTACCAGCAAAAAGTAGTTGAGTGCTCTGCCAATGTAACTATTTTTTAACAAATGAATTTCTGCACACAGGAGTGCAAAACACAATCAAAAAGCATTTCCCTTCCCAGCGTCCCTAACAAACACTGCATTTTTTGGCCTCATATCATAATCGTTATTTCTATTTTTGGCATGGAGATTCCTTCAAAGGATTTCTTGCAAATGTCAAAAAATAGCATTTACATTATTTGTAAATATATATATATATATAGTTCTCTTAAATCTTCTCTAGTAGAGGAGTTGGGGATATAAATATTACATTAATATTTCTGACTTACAAATTTTAATGAAAATGTTAAGTACTGCCTATATTAACATTCTTGTTTCAGATATGTTTTCTGATCACAGAGGTGCATGCTGCATCATTCCTACTAATTTGAAGAACTACCTGTACTTGTTGCATTGCAAAGACATGTTTAAAGGACCTTCAAGACAATTTTTCACCTCCATCTTTCAAAAAAAAATACCAAAAGGTGGTATTTATTCTAGGTAACTTAGATTAAGGCACTCAGCTTCTAATTTTCCTCATACAAGGCAGAAGCTGCTCTGAGAAGAAATAAGGCAATTGAGATGCTTTAGGCCAATGAAGGCCAAACTTGTAGGATGCACAAGGCTTGGCAAAAACGCTCAGCTGAAACTCTCAGAGCAGGGTCTGCAGCATAAGACTGGCTGTATCAATGCCAAGAGGTTCCAAATCACAGCAGCGTGGTGCCAGCTGGGGGCAAGCAGGTCGCCACTCCCACACCTGACCGTGGCCATTTTGACCCTCCAAAACAAGAGGAGGATATATGGACACCTAACAGTGTTCCCTGCCTGCAAGCTGATTGCCAAATTCCCTGTCTACTCAGGCTGCAGGTCTGGGTCATGCAGATGAGGCGTACAGCTTGTGAAGCTCAGGGTAATCCTTGTATCAGAAGGCAATCTCACAAATACTTTTAGGGACACTCAGCTGGAATAAGGACCTGTCAAAGTTGACTGACAATTCAGTGCCGGGCATATATTTAAGCACTGGTAGTCATTTCAATTAAAACCAGAATCTAGGAGGAGAATTTAGGAGACACTTAGGGGCATGGTTTAGCAGGTATTGTGTTGATGGATTTACGGTTGGACTTGATGATCTCGAAGAACTTCTCCAACCATAATGGTTCTATGATTCTATTAGAACATTTCTGTAGTCCTGGCAGATAATTACCAGTCAGTAGACTTAGAATGACAAAATAACAAGCTTTTCATACAGTTGTAAAAATAAAGGAAGACAAAACATGAAGTTCCGTTATAAAAGTACAGACTGGTCATCGGTATTATTAGATGGTAAAACTTAATCTTTGACCCTGATCACTTATAATTTTCATCTGTGTTAGGTTTGAGATGGTAAAGTGTTCTCAAGTTGCACTTTTGTCCCATCCACCCAAACTTTATTTTAAAGAAAAAAGTGTCCAAAGAAATACAGCCATGTAAAAAGAAAACAGAAGACCAAGCCATGGTTTATTGCTCCTCTGTTCTTGTGAATATTTTTTAAGCATGAATTTTCTTCCATTTATGCCCTCCTGCACAATTTACTGACAACACTGTCAGTAATGTATATGTGGTATGTGGTGTGGGTGTGCATGAGGGCATTTGCAGGGAGGCAGCAAAAGCTTGAAGAAATGGTGGAACTAGAACTTTGGAAGTTATTCCCCACACCTATACATGGAGAAGGAAAAGGAGAAAGGAAAGCACACACACACTAAAATTAAATTAAAATAAAATAACAAATAACAAAATAACAAATAAAATAAAATAACCAGGCACCATTTACAAACTTGCAGGAGTATAAGTCTCATCCATTCCAAAAAACGTTGATTAAAAACCTTGCTTTAGCACAATCAGACTTAAAAGTAGCATTTCACTTTCTTTTAAAGTGGGACTCATTGCCCATATAAACTTCTTCCATTGAAGAAAAAGAAATTTAGGGAAACATCATGAAAATAACATTTCTGCAACCTCTCCCCTTCCTGCACATTCATACATAGAATCATACATAATTGCATCCAATATCCAAATTAAAATAAAAGGCCACCACACAAAAAGAATAAAGAGAAGGACCCCTAAACAGATCGGGAGAGTTTTAATACTTAAAAAGAGTGCTCCAAATTACTAACCCATCTACTTGAAGCTTTTGTGACCACCTAAATTTATGTTACTAAGCAAAGAGCTATGAGCATCTTGATTCACAGTGCCATTTTAATATAAGATGAGGAAGCCAAAAATGAGTTAAAATATGATTATTTGAAATGGTGAATTAGAGACAAAAATGTTACAAGGCTGCTTTAATGCTTCCGCCCAAGGAACAAAGTCCACACTCAAACAACATTCATTTGGCTCTGTTGTAATAATACACAATACATATACCACTACAAATAACACTTCAAATCTTCACTTCAAGCAAGTGAGTTTGAAGACACTAAAAGTCTGTTTACATGGTTAACATGAATGCTTTTCTTTAAAGCTCATTCTTACGCACTAAGATTTCTATAACTGCAACTGCATATCATTCTAATGTTTCTATCATTAAGCTATTGCTAAACATTGTCTTAGCAGATCATTATTAAAAAAAAAAAAAAAAAGCCATTGACATGGAGCAGCCAGAAGCAGCATCACAGGGCCAGTTTTGCCTGCTCTCCATGTTCTCCTACACGTTTTAAAGGAAATGTTTGTTTGCAATCAATAAATGTAAAGCACCAACTTTCTTTTCTTCAAGTG
>VZSV01000012.1:7911521-7951554 GCA_013398735.1 Nothocercus julius
AAAAAAAAAAAAAAAGGTTTTTCTATAGCGAATGGCACATAAAACAGAATTTCAAAATAGTAGCCATCTTCTACTGTACCCAAGAGGACAGTAGCCATATACCTGTTCTCCTCGCACTTCCAAGTGCAATTCGAGGTCCCCGTACTACCCTCTGGCATTTTGCATAGTTTGGGTCAAACTTCACAACAGCTCAACTTTCCTTTGAAACTCTGCCATGTTTGGTCTGTTTGACAATGAAATCTGCTTGCCCCCAGGGCTCGATAGAGTTAAAGGGCAAAATCTTGGCTCCATTCAAAGTCAGTGGGAAGTTTGCCAGTTAATTCAATTGGTCTAATATTTCACAGTGACCTTCAGGGTATACTGAAAAGCTTGTACCCATGCTTCCTTTGCTTGGAGGTAGCGTGCGTTAGTTTTTAATGATAAACGCTGGGTGGCAAGTGGTATACTTTTGCTTTTTTGTTAAAAGCTTAAAAGCACAAATTCATTCAAAATTATAGGATAAAACTGTAAGCACCGATTCATGAACATAAAATGTTTAACTTTTAATTAGTGCTTAAAATTTCACGTCAACTTTTAGAAACCACAGAACAGATAAATTTGAGTAAACATTCACTATCATTTAGCCCAGACGATTTTAAAAAAAAGGATCAAGCAGATCACATTTTATTTCTCAGCAAGAATTCACATGCAAGGCAAAAAACATGGCTGCACTGAGGCCATATTGGCAAGTGACTCAAAAGAAGAGAGAGCAGAAACACGGTATTTTAGATGTTTCAGCACCCCAAACAAGCTATAGGACATAACTAATACCTGCGTCACAGAAGTACCTACAGCTTCATTTTTACCTTAGAATTTTAAAGTTTACAAACATCAGGTTAGTGTATGTATAATAAACGGGAGAATTGAGGTATAAACATTTAGATGAGCTATGAGTGTCAATATGTTTGTATTCTGCTTTAGGAATTGAGGACAATTGTTTTTAATCTCATTTTATTGTTTATTCTAAGACTCCTGGGAGAGTTTTGTTGCACCTTGTTCCACCTGGGAGTGCTCTTAGCACTAAAATATCCTGTTGCAGCTAAGAGGTTCAACTCAGCATCTAATAAAATAAGCGAGGAAAATAAGATGACACAGCAAGCTCCAAAAGGAAAGCCATGACAAAATTCCTTAAAGAGCAACCACATCCAGTGATATTGGGTTGGACGGGCATATTAATTTAGGTATCATCATAGGTAGCTGCAAGTCTGTACAGAAGGCGTCATGAAAGAAATTAGCCAGCAAAGAGAGGAGTTAATTACGAATTTCTAACTATTCAATGCAAAAATGACTTTTTTTTGTTTTTTAAATCTGCAGCTCAATACTTTACAATCCTTTGTAATCAATGAAACACATAATTTATCATCTCCTTAAAAAACAGGATTCAAATTCCCCCTCATACAACCCATGCAAAATAATACTTACAGGACTGTACAGTTAAACTCTGGAAAATGAATGTTGATATAACTATAAAACCAAATATTTGCAGTGTTTAACCTCTCACACTTCAGTAAAACAACACTGTACATCAGTGATGGATACTGGGATGCTTGGATCTCTAATTTTTCTAATTCCCTTACATAAATACAGTCTTCTGTGTGAAAGTTAAAAATACTCGTCTTCCTCCCAGCTAACGTATACGTGTATTTATATATCCATATTTTGGAGCTTGGCAATAAATGCAGAGGGGAACTGTTTTTGCATAATGTCTCTCTCTTCTGCTTTCAACAACCTGGCGTAATATTAAAGACCTACTTGGAAAAAAATGAGGGGAGAATGATTATATATTATTCACAGTTTTCTCAGTTTTCAACTGGAAATTAAATCAGTAATTATTGTTCAGAAGATTTGTTAATGTCATAAACTTGCTCTCACTGCCAGCCAGTACTTCAAAAATAAGTAATAAAAACTGCAGGTAGTCATTTCTAATCTCAAGACAGGCTGTTACACTTGCATATCCATTCTACAAAACATTTTCCATTTCTATTCAGTGTGTAAACTAAATATACACTCCAAAACTCAAACAAATAATGGTAGTACAACCTGCTAGTTCGGAAAGGGAAAGAAAGAGAAAGAATTCCAATTAAAGCAATTACTCACAGAAAAGATCTCAGGATGAGTACCTATCAGGTCACGTTTTAAAACACATCAGAAGCACCAGTGTTTAAAAAAAAAAAAAAAAAATCTATGCTGAGTAGTACTATTAAATTCAGATGCAGGGCTCTGTTTAGGTTGGACAGGCCCCAACAGTAGAACAAAGTCAGTCTGTCTTAGTACCATAACCAAATTCTACAAGTTAACAGCTTTTCATGAAAAGCTGCCATTTCAAAATGTCAATCAAACCTGAATATAAGTGGGAACTCCTGCAGAAATAACCAGCTGCAGGTTTGAAAAACATTTTTCACTGAAAGTGGAAACACAAAAGATGTTTGAATGAGATCTCTTTTCATTCCTGTAACAGTAGACGGTCATTTTCACAACATCAAGGACAAAAACACAAGACAAAATTGCAAATAATGTCTTGAAAGAACCATTTGCAGGGGTGATGAATGATTCAAGTTACAAATGACAGAATTATTGGCAAATGGAAATTCATTAATATGAAAAAGCTTTTCTTGTAAGATTGTAGTTTGACTCCGCTTATTTTCATTGCATGTGAATGATTAGGTTGTACGAATGAATTCTGATCCATGTTTAATATTCTCTTTCTCACCTTGAGGCAGCAGCTTGCATGAAGAGCAACTTGCAACAAAAGCAGTACGTTTTTACACTTGTTTATTAAGCAAAAGAAACCCTCTTAGTTTATCAATACTCAGACTGACAAAACGAAGTTAGAACTGATAATCTATAAGCTGAAAGAACTTAGGTTTTCTAATTCCATTCTGTACACCCAAATAAAAGTGATGTTTAATCCATTAGCTAAGGGGAAATATTAGTTACAGAAACATACGACATAGTGGAAAAGAAGCTTAGCACTGGTACTTTGGCCACATTCTTCTTTCTAAAGAGCATAGGAGGAACAAAACTATATTTTTCCTGCTCTAAGAAAAATGGATAGTGTCAGTCTCTGAAAATTAGCTTTCTGTCTAAATATCAGCATCAAAAAAATTATACTCAACCATCTGACTGACATAGCACTGACTTTGTTCAAAAATCTCTGCACTCAGTGCCTTGACAGCACATCCAACAGAGAGCTCTGCAGAACTGCTATACTTGTTTTAAAAAAGGTTCTTCCCCCTCACCAGATAGTTAACAATTGTACTATAATAGTAACATTAGTTGCAGCCAATGTTACAGTCAAGTGTTTCTTGGGAAAAAATATAAGAAATAAAAAAAAATGCACAGTGGACGATCCCCTCAGCATGTCTCAAAGTCTACAATACTGTTGTAGATGTACTGCCCTATACATACTTACCACTTTCCCAGCATGATCAGCACTGCTTATGATTATCATATGAATGGGATAACAGCCATCCTTAAAGTTATATCACATTTTTCTTAAGTTATATCTTTCAATAAAGTGGAAATACGCTTATGAAGTTACTTAACATTCACAAATTAGAGTGAGATAGAGTGAGATAGAGTGAGATCAGTTATATAACTGATTAATATTTAGAGGAAATTAAAGTTTGAAGAGTAAGAAAAGTTTGAAAATAACATAAACATTCTTCAGTTGTCATTGAATAAGATTTTACACAGCATAAAATTCAAACAATTCTTCACTAACTTCACTGTACTGAGGTATTGGTTGCATCACCTTATTTCATGTTCTAGGACTGTCTTCTATAGCAAACATTAGTTTCTGATATCCAAATCCTTAATGCTCATATTTGTATCCATCTGTATTTCTATAGCTGCAGGCTGCAACAGCCTACCAAAGTCACCTGAGAGTCTTCTCTTACACTCAGGCTTCAGTTCAGCAGAACCACAGCAGGAGTTTATCACTAAAGCTGCGACATGCTTCCAAAAAGACAACAAAAACAGAAGCAGTTTCATTACTAGCTCTTGTTCTTACCAATCTGTGTCATCAGCATTTGTTTTTAAGTAGGGTGGAATATATACTGCCTACTGTGAGATTTTGGGGATAAATAATCTACTGGATATATAAATAGTTGAAGTAAGATTAACTTGGCCATAAAATGCTGCTACCAAACTATTTAAAAGCTGAGAGTGAAAAAAGGAAAGAAGGAAAGAAAAGAATGGTGCCAAAATTACTGCCTTAGCAAGCAGAGCATTTTTAAAGCATTCTCAAAAACCATAAGGATTTTCTATTTACTTCAGGAAAGGGCTTACAAGTCCAAACGTGCTAGAGGTTTTTTGTTTTGTTTGGAGCTGCCAATTGTTAGTCAAGATTACTATTCACTTTACAGGAGTGTTAAGAATGCAAATGGTTAACAGTAGTATAAACTATATACTTGGTTTAAGTTTGAATGTCTAAAACTATTACACACTGCATTCATCTGCATTCCCTGTTTATGGGAATGAAATATGTAGTCATTTGAAGTCCACAATATGTATACTGTGTTTGTAATAACTGCAGATTTTACAAGCACATTATTCTTTCCATTAGGATTAAAACCTCACCGAATAGCAATTTGTGAAAGAATTCTAGCAGGGCCCTGAGCCCAGAACTCTGACCTCTGATGAGATGCTTGGCAGCAACAAACTCTAGGTCTAAGCAAAACATCTGGTTCGAGTTAGACTTCCTGAAAAAATAGCCCCTGTACTGGGGAAACTGGTATTCGCTCAGCTTTGTCTATACACTTTGACTGACTTCAACACTGCTGCAGAGAGAGGAGAAAAAAAAAAAAAAAAAAAAAAAAAAAAAAAAAAAAAAAAAACCCTCACCAGAAAGCACGTCAATCACTGCAGACTTCTTGGTGGCCTCCGAAGAGCGAGGCACTTACATGAGGATACGCTGCATGCATTTGTTTCTGCTTCTTGGGCTTTCTCCTATTGTACCTCATAGCTCAATGTTTATTTCAGAATTAGTGCCAGCTCTGCATTAACTAATCCAAAGCGACACTCATGGTCAAAATATAAATTTTGCCTGAAGAGATAGTTTCTGTATTTTTTTAAAAAATAATTATTTTAACCTCATTTTTCTTGCAAATTTAGACAATCACTGTCATCGTAAAATAGATGGGAATATTCCCAAAAGAAACACAAACTCAATAAATTGCCAAAAAATTGTAAGAACAGCAACAGCTTTTCTTTGGCTCCCAAGATATTTTATACACAATGCAATTTTTACATACTCTACATAGACAACAGTAACACAGAAGGGCAATTGTAGTGAGAGGACTGATGCACTGGGACAGGACATACTGCGCTTTTTCCTTTGCATAATCAGCACAAGCTCCTGCGAAAAGGATACGAAAAGGGTAAAGCTGCTTCTCATTTGCCTGAGATGAGAGGTGCACCTTGGCACAGAGTGTATGAAAATGAAGAAAGGAACAACTTATGCAGGCGGCTCAGCAAGGGTTGCACAAACATCTTTGTGTTTGCCCAGGCAGCAAAGGCAAAGATGACCAGCCCAGTGCAGCAGGTAGGACGTAACTTGAGTAACGCACAGCGCTGTCAAGAAGTAAACGGCCAAATTTATTCATGAGATTGATATTTTCTCTGCAGGAGATTTTATATCTCTAAATACCATACTGAAGCCTTTTGAAACCAATTAAACAATAATAATAAAACAGCAGGCAATACTTGCTAAGTCCTGTTAAGTTAACAGATCAACACATTTATTTTAAATATCTTACATAGCATTAGGAAACTCTATATAATTGAGTTTGAAAATGACAGATACATAATGGAGAGCTCTGTCAACACATGCACTGATGCTGCATACGTTTTTTGTGTATAATAAATGTGTGATAATATTTATATACATGCTTTTGCTTTGTACAGATGATTTACTTGGGCTTTACTTGGGCTAATAGTAGGACCTAATTCCATTAACAGCATACTTTTTGGTATATTCTGTACTTCTTGAAAAATTAAATATTCGATTTTGGTTAAAAAAGGAAAAAAGAAACAATTAAAAACTTTTCTTCCATCTTTCATTCTACTTTATAACAGTCCGCCATTCTACTGTATATTATCAATGTCTTCATAGTTTATTTTCTGCCTTTGATTGTTAAAGCAATAATATTTTTATTCTTGAGGTAGCAATACCTTTACACTGGAATTAACTATCAATTTCTACTCCTCTCACTGCCCAAATTTTAAACTGAGTGCAAGTGACACTGATCTCCTGCATTCAGGTAAAATGCTGCCACCAATCCACAAAGGGACATATATAAAATAAACCTTGATTGTTTTAACGGCAACACTGCCGTCACTGGTATTTCACCCGGGAGACTTAAATAAATAAAAATAAACCAAAGTAATAAACACCGTGTTTTATGGAGCTGCAGAAAAAAAGCAAAAATGGGGGAGGGGGTGCGGGGGGAAGAGAGAAAAAAAAAAAAAAGGGAAAAGAAAAGGCCTCATGGTAAACTTATATGATTAAACTTAAAGGCTGCCTCCGTTTGGGAAGACTCAGCCCTCGGTGCCACTCCTGAAGGAGCGGCAGCCCCAGCGCGGTCCGTGCTCTGCCTCAGTGTCTGCACGCTGCAGTGCAACCTCTCTCCTCGCCAAAAACTGCAAGGCTGCTATACAGAAAAACGCCCTTGCGATATGCAGCTATGGTGACCTCCGAGGAGCTAAACTTTTCTAGTTCTGAGAGCATTCCAGCAGTTGTGTTATTCAAATGTCTGAACTGAGACAGCAAATAAAAATAATTAAAAAAAAAAAAAACTCCACACACATCTGTCCATAGACTTCAGGTTTTTAGAGGACTGAATATAACTTTAGAATCATCATCGTCAGTTAGTTGACAGTGATAAGGACGACATTCACTTTAAATAACCCTGAATTATGTACAATTCAGTAAATTTGAATTTGTTTTGATTTAAGGTCTTCCAAAGTTGAGGCCAACATGCTGAACAAAAATATTAAACTATCTATAACCCTGTGTCAACATATGATGCTACTGGGAATGGTAAGTGAATTAATTTTCCAAGGAAAATTAATTACTTATGACTTACAGTTGTAAAAGCAAACAACGTAACTCTGGATTAGGGCACATTTAATTTCTGTTTGGAGTAGCGATTAAATTAATTTCATATAATTCATGGTATGTAATGGAAAGCAGAACAAAGATGAAATCTTAGACAATGACTGACAGAAAAAAGTGTATATTTATGTTCCTGATCCAAAAATAAAGGTCACAGATATTAATCGCTGTCTGGTAAAACATGATTTTGGTTTCTAAAATGATGTTTTTTTCAAAGCAGTTTGTTAAAAAAAAAAAAGTGTTGTTAGTCAGATAAAATCCAAAATGCAAGAAATTACAAAATATTAGAGAAGTCTCTACTAGTGAAAAGAAACTACCAAATAACTTTAAAGGATTATTATGAGGAACAGGGACATTAATTTACATTTACTTTATGGAATTTATGGAAGAGAGGAAAAATTTCATCGCAGATCCTGTATTATAAACAAATATATCTCCCATCATCTAATTCAGTTGTATAAAAATAGATTCACAGCTAAATGAACCTATGAACCTGTTTTTGAGGCATTCCATAATTTGCTTGTTTGAGCTAGTAAAAAGTATTTCAATACATTTCAATACAAAACACACCAAATTCTTTTGCTGCATAAGATCCATCACTAGAACTGTACACATTAATAAACATTTTACAGGTTTAAAATACTATCAGGATTTTAAATGCGACTTATAGTCTCCTTCTGAAATCCTTCTGATTTCAAATTTTCAGATTCCAAATCAATCACTGCCAGTCTATGAACTAGAGTCAAAGTATGATAATATTAGCATTTTTCCTTGTGAAACAAATGAATACAGATAACTCATGAAACCAGAAGAAACAACCCAAGATGATGGCTGCACAACAAGCAGTAACTAAGGAATACCACTACCAAGTAACATTTACATCCACAATGTTTAAAATGCACCCCCACACATATTCAAAGCAAGTTACACACATCACAGCCACAACTTTTACCTGACTTTGGACACCCGAGAGATGTTTTCTTAATTTAATCAATTTTATGATTATAATATTTACACTAAAATCTGACTACAAATCCTAACATAGTGCCATGAGGATTAAATTACTTCACACAAAGACAAACGTTTGGGCTTGAAAAGCAAGCTCTATGGACAAATATATCACATCATGGTTGCAAAAAAAGTGCCAAGGACAATCTGCAGCTCTCTGGCTGCTCTTTATTGCAGTAATTAAAAAATATATATATATACACTTATATATATATATATGTATGTATGTATGTTTCAAAATTTAAATAACTTGAAGTTAAGAAATTTAAATAACTCTGGATGAAAGGGGTTGAACATCTTTTCTGTGGTTAAAAGTATAGTTTTATTTAAGACTGTTAAAGATATTTGAAGTGTAAACAGCAAAACTAGCAGCATCTCACACATTTAGGAAACTGTTCGAGCAAAATACTTTTGAGAAAATAAATTTCATAATCCTATTTTCTGTTTCAGCTTTTCGTTGATTAAACATTTCCAATCGGAGGTGCAGAAGCGCCACACCAGTTCAGTTTGCAAGCTCACAGCCTTGCAACTCACATTTGGTTCCTCTTGCTACTTGGCTCCTACAGCAGGATGGTGCCTTGCAAGAACTGAAATCCACCCTTTGGATCATGACTAATCTAGCCTGTGTTTGGACTAGCTTTGCCCAAGCACGTTTATGGAAAGGCAGATCAAATGCAAATACTAAAAAGGCTCCCACAGAGGGTGCACTACACCTGAGGAATTTTGACTCGGATTTTCTGTATGCTCCTTTTATGGCAATCTGGAAATAAAGAACCTTTACATCTACTTCTTGTGAGCTACAGCATGTACAATTTTAACGTAATTAGTGTAAGGCACCTGAGAAAGTTTTCATCAAATCTGTTTTCACATGGTAACAAAAAACTGCCCAGCAGATTTGGGAATTAAATCAGAAAGCAACTGATGAGTGAGGGCAGCTCTGCCAAACAGCTGCCTTCCATCACCACGCTATAGCTAGAGTTTTCCATCTCAGGGTATCTACCAAAGCTTTCCTAATTTTGTTAAAATCACAGAAGCTCCATAAGAACACACTTATGCAGAGATGAACTAATAAAACCCAGCAGCATTGCAAAAGGGGCAATATTAGTATTAATGTCTAAAATTTACCTGCATCTCAGGTTGCATGCAAAAGAAGATCTCTGATATTTTTCAAACACTCTCTACTACGCATTTTTGTGTGTGTGTGTGTGTGTGTGTGTGTGTGTGTGTGTGTGATAGCAGTGAAAATAGAAGCAGTCCACTCGCAGTTTCACGAGTGACACCTCAGTGCTCATGCATTCCTTGTAAGGATTTACCTGCACAGTTTACTTCATTTCCTTAAAGGGATAGTATCTCACCTGTAAAGATGTACATTAACAAAAAACACTAATAACAGAAGAGTCACCTTTCTTTCAATATACCTTTCCTTTAACCTTCCGTAACCAACTAGCAAAGGTTTATGATGCTATTGCTGAGATAACAGTTAATTTCCCTTTGCCAGCCAGAGAACAGGTAGACATCACTGTAGAGACTCTGCCATTAGAGCATGGAAACCAGCAACAGGCAACCAGCAAAACCATTGCTGAAGACTGACTTAATTGTGCAAATCCACCAGAAATATGATTTATTTAGAAAGAATTTACTAAGTTTTGCACACCTACTTCACTGGAGTGCAGGATGGGGAAGCATCCAAAACCATTTTAAGAAGCGAGTAGCTCTTTCTGACATAGCTGTCTCAAAGTTTTTCTTCTTCATTCTTTATTCATAGGCCTTTACTTTTCACATGAAAGTCACATAATTCACCCTAAAACATGCTGGGCAGAAACATGTATGATTTTCCTCACACAGCTAATACCTTCCCACTACTACACTATAATTAAGAGAAACTTCAGTCAGCAAATTGATGGCCTGCAAAACATAACTAAAGGCTGCATAACTAATCCTAGCAATAGGATTCTGTAATTTGCTGGGTGTTCGGATTCCTGCAGAATGCACAAAGGTATCCACCAGGCTGCCCATCCATTCATGTCACACGTTTTTTCCTATTGGCAAGGCTCAGGTTGTTTTCCACTGCCTTCAATAATATTTTAGAGACAAAGCCACCACACCTCATTCCTCAAAAAGGGGGGAGACTACAGGTTCACAGGAGGGATTTAAGTTTCCTTTACTGTGAAGCAGAGTTAAGAGCACCTTTGTGAAATATTATCCCACGTGCCCTTGTCTCTCAGGTCTCAGAGTTCTTTCAGAGATGACACCAAATACAGAAGAATACCAGAAGTTGTTCTGCCACCATCAAAAATTTGTATTTACTGTAGCGGCAACAGAGTCTTTGATCTACTTTTTTTAAAATGTTTTTCTTTAATATCAGAATAGTTAGTCTCTCTCACAACACCTTACAGTGTCAGCTGCACTCCATTTTACCAGAATATTTTTATCTTATTTTTTTTCCCACTTAAGGAACATCTCAAATTATCCACAAGTTACGAGAAGAGAATGATGCACGTCCTTTAATAAGGAACCCAATTACTACAAGATATGTAAAACTGAACACTGTTACCCTTAGATACTTAGTGTTTAAGCAAACACTTTATCTCGTTAGATAGCCATTTCAATCAGAGCAATCCATACGCAAGCTCAGGGAGCTGCGATCATATTCTCACGCCTAGCGGTACGCTCTCTGCCGAGAGCAGCAATTCAGCGGGAACGCTGCAGCGTATCGCAGGCGCCAGCTCGGTGTCGAAACCCCAGATCTGCACTCTGACCACTGAACAACATTCCAGCTCGAGCGAGTAGCCACAGGAGCTGCGCGAATCACACAACACAAGGCACTGTTCACCTAATAAATAACCTATCCCATTTTCTTCATCACCAAAATGTAAGTTGCAAACCAACACAGATTTGTTTTAATAAACTTAATAAAGCATGCCTGAGTTCAAGTTTGCTTTGACAATCGCACTTTGGAGATTTAAAAAAAAAAAAAAAAAANAAAAAAAAAAAAAAAAAAAAGGCACTCTGGCACTTCATATGTCATCGTATTCTCACACCAGACATGAGCGATTCTCCCATGTTATCCAAGTCATACACATAACTACTCGTATGCCCTGTGGGTCAATTAATCAAAAAATACAGAAGTGAAATACTCAGTGAAAAATGCATATTTCAGTGAGTTATGTATTACTAAAGTACGTAAATTTACATAAAAATTTATGTAAATTTACATATAAATAAAATTACTATTTACTTTGCTCTACCTTATTAAACAGAAACATACTATGCAAAGGATGTATCTAAAATCAGAAAAGATATGGTCTTTTATATTTAATCAATAAAAATTGCATATATTTCCATGCAAAATGAGCACCAAACTTTTCTTAAATTGGACGCCAATTCTTTATGAATATCAGTGCTAAGATTATAAAGACAGCAGCTTCCTGTATTAATATTAATTTTCATAGGCAGAAAAAACAATCCAACAGCTTAATTAAAAAAAAAGTTACATAGTTAAAAAAGTATCTAATAATGCAGGTTATTAAACCTCAGCATGGCTTAACAGATGAAGTTATTATCTTCACTAGAGTTAGATTTTTAACAGCAGGCAGGCGAGCATGTGCAGCGAAAGGTACACGTTTGCTTTTCTTGAGGGAAAGACAACAAATGGAAATAATACATAGGCTTGTTCAGTCCAGATGTACCAGGCTGACCAAAGTATGTTTGATCTTACTCTTGGATTTGCAAGCACCATTGAAGTCCTTTTGATCCCTGCATTTCTAAAATCATTACAGTTAACCTCCCAAATATTTCCAAAACTTGCAAATATTACGTATACAATCAGTTTGCCTCAAGTACATCATTTTCATGATTGGAGAGCAGAAGAATAATAAAGTTTGAAGCGATACTACAGCAAGAAATGAGGTTAACAACTTTCTAACGCACATCCTGTTACTCCACACACCCACTGGAGAGTTAGAAAGATTTGAGAGAAATGTCTTTCAAGGAAGGGAAAGATCAAAGAATGAAACAAAATAAAATGGTTCTGAGCGCTTTAGGCCTTCGGCAGGAAAGGGCAGCAATGTTCTTCCAACACTGCCCGCTCAGGTCCCCCTCCCCACAGGAGCACGCTTCAGCAACGGGGTGGGCACAGCAATGGGCTGCGATGAGAGCTGCCCACTGAGCTGCCGAGGTCCAGCTGCAACAAGGTCAGAGAAGGCCTGGTCTTCTAGGAGAAAGGAAGAGAAATCCCTCACTTCCAAATAAGCACTGAGATATTTATCAAGTGAGAAAGCTCACTATTAACTATCTGGCTATAGGCTTTAAAACGTTTCTTCTCCAAAAAACAGTAATCAAGAACTCGTCTGCCAAGGGAGAAGGCATCTCCAATTGAAACAGTCTTCCCTTAGGTTGCATAGTAATTTAAGCAAACATGCCCAACTTCTGGGGAAAACCACACAAAATCCAAAATGTGTATCAGATTTCATCTGAAATGATAAAGTTGCTAAGGTTAATAGCCAAGTGCAGAACCGATACACTTAGCCAGAGACAGGGAGGAAAAGGATGAGAGGGAAATAAGAGGCATTTCCAACACTGAGCCACTACAATCATGCTTTATGAAGCATATTGTGCTCTCCTTTGATCAGGACCCCCAGCAATATACAGAAACTAAAACAGGAATTAACTCAACTGGTTCCCCCCAAAGACCCTCCATTTAAGAGTATTTTTTAGAAATACCATTTCTTCAAAAGGTTTTGGCTACATCTGAAGTCAAGTATCCTCCCTTTTCAGAGGTTAGAAAATTGCACACATCATACAAAAACAGGTCATGAAAATTTTTGCATTCTTAAAATTATAATGACAGATAGGATGCTGCTTCTTTAAGATCAGACATCGCACACTTTTTTTTTTTTATTCTTGTATATGACTTGTTACAAGTGACACGTATTATATTCCTAAATTACAGGTGAGCTTAAGTTCCACCACACAAAGTATATTTTGCCTATTTAGATTCATCCACTTTTCCTATGTACAAAAATTTTACTCTAATTCATCAGTGAAGGACCAAGCAAACTTCACATCCTCCTTATCACTTCCTTCTCCCTTCTCTGCTTAAAATATAGATTCAAGTTTGACTTTTAAGAAATTTATTAGTTTATTTCTCCCTTTATCTAGAGGGGAAAATCAGAATACTAGGAAGCCTATGACTGCAGAGGACTCAGCTCCTTCTCACAGTAGCCTTGAGATATACACAGGTACACATGCACTCCACAGACTGTGAGAAAGCTCTTTACTTGAGCTGAAAACTTGTAGCAGATAAAATACGGCCACTTTGTCCTTGTGGAGCACTGCTGTCATTGACAGAAGTAGCTCCTACCCACGTATAAGAGGATCATTCCGCTGAACGGACAACAAGCCTGAATCACAGCTCGTGGACACCCCACCACAGAAACCAGAGCCTTTCATGTGAATTCTGCTTAGCCAGTGTCTTCATTTGAGCTCAGAGAGAAAACATCCAGAAAAGACAGAAAAATTAACGTCTCTTGGCTATTGCTTTTCAAACTCTAGAGAAAACTGGGACTTCTCTGACTTTCTGAAACTGGTGGAGATACCATGTCCCAAGTCAAGAAGCCTCAGGCAACCATGCAAGCAGTGGCCCCATCTCCTTTCCTCTAAGCTATGCATTCCAACCCTTCCCCAAGCTAGGTGATCAGCTAGGTACTGACAGCACAGAAAAAGGATGAGGGACACTTGGACAGGAGTAGCAGAGAAGGCAGGACCTCTCCTCTCAGAAAGCGTGCCCTTGGGCAACATCCAGCTCATGTGAGCCCACCCCTGCAGAAATCACAACTGTGCGTCTGCTATAAAACTTCCATTTAGCAGTAGCAACATGCAACATCAGCCTAAAGAGTCCGAAGCCGGGTGCAGGATAATCACCATCTATCCTTCAGGACAAGTACACTAAAAGATGGATTTGTCAAATTCCTAAATATCAGTTTCAGGGTGTTTAGAGAGAGGTCATATGTAAAGGCTTATAGTTACAGCAAGCTAAAAAGTAACATTTTCTGTGAAAAGCCTGTTACATTTGATCTAGATTGCACATTTTTTATTTCATCCCAGAAGTTAATAAAAAGTTACAACCAATAACTAGGTTATAAATTAAAGAAAGAATAACATAACCTTTAAAATTGCTTTGGATAATATCAAATTCTATTCCTGATATACCCTTTATCTGAGGGATTAGCTCAGCGATTATTCTAGGACTAACTCTATGATACAACAGCTTTTTTTCCATGCCTTGCTTCTGAGCTACAAAAAAAGTATCTCTTTACAAAAAAGTAACTCTTCTCCTAAAGGAAAACATAATAGTTTAATTCCTCTCCTCCTCCATTCCCCTCCTCTGGCAAGAGAGCCCTAGTGTCCAAAGGGCAGCAGAACTTTTGACTTTGCTTTCAAGAGTGCAAATTTGCTTTCAAGAGTGTCACATAAAGCTCTAGTACCTCAGAAACCTTTACATCATTGAGCAAGCATCTTATAGCTACTGGGGTGATACTTAAAACTTCTGACAGGAATTATATATCTAAAAGGATTATCCAAACCATGATGAGACTTAAAAGTGCAGATTGCTGGGAGTGAACAACTTTTGAGGTCTACTTTTAACAGGCTTTTAGAAATTCTTTCCCTGAGACTTTATTATAATCCGTTTGGACATGAACAAATAACATAGTTGGACATTCACTTGCAAAACACCTTTAGAGGAGCAAGAAGCTTCAGTGAAAGGGCCAGGAAGATGGTGCTTACCTGTCCTGTTTCAGTGTGAAGTAAATCAAGCTGTCTCCAACCACTGAGGCAGCAACGAACAGCTGTTTTCTGTTTATTATAAATTCATCTCATAATATCTCCCTCCCCAAACTATATCTCAACCATCAACTCTTGCTTAAGACGTTCACTAGTACAGCATGCAGGTGGGCTGCAGTAGACTTTTCGACCAACTCAAAAGAGCTGATATTAGGATATAGCATGGATTTCATGGATTTTTTGGGGGGAGTGTTGTTTGGTTTTGCTTTTTTCTCCTTAAAAAGATCAACAGAAATTTGTACCACTCTGTTGTTATAAATAAATATATATTTATACATAAACAAAAGCAGTTGGTTTCCATGAGTAACGAAACCAATTATGCTTCAGACAGAATCTTCTGTCAGGTTTGTAGTGGCTATCAGCAGGGCACACTTCTGCCAGGTTCTGGATGCATTTGTTCCAGAAATGTATAGTATTTCATCCTTTCAATCTATGGTATACTTCACATTGAAGGATTATTTAGATTAACTAATTTCTTGATTGGCTCTACAGTTAGCAAGCAACACGAATACATTTTCTAGTCTGTGGCAATGAAAGCATAGTTTGCAAAAACAGTACTTAGTGTAATATTTACCAACAAAAAAGTTGGTCTAGGTTCTTTAAAAGGAATTCAGGCTATTTCCCTTTCTCTGAAAAGCTTGCAGTGACTCCCCTCACCACCACACATACACACTGTTGTCTGTCACACTGCGTTTAGCAGTGGCAGTAAAACCATTGTAGTTTCTCGACTACACTCTATCACACTGACTTACAGGAGGTCACCTGAACGCTTCAGACTATCTCAGAACAGGCTTAAATTCTGCTTTCTCTTCTGACTTCTCTTCCATCTGTTTAAATTTAACTCACAAGCTATAGTCTTGAAAATACAGAGGAAAGTACATGCTGCATTTTCTATTTTGCACTTCTGTCTTCTGTGGGACTCAAGCACTTGCATAAGTGCTTTCCTGAACTGATGCCAATATACTATAAAATAACAATTTTGTACCCCTTCTCAGTGCCGCTCACTTTGTATAGACACTTGGAAAATAAATTTCTCCCCTCAAAAACAAGCTACAAAAATGCACAAAACTGAAAATAGTCATTTTCCAGTTCAGCTTTAGTAAATTAAAAATGTCAAAGCTTATGTTTTTCCTACAAACACAAGAAGGAATGCACCTAATAATACAAATTAATGGCTTCTAAGTGGAGGATCAGTATCTCATTGTATTTTACATAAAAAGCTAAAATCCAGTTGCTGTAATGATGAGAGGGGAAAAAAAAAAAAAAAAGAGAGAGAGAGAGAGAAGCCTTTTACAGATTGAGTTACCTGTCCGACCTGATGCTTTAAATAGACTATAAATCTGGCTACAGACATTTCAGATTCTTAGTAACAATTGTTTAAATCAGAGATTAAAAAAGAGCCAATCTATGACTTACATATGTCTACTACCATTCTACAAACTCTATATAAACCTTTTAAACATGACAGAACTAGTGGACACTTTAATTATAAAGTAGTGCTTTGGTGTTGCTCTATATAATGATGGATTACTTACATTAAATGATATGCATTAGCTTACCTGATACATTCCAACTCCTATGTGTTTGGGCTCAATTTTCACTAGCTCAGCTAATGGGTCTTGTACACGTCTAGCTATGGAAACTGAAAAAGAGAAATAGAAAAATAAAAATATATTTTATATGAGAAACAGAATTATATTATTGTTTTTTTCTATTTTTTTTTTTTAATACTCTACATATTTAATCCATTTTTTCACTGGAGAAGAAAAAAATAGGTACACGAGTTATCAATAATATAATAGAAAATTTTCCCTATTATTAGGCACAAGAAATGAAGCACATTAACAACTTCTTTTTTTTTAAAAAAAAAAAAAGTAATTCCAGGAAAAGTTCAAGGATATTTCACACCGTAACCAAGACATGCACATCCTCAGTTCACAGGAAGAACATACAGAATTATGGACAGTAATGTTGCACTTGTAGCCACAATAAAATGCATATTTTAACATATAAAACTCCGAAATATCCTTCAACCTTAAATCACAGACAAGTGATTTATATATATTTAAACTAATTAACTTCAACTATATATATATATATATATATCTTTATAGATACTTTAACTATGTAACTCAGTGTTCAATTTCACATTGTACCAGACTGTAATAATGGGATAAATGTACGCAGCTCTGCAGTTGCCAGAAGGAGACGGAGGTTTAGGAAAAACAAAGTATTTTCCAACATTTCTGATGCCATTAACGGCATGCGAGAAGAACATTTAACCTTATTAATCACAATGTCTGAGCCAAGGCTGAAATCTGAAGCCCATTTTTACTGTTAACTTCTTCACTTACTGAAACGTCAGAACAAATACTTATTTGCAAGGTCTCAGCCCTGGCCTAATTCTGCAGGAACTGGGTTGCATTCTTCACCTGGCCCCAACATTTCCAAATGCGCTTCCTCCCACATATACTGAAACAAACAGCTTTACCCTTATACTTATGAACTTCTTTTCTCCTGAGCTTGAACACACAGAAAAAACAAGTTGATTGATTTGGCACCTCTCAGTCCATTCATTCTGTATTCTGAAAAAAATTCTGATGAAGAATACTAATACAGAGAGGCACTCTTAACTCTGAAAACCAAGGTTTTTTCTTTCTTTTTTTTTTTCTTTTAAAAAAAAAATCATATGCAAGAAAAGCAATCTAGACAGGTAAAAGGAAATGCTGAGAGTATCAGAATTATCTGATAAACTAGGTAAAGTTACAGTGTATCACCATTACTATTCAGGAGTAATGTTCCACAAGATTTCTGAGGCCAACAAGGGTCCCATAGTTACTTTATTGGCATTACACAACACTAGAGACACAGTTGGTACCTGTGCCAAGAAGATTACAAGTCAAACAGATGAAGGCAGACAAAAGGCAATGGAAAGAGGCACAAGCTAATGGTCATATTAATCAAGGTTCCTTTAGCAGAAGCAAGAATAGGAAAAGCTGGACCAAGAGCTGGTAAAACAGCAGAGACACGATGGACAAGTTGCTTCGAATAGGTCCAGAGGAGAAGGCAGAGCACAAAGCTGAAGGCACTGGGGATCTCCAAGATGCCAGTTGACAGAGGTTTAGAAGGCCAGCTCCTGTTGCATTGGTGTCTCTTCCTGCTGCGTGAACTTGTGTAAGAATGAGAAGAGTGGGGTTGCACAGGAGAAAGCTGGAACCCTTCTCCAGAAGCAGCCTTGCAGTTGGCTTTAGCACCATTCCAAGAGATATTTCCTAAAATTTATCTTTATTATTATTACTATTTCAAATCAAGAAAGGTCAGAGGATGACTAAACAGGAGTAAACAGATATATACACGATGTGATTTGGTCGATAATACATATATAATATTTAAATAGAAAAACTGTAAGCATCTCCAATAGTCTATAGCTCCTATAAACACAAAAGGCTCTACATGCCTAATTTAGATGGCCACTACTACAGGTTGTTGAATACCAATTTCATAGCATTTTGGATATTTGAGGCCAAAACACTAGATCTAATGCCTGGCCTATCTACTCATTACGTAGGGCCTCAAACCCCAGAAGCAAAATTCATCTATTGAATACAGCGCCAAAGGTTTCCCTTTAAAGATTGGCACTGCTCAGCGTACAGTCGGCATGAAGTTCACTGCTCGGTCAGGCCAGATTTCAGGTCCTTTGCTATCAGTCGGAACGTATGCTGACAACGGCGGCAGGAAGCACCACGGCGGTGACACCCGATCTGCGGAGACGGTTGGAATTCAAAGGCTCCCGCATACGTGGTCTTGTCAGGCTCACAAAAGGTTAATCAGTGCAAGTGCTATGGCTTACAACAGAAATGCTTTCCTGTAACAATCATATGTATAAATTACAATTTGAAACTCTAGTGGTGCAGATGACCAGTCACTTTTAAATGTAGGAAAGTCTATGCTCAACAGAAACAAAAATAGAACAAAGCATCAATGAGAATAATGCTAATCCAATACAGGAAAGAGCGCTTTATAGTTATATATTCTGCAAATACTCAAGTCTCTGTTTAACAATTCAGCGGTTTCAATTCAATTCAGTGAGTTCTGTAATACAAAATATATTTCAGAAGTTACATTTTGGACAACTTTAGACCAAATATTTTTAGAGCAAATAGAGCCAATATGAATCAGTGTTCACATCCTCTTCCGTTACACCTTTTAAAAATAAACTACACTGAAATTTCCAAATATAATAGGAATATTCTATTAAAAAATAAAATTCAGAACCTTATTTTTACAATAGCTAGGTTGACAGCATAGCTGCACCCCGTGAAGTTTCCAGCAGTGATGTAGCCCCTGATCCAGCTAAGCACTTCAGCACAGATGTATACTGGAATTCCCACTGGAACTAGCACAACTATTCATGTGCATAAAGTTACCCAGGCATTTATGTGCTTTCCTGACTAGGTCTAATGGTTGCTATGTTGAAGGGTGAAGATCAACTAACAGTCAGTTATACGGTTTGAAGGATGCAGTTACTACAGTCATAAGAACGGGAAAGAGCTGGCAATCAAAGTCTTTAAAGCCTCAATTCTATTCCAGAACTTCTCAAGCTTACAATAAAATAAGGGAGCACAAGAGAGAAAATGCAAGACAAGCTCACACAAGATCACCTGCTCTCTAGGCACAAATTCACTCTTACACTGACCCAAGATTAGTGGCTACTGTCACTGAGGTAACCACCTTTGCTCTGTTACAACACAGCACGCTTCAACATGTACCTTTTTAGGGGATAATGAAGCCCCACTCCAGCAACTTAATCTGCATGGCTGAATTCTTGCAATGCAAGCAGAGTCCTATTAAAATTGTGAGGACTCTACGGAAAAGCAAGCACTGCTCCCATGGACCAGAATATAAAATCAGGGTCAGAGATAGTAAAATCTTATGGATTCATATTTTCCGTATAACAATTAAATCAATAAGTTTCATACACTTCCCAGAGTAAATAGCTATTTTTATTAATAGAGGTATTTCCTAAATTAAGTATCTGTACATTTAAAGTACAATTCAGAAAAGGCAACAAACAATGCATTCTTAAAACCAAGACAATGAAATAGGCAGTGCAATCCCATTTCCAGCTAAGCTATGCATCATTTTTAAGAAAATACAAAATAAATTCTGTGATGACATGCAGCATAAAAAATAGAAAATGAAGTTTTTGGTTTTTTTAAAAAGTAGTCAGTAGGGCCAAGCATGAAACACTTGAAATACCATTCTCACAATACATTCCTTAAGTACAATGTGGGTTTAAAAAAAAAAAAAAATAGTAAACACAATACAACAACAGCAAAATGACACAGCCTTCTATTAGAAAACAATTGCAAGAACTGCACACCACAGAGATGCAAAGCTTCTTCAAGTTGTCAATTAAGAACAAAACATTATTGCAACATTTGGAATGACAGCAACATATTGTGCTGCCATGCAGTAAATCCCTGTAAAATATTAAAGCTTGGGGCGACAGAATGGCCTAGGTGGTCCTCTGACTTTAATGTACATGATCTTCACCTCCAAGTGGAATGAGAGAAAAGGAAGCTTACAGAAACCATACTTATCGAAATACTTTATAATATTTTCGGACATTTGATATGAAAGCAATTTAATAACTGCTTAGTGGTCTCAACTCTCTCCGTAATCTGGTCATACAACAACACAAACCCAATCAGGTACTTGAACATTTCTGCCTGTCAAGAGAGAAGTGCAGTGACAGTGAAAAACCTTGCATGAGAGTTGCTTGCACAGCTCATGCCGTTCTCAGATTCTGATCTTCATGGAAAATAATTATGTTAAAATGTTCTGTCTCCAAATGGCTAATGAGCCGAGGTGCCCTCACAAACTTGCAAACATACTTAGTTACCCAGCTCTTCATGTCTTAAATGATCAAATCCATCTTAATTCAACACTGACAAATTTTAAATTAAAGCCATTCCTTCCATATATACTCATTACATTTCTAAAATTTGTTTTTACCATTACTTTCCACAGCAAGCAATTCCATACTTTTCACAGGGGTAAAAAAGAATAGAGTTTCCACTCTGGAACATTGATGAAAGTCTTCAGGAAAGTCTTTCTAAGGATTGGAGGATTGGAGGGGAGATTAAAAAGTGTTCACTTCTCAGCAACAGGGAAAGGATTTAAAAAAAAAAAAAATACCATAACAGTATTCCAGTTATTTCTCTAGAGTATATATATGCTGTGTATATATTATGCGACAGTTGTGTCAGCATGAAAACAGAAACAGTGCTAACTTTTTAATTAGGTTACCTGCCTCCCCTCACTAATGGAACAGATACAAACCATTTGCTATGGCTAAAATCAGATATGTACCTCAAAGGTTCAAGAAAAGCTAGTGACCTACACAAGAAAATCCCTAAGAAATAATTAAGTATTGTGCCTGTTTCTGGGGCTGCATGCAAATTGCTTTGGTTCAGACAATCACATATTAAAATATTCTCCTTTTGCATTGCTATATGTAAGAACCACACCATAAAGCAAAAGCTTAGAAGCTATAGATGGGAAAACAGTAAAAAATGAATATACAGAGTTCTGCCAAATGCCCTATGAAAGGCTGCCAGAAATTATGATGGGTGGAAGAAGGGGGAAAAAGAATTTTCTTTGGTTACAGCAGCATTTAAGTATTGCTTGTCACTACAAGCAGTACAGTATTTTCAGCCAAAAATCTGAGTTTTATGCTGATGGCAGTCCTTTAAACACACTGGTCTTTATGTAAAGATAAAAATGTGCCCCAGCCAATAACTGTGACAGTTTGGCTGCCTCATGTGAGTGGGAGCATTTGTTTGTGTTTTTAAACGACGTGAGGTTTCCAGATGTGAAGGCAATGGGCAGAGTTTTACAAGTGTTTTACAAATAAATATATGGCAACCACAAGCTATTAGGCTATGATTAGTTCAGCCTCAATTTTGTCACAAATAAGAACATTTTGTAATTTTATTATAAAAGCTCAGTATTTTGTTCTTGCTGAGACATGTTACTGTAAGTACATCCAACTAACTCTTCCCTGCACCCCCCTCCTCCCCCAGCCTCCTATTTTAAGTCATCATTGCATCTTACAAATCTAGATTGGAGCTTCAAATGCCAATTTGGTAAAAATTAATATATCAAAGATAACTCACAAATGCATGTGCAATTACCACCAATATATCATACGAGGAGAGAAATGGGCACATTACAACTCTTTTAAATCCTTTTATAGAAGCTATTATTGCTTTTGAGATCGATTACTCTCTGTAAGTATCTGCAATAATGTTTACTTAGTGATCGATTGCTCAGGTTTCCTGAGTGCTGGAAGTTTTCTATCCTGTTGACCTGAATTTCACCCCCCTCGCAAAGGGTACAGTGAAACATACAGTAGTCTTTTCATTAAGCATTCTTGCTCAGTAGGTCAGGATTTGTGACACAGTTTTGAGTCCTCATATATCTTCTTGGTGGGTTTAAAGTATGCAATTTATTTTAAGCAATTGCTCAGCAGCTGCATTTCATCCAAAATTCTTCTGTGGCAAGTGAGCAGGTTTTTGTTTTAAAAAGATTACATTTTAGTTTACTTTTAACTCCATAAAACTGATAATCTGTTATTTGCTTAAGATTAATGAAATATGAATGGCAACGTTCTATTTACTGACTACAAAAATCTTTAAGAGATGACTTAAATGCAAAAAGGAAAAAAGAAATATGTATCAAAGGAAAACCTCAACAAGTGAATGCTGCAACGCAGCTTTAAGTCAATATTTTTCTTAAAAACCTGTCCTCAAAAACACTTTACTTATGAGTATTTCCTATATCACAGGATTTTGTTTTCATGTGATTTATTTCTGTGATATTTTGTAAGGGAGAAGGGTGATATATAATTATTTAACCAAAGCCCAACATGATTTATCTTCTCTCCACACCCCCAAAATAAGTCTGTGTACAGGATGTGTACAGGATGGTACACATGAAAAAAAATTTCCCCATCTGTTCTGCTTATAGGGTTGAATTTGTCAGGATACGTTGCACATGCAGACCACCAGTACTACTTTTGACCGTATCACCAAAGAGCATTAACTACCCTACCATTAAAACAAAGATTTCTTGAAGTTCTGTATGCATAGGATTATTCATTTTTGTCAACAACAAAAATGAACCTTTCAGAAGTGACCAGAGCAGCCTCTTCCAAGACTACATTATGAACAAAAGCTTTGGAGAATAAGGCTGCTATATTAAAAACAAAAACCTCCTCAAATTAAAGAGCAGCTTTGCACTCCTTGTCCGCTTGGCTCAGCGCTTCAAAGAACCGACCCAGCCTCCTAGGGAAACTCCACAGATCCGGCTCATACGCACACAGCACGTTACATCAATAGCGAGGGAAGGAAGCTGTTCTCATAATACTTTTATGCCTGTGGAAACTGGCTTTACCAGAACCTTGACTTAGGCTCTGCTCCTGGAGATTGTTTCGAGACAGAAGTGAGGTGGTATTTTCAGGCTGCTCAGCAGCATCACTAAAGATGCTCTGAAAGTAAAAAGCTGCTTCTTCCTGCTGAATTCAGACCATCTGGCATATTAGGTAAATCAAAGGAAGGCAAGGCCAACCTCACATCTTTCCATGAAAAATGGAAAGATCAAGCATCAGTTGCAAACACTAACTTACAAAGAATGATGCTTGGGTAAAAACAAAACACACAAGGCTCTTAACTGAATCGGAACACTAACACCCCAAACAGAAGAGTTTTCACTTAGTTCAAAATAATCTCATTTTAATTCTGTAACAAGGTGAAAGCCTAGGGACAGCTACACGGATCTTGAGGCAACTCAGAAGATTTAACTCCAGCCTACTTGTCTGCTCCACAGCTCCAGAGGGGGGGCAGTGCAGATCGGAGGACGCTCGTGTCTACATACCCTATCTCCCCTGCATGCCACTAACTTGGTACAGATCAGAAAAGATTTATTTTCTTATCCAGAAGAGCAAAACAGTAGAGACAGGAAAATTAACTCCTGTGTAATAAAACTCCATTCAGCATCATGCCACCATTTCCAAGCGATTCAGGAACACTTTTCCACTTATCAGAATCCCAATGGAGGCAGGCACATTTGTCTGCAAATTAAAGAAGTTCATTCATTTCCAGACAAACTGCAGATATATGTTATTGTTTTTTAATTTAAAATTTATCCAAAAACTCACTTTAATTTCTGTTCAAACTATAGAATGCAGTCCACTACTTCCGATGAGCTGCTTCTCATTGGCAGAAACCGGGCACTAGGGGGCAACAACAAATGAACATTCTTCACCTTGAGGCGATATCTTGATGATGACATTTTGCTTTACTTCGGAGAAAATTAAAACAAACAAACAAAAACAAGGCAAAAAAAATCACCCCCCCCCCCACTAAATACTGCATCGTTTCCTTTCCAACAGTTAAATTCAGCTCAGTCACTCATAAGTGTTGTAGAATATAGCAGATGGAAGACAAAACACAACTTCTTTTTGTACACCTGCAATTGCACACACTTTGATGAAATGAATAACATCTTGTGACCACGGCAAAAAAAAAGTTCCAGTGTATAAAAATTTAAAGTTACTTTCCTTTCTTCTAACTCTTTCTGAAAACTTGTGGAACTTGTACAAATCCTCTGTGATTAGCTGCAGAAAGAAGCTTACACTTAGGAAGCACTGAGAATGGTATAACCCTAAGACTTCTGTCCAATAAAGTTTCTGAAAAATGACCTTCTCTCCTGAGTAGCCAAGGGGAAGTAGTGCTCTTTTAAGAAGATGAAGAAATTAGCTCAAGTAGACATCAAGGCACTATGTCCCACACATCTAATCATCAAATTGTTTTACTTTCCTTAAGATAAAGTCAAAAGAAATTACATTTTCTCTGATCTTTACCTTCCATTTGCTGGCCACTGTGACAGCTTCGAACTGCGTGTCTCTATCTTTAACAGCACCCAAGGGAATAAAACCCTGCAGCATGACAGTCTCAAAGTCCTAACGAGCCCCAGAAGCCTACAAGGCTTTCTTTTGCAAGCAAAAGTGCAAGTGGTTTGCTGAACTTTGAGCGTACAATAATCCAATGCATTCTGCCCTGTGGAGAGGAGACAAGAAGATGGGATTTGACAATGCTAAGGCAGGCTGTGCCGGGTGACCTTTTGCTCCCCCAGACTCCTCATCCTCAGAAATCATCCATTAGAAGTAGCAGTTGCTATACTGGATCATACCTGTGCATGGAACATGGAACAGATTCTAGCTCTGTTAGCACTCCAGATCTTTACAGAAAGTAACTTTAGGACTATTTTATCTATAACTGAGGCTCACTGCTTTACTAATTGAGTGGCAAGGCTATGCAGTATATGAACTGAATAAAGTTTGCTGCATTAGAAAAACATGTATGATACTCTTGCTTCAGCATCTGAACACAGATTTGCAAATTTAAATCCAAATGTGGATGGATTAAGGCATGTTAATAGGTAGGTTTAACATAAGATTGCTTATAGCAAAGGATAATATAAATGTATATTAAAAAAAGAAAAAAGTAACACCATTTGTTATGTTATCGCGATGTTTACAGAATTCCATGTGTTCAGGTTTGTTTGCATTTTTTTAAAATCAATGTAATTGATATTAGGTTTTTGTTTTGCTTTTAAATCTTGAAAGAAAAAAGAAACTGCCTTTTTTTTTTTTTTTTTTTTTTTTTTTTTTTTTTTTAAAAAAAAAAAAAACTCTTTTTTTTTTTTTTTTTTTTTTTTTTTTTTTTTTGTTAGAACAGTCACCTCAAAATGAAAGGTAGTTAACCAATTTCATGAAATGAAGATATTTTATATTACTGAGTGTATATCCAGCCCAGGGCAAAATCCCATCCTCATAGTAACTCTCAGCCATCAGGTCACTCTTACTCCACAGCTCAACACTTTCCTCTCCTTCTTAGATGCAACATTCATTTTATGATGGTACGCAAGTCAAAAAGTTACAGCAAATTTTCCACTGGATCAAATGCTTTTCATATGACATAAACGAAAAATGAAGGAAAAACTTCTCATCTGAGCACATGACAAATATAAGGTGCATCTCCTTATACTAAGCACAAAACTACCACTAGCTGAGCAAATCGAAAAAGAAGTTTGCAGGCATCCAGGAAGTATATAAATGTCAATGTCAATATTTCTATGTGTCAATCCTTCAGCCCTGAGAAATGTCATTCATGTTACTCCTTCCATACACTTCACCTGACTCCCCCACAATCCTGCCATTTTGTCTATTCCAAATTTCAGCCAACAAGTTTCTGTAGCCACAAGGAACGTTATAACACAAGCCACAAGAAGCGTTATAACAGAGCAATTGCGAGAGCAGCTGCATAGTGTCTATGCACTGATAACAGCACAGAGTTGTCTTATTTCCTGTATCAAAAGCCTAATTTCCATGAGGAGCAAAGGTTCTGCATGACAAAACCCCTTGAGCAATACTGCATGGTAAATAATGGAGGTAACATGGGCAAGATAATTAAACTTCGGAAGATCATTTAATTCCAGAGTGCACAAGAAAAAAAATGAGACAACTGAAAGTGAGTCAATGCAGTCCATGACAGAGCGAAGAATTTTCACCACCACCTTCAGCTGCATTAGCACTCATACAAAGAATACTGCATCAAAACAGCCTCCTCAACCATTCTGATACCGAAAGGAGATGTCATTCTAAAGACAAGGAGAATTACTGGTAAACTGGCAAAGCACAGTAATTGTTTATTGAACATGTTGATTACAGCTGCTTCAAAGGGAAACTGGCATCTAGTCCTGCCATTAAAAGAGCCACAAGCAGATCTCAACCACAGAGAGACCCAGAGTATCCCAAAGATACATGTATGTCATGTAAGCTCCATCTTAAAGCTGCCACAAATAAAAGCTCATCAAGTCTCAAACAGGAAAAGTGTTATGGTGATGGCAGCCCTGAATAAAATCTGAAGAAGAGGATAGCCAATTAAGAATGAATTTGATTGCTTTGAGAAAAACTCCACTGCAACTAAACACATGACTCCTCTGATGAGATGCCCAGAGGGCACTTGCCTGGGTAAAAGGCGGGGGGGAAGGAGGGAAGAAAAAAAAAGAGAAAAATAAAAGTAGAAATGCAGTCAGGCTCTCATTTTCCATGTGATCACGAGAAAATACTTTCCATATTAGGGTGGCTGAACACTGGAGCAAGTTGTCCAGAGCAGTTGTGGAGGTTCTATTCCTGGAGATGTCCTCAAAACCCAGCTGGGCACAGCCCTGGGAAACTTGCGCTGGCTGACCCTGTTTGAGCAGGCGTGTTGGTTTAGGTGATCTCCAGAGGTCCCTGTCAACCTCAACTATTCTGTGATTCAGTTCCCTCATTGCTATTCCACAGATTCTAGAGCAGGCAAAGTTGCAGAGGCTCACAAGGGCAAATTAATAAACTAGGAGCCAACATGTGCAGCTTGCTATCCACCCTTTTTATGGTTTCCATTCTCCCATACAACTACTCCCATCCCCAAATCTCTAGCCTTTTCTTAGGATCAGTTTTTGGAAAGGAGAGGTCAGATAAGCTTTTTATTCGTTTCCCTCTCAAGCTGCAACTCTCTGAGACCAATTTATCCAAACCACCCCCATTCTTGAACTTGTTCCTTTAGGGAGAAGCCTCCTCATCTGCAGCTAAACTTCCTCAGCCTAGCAAGTAGGAAATCCTTTTATTGCTCTGGACTACAAGCCTCTCATCTTCTAATTTCGTGAGGCTGAAAAATAGCTGTTCTGTTCATTAATCCTACAACAACTGTCAGAATAATATATACATCTTCTTGCACCACTTAATGCTAGTTAGCTCAAGTTCTTCACTATCCAGGTAGTTGAACTCAATTCAACAAGATTTTTACAGAAACTGAAATAGCAATATAGAAGCTTCTGCTTTTAATATTCATATTTGGTGCTATAAACATTTTAGGAAACCTGGTTCAACACAACAAATTGACACAGGAGCTGATATTGCTGAGAAGCAGACTGAGAAAAGGGAGCCGTCTCTGCAGGATGGTTCCAAAGCTGGGGAGGGTCTAACCCATTTGTGCTGCACCACAGAGAAAAGCAAATGAAACAAGCATTTTTTCCAAGTACGCACAATAGTGGTGAAAAGTACTATTCTGATGACTGTAAAGACCTTCTACTATAATATATGTAGGCATGTATATTAGCTTTTACAGCAACTTTCCTCACCGATACATTGGTACCTGATATAATGGTACAATATCCATTATCTTAGAAGACAGCTGAAAAAAAAATGATCATGTTCTAGGCTTAATCCACTTAATTAAGACGTTCCAGAAGTGCCTAACTTTGCTGTTCCCCTCCCCCCATACGAATATTTACCAAGAAAAAATTAGTAAGATTATATTTTTATCAGGATCAGTAACTTCTGTTTCAATATCCAAAGTGAGAACTGACTGAGAACAGATGCTAAACAGAACAATAAACACAACCGAGAAATAAGACAGAATGTGCTCAAGTGTTCTCTTGCTTAAAATGCATTATTTAATATTTTACATTCATATACGTGATGGGCAAAGAGAGGTTTACCTATGCAATTCCTCCCTTCCCCCACAAAAGGACCCCTTCTATCAAGTTTGTATTCAGAGAAATGTTAAAGTGGCAAACTGTGTTAAGATCACAGATATCTCACGTCTCCTGTACCTTTTATTTTAACTATAAATGTCACACTTCATCATGCAGCTGTCAGCTTCCTTTAATGTACTAAACACGATCATGTAAGCACAAAACCTGACATGGTGTAACACAACAATTAAAAAAAGTCAGCTTTAACACCACACAATCACGTTTATATTTACTGAAAACTAGACTTTGGAGCAAAAAAAACAAACGAATAAGAAAAAAAAAAAGCACCCAGCTCAACCCATCCCTATACTATCATGCCACATTCATTAAAAAAAAAAAAGCCTTATTATAAACTGAAAAAAGTCTAAAAATTTTTAAAAATTTATTTTAATAAAAATTTATAGTTGTCAGTTCCATAAAAGGTGACATTCAAGGGAGTAAGCCTTTTTTCCACTTTCTGTTCTATGCTTTTTCAATTTCTATCCCTTCTGCAGTATTGCTGAAGAACATGAAAAGAGCTGTCAGTTTTCAACCAAAATGCAGTCACATGTAAGTGACGCCTGAAGCAGTTCCTAGTAAAAATGCATGATGGACTTTAGATAATTAATATTGAAATTATTCACGCATTACAAATTTGATTTTTGTTTACTGTATCTGATGCACAGCAATAAACATTTCAGAAATCAACTTCAGAAATGTTAAGATAAAGCAAGTATATGTGGAAAAGGGGTAAAAAAAATCATATATATCTAGAAAAGGTATATCGTTAATAACTAGTTTTCCTTTTTCTCTTCATTTACATCAACTCTAAAAACACCATTAAGCAAGCAACAGAAAAATACAAAGAAATGGAAAGAACTTTCCCAAGGGAAAGTTAGTGGCATCTGTCAAGAACAAGTCACAAGTCTAATACTCAGTCTGGCCATACCATGACACATTCAAGATCCCCTTGGCCCAAGAAAAAGGTAATCACCATGGAATAAGTGAGTAGACAGGAAGGAAAGACTCAGACAAAAAGCTAAGGCCTGTTCCAGGACAGCAAGGGTTGAAATGGACATTTAAAGATTACTCCTGTAAAAATATCCACTTGAAACATCAAACTAATGAAAACCTTTTTTCCTCACTTTGAGGAAATAAGAGGAAAGGGATCATATGAGGAAGCCTGCAAAGTTCTACCCTCAAACACCACACAACTTCAGAACTGCTTTCTGATGAACCATTTCTACACCTTCCTAAATTTCCAAATCCACAAACTGCTAATGGAACATTAAGACTAAGAATGTTATCACAGAATCACGGAATGGTTGAGGCTGAAAGGGACCTCTAAAGATCATCTAGTCCAACCCCCTGCTCCAGCAGGTCACGTAGAGCCCAGGGTCACATCCAGGCAGGTTTGGAAGATCTCCAGAGAAGGATACTCCCCAGCATCTCTGGGCAGCCTGTGCCAGGGCTCTGGCACCCTCACAGGAAAGAAATTCTTCTTCATATGGAGAGGAAACTTCCCATGTTTCAATTTGTACCCATTACCCCTTGTCCCGTCACTGGCCACCACTGAGAAGAGTTTGGCCCCATCCTCCCTACATTCTCCCTTTGGGTATTTGTGCATGTCAATAAGATTCTCCTCAACCTTCTCTTTGCTAGACTAAGCCGGTCCAGCTTGCTTAGTCTTTCCTCATAAGACAGTTGCTCCAACCCCTTAGTTGTCTTCATCGCTCTATGCAGGACCCTCTCTAGAAACTCCATGTCCCTCTCTGTACTGGGGAGCCCAGAACTGCACCCAATACTCCAGGGGTGGCCTCACCAGAGCTGAGTAGAGGGGCACAATTACCTCCTTCGACTCACTGGCCTTCTAATGCAGGCCAGGATCCCTTTGGCTTTCTCGGCCACAAGGGCACATTGCTATCATTTTGCCTATAAAAGATTTGCATTGTGATAGTGTTGCTGCACTCCCAAATGTACTTTATTTGATTCAGTACCACAGCAGTTGCAGGAAAATCAAAGAACTAAAAAGCTGATAACACAACTATAAAGGAGATGCAAACAAATAATGCACAAAGAAAATACTCCAAAGCAACATTAGATCTGCCCTTACCACTGTCTTCCAATAAAACAACTCCATGAGTAGAAGTTGGTCACAAGTAATGTTGTTAGGAGTTTGACCTTTAAAACTACTCTTTAACCAAACACTGAAAATTTTAACTACAACAGTGATCATGTTTGGATACTCTGAAGACATAGACTATATTACACATCACTAACATCTATACTAAAGTGTTTTTTGTTTATTTCTTTTTAAAATAGACCAAATAATATTTCTCCAAGACAAATTCAGCTATGTAAAAATTTCAGAAGTGAACACAAGGAAAACAAAAGTGCCATCATCCTACAAGATGATGACAAACATCTGTTCTAATCTTATAGTTCTCCTAGTCCTTTAAATGTTTAAGGATTATTAGAGACATCTGCGTACTTATAAAAAGTAAAAGAAAAGAGGAAAATTCTAGTTCTTACATGCATGGACATGTGCAACTTTCCACAGATTTTTTGCAATTTATTGGCTATATTAATCCCCATAAGTTCATGTGTACCTATTGAAGAAATACATCCACAAAGACTTTTACACTACAGGTTATCATAGAAGTTGCGGTCATTAATGGATAGCACTAGGATGTAGGATTTCAAATGTGAAATCATGCAAGAATAAAGTTAAAATTATTTAAAAACTGAAATTCAGAAACAAAGCAATCAAAACTTTCACTCTTTATACACTGACCCTTATTTTATTTAATATTATAAACAATCGGAGAACAAAGAATTAAGCCTCATGCTGAAACAGTGATAAAAAAAACATACTTCATACCTGCACTTCTTAAGTTAGGGTCTAGGTCTGGCATTTCCTTAGATGCTTCTGGACTAACACTGTAGATAGATGCGCCTGCTTCACTGACAATGCTACAAAGTAAAATAGCAGAAAATTAAAAAATATACAACTAAGAATACCACCATTGAAAGACTTCGTTAACATGTAAGTTATTTGAGGCTTAAAAGAAATAAAACATATGTGCACATATACACACACACACACAAAAGTATTTTGAATTAACTGAATGCTTATAAAAGTAACACAGCTAGACATGGGCAAGTATCTCCACGTATGCCAATATCTATCCCTGATCTGCAACATCTCCTCTTGCTCAATTCTGGCCTTGTTCAATTCTTGTTCTGTTGTTCTGGAACTCTTGTTCAATAAATACACACTGTCCATGAGAACAAACTCCACATTAATCTCATAATAAAGAAACTACAGAAAAACAAGCATTGCTAGCAATCAACAGGAAACACAATTTGCACAAACAAACAAAGAAACACAAAGCACTGTTACCTAATGGGCAATTTCATTAAAGAAACCTAAATTGTGAATTCTAACGTCAATTACACTGTTCAATGAACTTGCATTGCAGGGGAGGGTACAGGGAGAGGGGGAGAAGGGCAAGTTTGCACACAGTTTATTTAAAGCAAGTTGCCTAAAATATTCAGGAAAAACAGCTCTATGCAGACTGAATCACAGAACTGCAGCTCACTTCTTGGCAGCACTTAATACAGTATTCTTTCTGATCTCCCTGCCCTCCACAAAGGAAAACACAGATGGCATGTCTTTAGTAAATTAAACTATAGGATATGCATCTGCAGCACACCTCTAATTCATTCAGTAATAATGATAAACTCACCAATTTAAATCACACCATATAATTAATAAAACCCTCAAGTGCTCGAGTGCTACTCAAGAGGAAGCTGCATTGAAATATTCACAGGGTAAGTTAATTTTCAGCTGTGAAATTTTGACACCGCTAAAATCGATAGCATACCTCTTCCAATAACTTTAACAGAACTTGAATTTCATGTTGAAAATTAAGGCCTGATATAACTACTGCACTGAAAAAAAAAAAAAAAACTATCAATTTCATAAATATTTTTACTCCTACTGCTCCGCTCTTGGAATAACCTTATACTCTCCACAAGCAAAGTAACCACAACCCTTAGAAAACAGATCTTTCAATATCTTTCAATACAATCACGTTTCCTTTATAGGTTCTTGAACGAGACTGAACATTTTCCTTTTAAGAATATTTAGTAGATCAAAATACTGAATAAAGAAACTGATACTGAGAAGCCCCTCCCTTCGGAGAAGCCCAGAATAGTTCCAAGATAAAACACATTTCCATTCAGTATCGACAATAAGTTAAAATACAAAGATTTAAAAAAAAAAAAAAAAAAAAAAAAGATTAAGGATGAATTTTTGACCATAGCAAGCTTTTTACGAATGGTTATTTTTTTATTATCTATTCAAACTAAACAGGAATTTGGTAAAGCGCTGTAAATACAAGTCAGATTTTATAGTTACTGGAATCTCTGGTGAACATTTCATTATTACAAACAGACTGGGTCTTTTGATAAATACAAAGAATAAAACCCTGTTCTCATTTGTATTAGCATAACTGCAGAGCAATTCATGCAACGGGCTTAACAGAGCAAAAATCATACAGCCAGCAGGCTGCGCAAGGCACAGGAAAATGAAACTATTTCACGATCTTTTTAAAAGACGCAGCGTTACGGGCATTCCTTCGGGGTAAGCGGCACTCGGAACACAGTCCCACAACAGGCAACAACTGAGAGCCACTGACAAAACTAATTCCAAAATAGAGGCATATCACAAAAACTGTTGAAAAATGAAGATGTTGACAGAAGTCTCATCAAAAATGCTATTTCTGATGAGCTTGTACTTTAAAGAACAATGCAACAGAATGTATTTCTGAAGCTGTTCACACGTTATAAAGGCAGCATCTGGCAAACTCACCCTTTCTTCATGAAAGAGATATTGCTTCCAAAAAACCACACACATTAGCACATACTTCCAACAGCTTTTAACTAACCTCTCTTCAATCACCGTATTCTAACAGAACCAAAAGTTAACCTTTAAGGCTATTTCTAAATTTAATACATTTTCGGTGGATATTCCACTTCCATTAAAAAGAAGCACATTCCGTGTTTTGCACACATTTACAGTGCTGTACTATAAAACGTATTACTGCACACAAATACTCACTGCTTGATCCGTTTCAGTATGTTGTTCAGCTAAAAGAAAAAAAAGCCACTTGGCTGGGAATCGTAAGGTACTTGACATTTTACTGATTCTCACTAAAGATATGTTGACAATTTTCAGAAGTCAGGGCAATGTGATACTATGGTTCTATGGTAGTCAAAGTGAATTGCTCTGCCAAATTGTAAACTGTGCAGCAAAAAAAAAGTTGCTTGCTAAAATGAGTTCATAAAATTAAATTCAGAATAGGAGGAAAAAAAATAGTTTAAAAGAGCACATTTCCTTTTCTCAAGAAATTTTTTCAAAAGAATTTAAACACATCATTGGGAAGGGGAGGAGAGCAGCACAGGGTAAGGAGAAATCCATACAAATATCTGTCTTAAGAAGGAAAGCAAAATATGAAGAGCACTTTCAGGAGAAGCAGACGCTGGGTATTTAACAGGCACTGTGAGAAGGTTTTGTATGCATGCATATGTCCTGCAAAGTCTTTTGTATAGTGGACTTGAAAAAGGAGGAAGAATTTCCACTCACATAGGAGCCCAGTTACAACTCTTAACTGAGAAAATAAAAGCCTGGCATTAAATACAAGTTGTTATCCACAGTAAATGAACAGAGCCACAAATTCCAAAGAAACCAATTCTCTGGTGGGTTCAGCCGTAGTTGACAGAGCTTACAGACCTATTAGTGCTTGTCATGTTGTTTTAGTTAGGTTGTTTTTAGCTACAGTGAGGTGGTTACTAATGTGACTGGCACATACATACTAAAACATGGTAGCTTGATCACGGTACTAGGATTACAACAAGAGAAAAATGTTTTGGGAATTTTTGATTGCTATTGTGTTTGTGCGTGACATGCTTTTGTTCACAGCCTTTTTTGCATTTTTTTTTTTTTTAATCCTATTATTCTTTAGGAGCAGATATTATATAGGATAATATATGCAAATTTTATGTTGAAAAATGCTGTTTTCAAAGAATATGCATATCTCATGTCAGACCACATTAGGTCAAAAATAAACCTGCCCAGATTAGTGGGCCAGCGACTCTGGAGTACTTCAGTCCACACTGCCATTCAGCCCTGTTGTTTTAGTTGTTTTGCCTTTAAACACAACAAAGCCCACAATGCGCACCCCCCCCCCCCCAAAAAAAAAAAAAAAAAAAAAAAAAAAAAAAAAAAAAAAAAAAAAAAAAAAAAAAAACAGATAAAAAATGTATTCTCAAGATAATCAAAGGAAAGCTTTCCTAAAAGATTGGCTTGGGATCACTTGCCAACTGGAAGACAGGTACTCTTAAAGATTGTAGCTAAGAATCTATATATTAGAATTTGTTTCTAACTTGACTTACGCCAAACAATGCACTAAAAGCTCAAAACTTCTAAACCATAGAAAATACATATTTCGGTGCATTCTTTGCAACTTGTAGGAATGATTCCAAACTCTTAATCCAGGAATGATGACCAAAATCATAATAGCTGGAACAATATTACTTTAAAAAAAAAAAAAGCTGTATTTTCCTATTGGAAGTCAATATGCAATTGATAAATAATCAGTTAGAAACAGCAGACGTGATGTGCAAAGTGCTTATGAGATATGCACTGACAAGCTTCAGAAACTTCTGTCTGAATTAACAAAAACTTTGGTAAAGAATTTGGGAATATGTCTACATACCATCTGCTTGCCATGCTATCCATCCTACAGACTAAATGTTTATGCTCAGGATCTACATGCAGCTTTCTAGAAGTGCCCGAACCTCTCTTGAGCGCACAGCCACTACACAATTACTCAATTTATTTTTATTAACTGTACCAACAGTCCTGTTGCAGAGAAAGTAAATCTTTGTGTACTCATTTTAAGAACCAACACGAAACCAATGTTAAATGTATTCCACTAGTACCACCTGGTGGTCAATTGGCTTTATGCTAGAGACCATGTATTTTAAATGCTTAATGCAGGAATGCCTTTTAATACTTACTGGACTAAATCATTTTTTTACTGAACTTAAATAAATACTATATATTTCAAAAGAAAAGATAATTTGAAAATACAAAAACTGCATAATGGCAAAAATTACGTTTAGCAAATCAGAGCTATCAAAAAGCTACTTAAATGTATTAACTTTACATTCTTACCTATAATGAAACATTTTTTAAAAGCTCACAATGTTCTTAGGTAATAATATTTCACTGAGAAAAATTCTAGTCAGTCCCAGGCACTCATAAGCTATGCATAACAATCTGTAATATATGCATAGGAAAAAAAAAAAATATATATATACACGCACACACACACACACACACACACACACACACACACACACCAGGCTGGAAGCTTTGGGATAAAGGTAGATACAGCTCAGTAACATTTAAAACATTCTGTATTACACAGAAGTCATTTCCCAAAAACTGAACGTGATGCTGGATGAATAGCTTACAGCAAAGGAAAAAAAAAAAAAATCATTTAATACAATTTTACACAACTTTTTTTTGCTGTAAATGTGGGCATGTAGCATGAGATGACGCCACTTACCCAGCAACGGACATTCACCCCAGGAACAGGACACCACGCCAGGCAGTGCCTGGCTCCAATGCAAATGTCATGACAGCAAAAGAAAAAATGGATCTAGCATATACTCAATGACATATTCGAAAAGAAAAAAGTCCAAACATTTGAGAAAGTTGTTAATGAGAATAAATGCAAAATCCAGTCTTTCCCTTACTTCCAGTGGGCTAGAGGTACTACCAAGGAAGATGTTGGACCATGATAAAAAGAAAAAAAAAAAAAAAAAAAAAAAAAACAAAAAAAAACAAACCAAAAAACCACACATTATTCAACAAAATGAACGTAACCACCACAGCGCTTCATCTGTACCATTAAACAATCCCGACACTTTAAATTTAAATAATATATAAAACTCAGGGGGTATTTCAGCATTAAATATACTTCACATTTATTAAACAACCTGCTTACAAGGAGAGCAGCTTGTCACTGGTTAATTTAGAACTTAAAATTTGTGAGCTACCAGTTTAAATGAAAAATCAACCTTTCAATCATGAGACAAGTTTAGGTGTTACAGTTTTCTTTGTGAAAACACATCAAAAACACCCACAGCGACGGCCCTTTGACAAGAGACAGCAGCAGGGAAATCCAGGTTTAAAGAACCATTGCGGAGTTCCCAAGCACACAAGAAGCTGAGCACATGAAGTGTCTTCAGGGATATCCAGAAGTTAGAAGCAACAACGCAGTCCTCTGCTTAACCGCATTCCCTAAATTTCCATAGGAAGTATTACATGAAATTCTGCCTGCTGGTCCTACAGCAGATACAACGAGCAGCTCACACAGCAGCTTGGGCAATACCCCCATTTCAAGGTAGCCATCACTGCATCAAGGAAAGCTTAACGTGGGACCAATTTCCCTATGTATTTCAATACATTACTGCAAACCTGTCAAGGACTTAGTCACCTTCATACAAGGAAAGAAGGAACTTCCCCAGTTGCAAATCTATTGTTTGCATTTCCCACTGTCTCCAGTCTTTCGACCCATTTGATCTTGTCTGCTTGGTTATCTCACACTGTCATCTCCCAAAGTCAGCATGTCCTCCGTTAATTCACAGGGGCTGGAATAATTCATGCATCTCCTCCGTCTCTGACTCCAGTGACTGCAGACATATGACCTTCATATGATATGCTCAACCTCATAGGTCTAAGGTCTGGGCTCCAGTAGCCTTTTACCACTTGAGCACTTGATAGTCCAGTAAGAATTTTGTGAACAATCATTTGTATTTTTCATGTGTGTTGCACATATTAAATTGGAATCAATATCCAAAACATGTTCTTTAAATAAAGAAATCAGAAGTGTTAAATTTTAGATGCAAGTTTTCAATGGTGCTTCGGAAAAGGCAGCTTCTCATGGATTCTTCTCAGATAAAAGGTAAAGCTAACACGTATGTTGTGATATGTGTTTCTCTCTTGTTCACACACAAATGACGTTTAGCACAAAACTGACAGTTTTCCCAGTAAACAGCTTCTATTTTTCAAATCTACTGAGTAAAATAGAATGACGTCTGTCACGTCACCACATCTGTAACATCATCAAAAAAAGAAAAATCTAATCACGCTTTGCTTCATTGGATCAAGTCATGAAAAGTGGCATATATCTTAAAATAACATTAAGTCTAAGAAGGACATTTGTTTTCCCCTTTTTTCCGGTATGCTTATGCATAAATAAACAGCACCACAATTCTGTGGTGCACCCTTTAAGATCAATATTAAAAAAAAAAAAAAAAAAATAGTTTAACATTTGCTTAACATTTTTGAACACCAAATTACAGTCTTTCAACACTACAGGAAAAATCAAAGAAGGCCTCAATGTCTCAACTTTATAAGAAATTTGAAGTGATACAAGTAAGTCAAAGCCGATATAACTACAAAGACCTGCAGCCAAATCTTGAAGAACAAATGAAATGCCATTAGAGATGGGAAAAACAGGAAATATATCCAAAAATGCTATTACTAAAATAATTATCTTCAAGTACTACACACTTCCATGCAAGCTGGGAAATATTAGCATAAACATAAACCCCAACATTTTAGGCTTTGACTGCCCTGCAGTGTGAGAGGACAGTGGTTGATTTTACACCCTAAGAGCATTTTGCAACAACTCAAACAATAAAAGGATACTTCAAGTATAAGAACAATTATATTCTGAGCCATACAATCTGATTGCCTCTTGAGGACTGCAAAACAGGTTTCAACAATATAGACACACACAAACAACAACTGTGACACATGATGTAAAAGCTTTTCCTTTAAAGAAAAGTTACTTCTTTGGAATATGCAGCCCAGGTCTGTCGGCTTCCTGATTTAGATGAATGTAGAAAAGTACCCACATACCAACTACAAAACCTGACAAGTTCAGAATGTTTTGATTTTATTTCTCCTACCTCAAAGAGGTGATAGGAAATTTCCTGTCTGACACCATAGCAATAAAAAGACTGCATAGAGTATTTTACCAGAAAAATGAAATAGGTTTGGGAAATACTGCAAGATGTAACAAAAAGTCATCATAGTTTAATTTCTTCTCTGTCTGATATAACTTTAGTAACTCCTAAATGCAACAAAAACTACTTATTGTACTAAACTAATATAACTCACTGTACAGCTATGGCCCGTAATCCTTTATTCATTTGTCTATGAAGCATGCCCTCAGCACATCCCTGCAAAGGGAAGAATGATCAGATATCTGTCTTCATCTTGTCTGAAAACGATGACATTTTTCAGTAAGAAAAAGGTCCAAATGGCAGGTGTCAAAGAGCTTTAGCTTCACACGTGGTGCTAGGAGGCAGAAAAAACAACAGCAGCGTGTGGCCATGTCAGAGCTGTACAGAAGCTGCCGTACAAGCGCATATCTGAAAAGAGCAAACCTCATAGTCTGTTAAATCAATCTAGTGCCAGATGCTGTTATCAGAACAAAACTGGTGCTGCGGATTCATCCCCAGAAGAAATACACGTCCTGCGTCTATAGTGAAAAGTGAAAGACCTAGTGTGGCACGTCTCGAGACTGAAGGTGACAGTTACCTGTGGCTGCCCCCACCATTTTTATTGGCAGTTTCAGAAAACAGGTCCTGTCATTGCTCATAAACTGGTTGGAGCTGAAGCGGACTTCTGCTCTTGCAAAGAGCTTTAAAATGTGAACTTCATGTTCAAAATCTACTTCCAAGTTAATCGTCCAACAAAATAGCAGTAAGTCATTTATTTTTACTTTAAACAGTGTAATACAGTAGGAGCTTAGATATGGAATTTAAATGCTACTCTGTCCCCTAATGTAGCAATACCTTGGAAAGGAACCATAGCAACTGGGATAATCCTTACAGAATACAGTATTTCTTCAACTTAAGACAACAAGTACAAATAATAAACAAAACAGAAATGTCATGGTCTTCCTAATTCTAATTTTAAAAATGTCATTAAAAACATCACAGCATTAAAATAATTCTAATCAGTGTTAATGACTATTAAATACATTCATTTAGGAATACATGCATCAACATTGTTTAAAAGTTATCCATCTATGTCTTATTAACATTAAATGCCCAGCAAGGTCAGACTTGGAACCAAGGACAGGCAATAAAAAAGGTGACAGGATTGGCATGAGAAATGAAAACACAAAAGTCCCATTTCTGAAAATAAAAACAGGCATGAAGAGTGGCATACGTTTTATGAATATATATTATAATTTCAAGATCACTGCCAACATTCACTTGAACGCAGCTAATTGTCCCAAAGACTTC
>VZSV01000012.1:7961813-7981813 GCA_013398735.1 Nothocercus julius
CGTTCTTCCTCCTTCCCTCAAATGTAGTGAAGGGCTTAAATCAATTTTCCTAATCATTCCTGGTTAAAAATTTACCAATTGTCACAGCTATTTCACAAAATTACTGAAGTACACACATGCACTTATTTCTGGTGCCTATGTGAAAAAAATAATACAATAATATCTCAAATATCACAAAAAATCACCTATTTTAGATGGCAAGACAATACTATGGTAAGTTCTAAGTTAACATTTTAATAGTCCAAATTTACATTCACATTTGATTATTACAGATTTTGTCAACATGGCAATACCATATACAAATTCTGCACTTCCAACAGTAAATCTTCAATGATCTACAAATCAAAAATATATCAGAAGCAAATATTCAGTTAAGTCACTATCTAACCACTCCCACCTTTCATTTGAGCATGCAATATCTAAATTTAATAATATTTCATTTCCACTAGCAATGAGGTGACTGACTTCCTAACTAAACTCAAACATAAAGAGGAAGAATCCGAGAAATGAAAGCAGGGGCAGATGACCCAGGAGGAATTTAGAAACTGAGCGTGCATGGGGTTACGAAGGACAAGCCCACCTGGTGAGGTGGCAGAGAGCAACGAGACAGACTGCTACAAGTACCTAAGCAGCAAACAGACGGCTAGGGGCCATGGAGACAAACAAGACAGAAGAAGCCAAGGTAGTCCATGCCTCAGTCTTTACCACAAAGACCGACCTTAGGGAATCCCAGGCCCATGGCACCAGAGGAAAAGTCTTGAGACAGGAAGGTTTACCCTCCATGGAGGGGGACAAGGTCAGGCACCATTTAGAAAAACTGTACATACGTGAGTACATGGAACATACCCACAAGCACAGAGAGAGCTGGCCACTGTCACTGCCAGGCCATTCTCCATTACCTTTGAGAGGTCACGGTGATCAAGTACGGTTTCTGAGGACTGGAAGAAAGCAAGCGTCACTCCTATCTTCAAGGAGTGCAAGAAGGAGAATCTGGGGAACTACATGCCATGCACTTTTAGCTTAAGCCCTAAGAAGGTGATGGAGCACCTAAGCCTGTACAGTATTCCCAGACACATGAAGGACAAAGTGATTAGAAATAGTCAGCAGGGATTTACAAAGAGGAAAATGTGCTTAACCATTCTCTTCTACAATGAGCTGTCCGACTTAGTGGGTGAGGGGAAAGCAGTGGATTCTTTATATCTCTATTTAGAAAGGCTTTGGACACTGTCTCCTATACAATCCTCACAGACAAGCTGAACTGAGGTCTAGATAAGTGGAGATTGAGGGGAACAAAAAACAGTTGGGAATGAAGGAAGATGGAAAGGAATAGCCCCCTGTCCCACTATACTGGGGCTGAGCATCTGGGAAAGCAGCTTTGCAGAGCAGGTACCAAGCTGACCATGGGTCAGCAATGAACCCTTATGGCAAAGAAAGCCAATGGTATCCTGGACTGCATCAGGCAGTGTTGCCAGCAGGTTGCAGAAGGAGATTCTTCCCCTCTGCTCAGCTGTGGTGAGGCCATACCTGGAGTGTGAGTGCAGTTCTGGGCTCCCCACTGTAAGACAGACATGGATTTACTGAAGAAAGCACAGCAAAGTTTCACAAAGATGGTTAAGGGATTGGAGCATCTCTCACACAAAAAGAGGCTGAAAAAGTTGGGTCTGTTTAGCCTGGAAAAGATTCAGGGGGAATCTTACCAATGTGTACAATTACCTGATGGGAGGATGTTAGGAAGACAAGGCCAGATATTTCAATAGAGCTCAGTAACAGGAGAAGAGTTAACAGGCACAAACTGAAAACACAGGAAATTCCACTTGAACATAACAAAACAATTAGTCACTGCGAGGGTGGGTGAACACTTGAAGAATATGTCCGAAGAGGTTGTGAAATCTCCATCTTGGTAGATAATCAAAACCCAATTGGACATGGTCCTTGGCAATCTGCTCTAGCCAACCTTACTTGAGCAGAAGGTTGGACTAGACAAGCTTCAGAGGTCCATTCCAACCTCAGCAATTCTATGAACATGTGGTTGGGAGGAGGGAGGGAAAAAAAAAAAAAAAGGTGTTATTGGGCAACAGTTCATAGGTACTGCTTGAACACTCACTGTGAAGTGTGAGAAGCAGCAGTATATCATTAAGTCGCATTTTTCAACTGAAGTCCCAAAAGTTTTAAGCCTGGAAATGTACACTGTCCGTCATTCACTCCCACAAACAATTAGGGGAGGGAAGGGAACAGGAGAGAGGAACTGTTCTCTTGACAGAATCTGCTGCATTGACAAGCTCAGAAGAGGCCTGGTGTGAGTAGGAGACAGGTGGAGGTGCATGTGGCCTTTTGCAAGATACTCCTCCAGCACACTATAAAGCTCCCACATACCAGATGGGAAAACATGTGAGCGGCCTGAAAGCCACCACAAGGAAGGGTGGTTCGGTGACCCCTCAGAGAAAGGAGATTGTCAGACTGAAGGAACAGGTAACAAGAACAATAATTTTGGGAGAGACGAGTATGTTACGGCAGTGCCTTACGTTGGTTCCCCTATATCTTCACGGACTCTTCCTGCAAAATAACTGCAATGTATTGTCCAAGCAGGACAAAACAACAGGACAAAAAAAGGTTACATCCAAAGGACGTAATCATAACAAGCTAAATAAGTTCATTTTCAAATAAAAAGCTTATTTTTAACCTGAGGTACTGACTTGAGGGTTTTTTCCCCCCCTCCCCCCCATCAAGTGAGTTTTGGGAATGAAACGCATAGTCTTGTGCCATGAAGGTACTCGGTATAATCCATGTATTCCATAACTGCTCCCAAAGGCCCAAAGGGGCATACTCAGGTCAGAACTGCTGCTCATGGTGTATCTTTCTTTGCCTGGCTTTTAGGAGTTACCTTTTCAACTCTTTCTCATTGTTCAGTTTGCAAACACTTTTTCATACGCTTCCCCTTCTTCACCTGACTATGCAGCAATAGCAGATGCTTACTAGCTCATTACCTTAAAAAAAAAAAAAAAAAAGCCACACATACTTTTTATTTATTTATCTGAAAATATCACAGATTTCCACAAGGAAACACCACCCCTGTGTACAAATTACTGCTCAGCAGGGAATATAAGATTGAAAATAGAAGTTATTTTGCCATCTTGAATATGACAATTAATTCTCTCTCACAATTTGTGAGAGAAAAAAAGGGGGGGGGGAAGAAAAAACAAACTCAGGGCAGGGAATTACTGTGATAGTTATCACATTCACTATCTGATTTGCATGACTGGATTTGAGATCAGCATATTTTCCAATTAGAGAGTAAACAGGGGTGCCCTTGAACATACTGCTACGTATTTAACAGCTTTTTGGACTAAAATTTTTCCTAATTTTATAGGAGCAACTTTGGTGTTTAATAACTTTACAGGGTCTAAAGAGATTTACATATGATAAACACATAACTTAAAATCACTGCTTGATACTACTGTTACTATGATTTTCTCTTGGAAAGATAAAAGAAGGCAAGCTTTGGGAATAATTCCCCCTACACACCAAAACTGCTTTCCCATAGATTGTCCTGGACCTGAATCAAATGACATGTTCTATTGATATGGGAAAACTACCTTTTCCACCCCCCCTTTTTTTTTTTTGCCTCCTCTTCTAGATTCAGATTTCTTTCACTAGTTACTTTCCACCCTCCCAGCCTGCATTTCACATTGCTGCAGTCTAGACTCCACATATAACTTTCTCTTTTCTACAGTTAAAGGAATTCGTAATCTCTTTAGCTGCACTGACACACTCCCAAATAGGCAGTATTCTCATCTTAACAATGGTCGTTTCCCTGAAATTGAATTCAATTAGAAAGCTATTCCATAAATATTCCCATTTCCCTCATTTTTATTAAGACCATTTCACATCTTCAATGTATAGTTTTAAAAGTCTGTTTCAAGAATTTCAATTTCATGCTATGCAAGCCAGAAATTATCATATATTTCACCTGTGCCATTTATGTGTTTCTCTATTGCTTCCCCTTATTTCCTACTGAAAAAGAAAACTCAGAAAATGGTCCAACATTGTACTACTGCCTATAGTAAAGTTGAATCTTTCTTTTCCTGGACTGCTTCATCACCTAACAGAACTCCTGAATTTCTCTATTGAACATAGGGTAGACTCAGCTCAACTGAGATAACTGTTTGTAAGAGGAACAAATCTCAGATACCACTTTGAGTGCTGCTACTTGTTACAGTTCGTACTCTGCAGAGTGAATTCAGACTAAACACTACCAAAACTTATGAATAATCAAGTGCAGCAAGAGGACAAAGTCTCTATGCAAAGTAAAGTTCCAATTTACAGGAGAGTCCCAACTATAAATATACAGTAAATGATTGTTCATCTGAAATAGTGCTTGACCATGTGATCTTACGCATTTTTGACAAACAACAGCAACGGATAATTACTTGTGTGTAAGGGACAAAAGACAGCTTGGCTGGAAAGCACTATGTAGTTTTAAATATTTTTACTGATTATATCCTCTTCATGCACATCTTAATCCATTGCTCAATAAACTGCTTCTTTGTTGGTCAGGACTTCTCATGACTCCATTAGCCCTTGGAAGAAAGGGAAGCAGAACAAAGGCTCCCCGGTGCACAGCTCAGGCACGTGCGCATTGCTGCTGGGGAACATCTATTCCTTTCACAAACATTTTGCAAACTATTTTCTATGCTAGGCATCTTATGGCTTAACATGAGCTGATGCAGGCAACAAGCACATTATTGGTATTGTTATACTGCCTAATGGACCAAAATAACTTAAATATAATCAAAATAAAACAGAAATAAAGTTTTGCACCTCCTTATCTTCCCCTTTCCCCCTGACTCTCAACAGACTTGAAACAACTGCATTAATGCAGCAAGCAATAGCTTGTAAAAGGATGCAAACCAGCTGAAACATTTGACAGACAGTGTTAAATACCAGAGGATTCATATCAACCACTTTATTTGAAAAGGTGCTTTGATGTTGGCTATCTTTCATGTACCTCTTTCATGGCACATTAATAAGGAAAACTGAGATGGGGTAAATTAAGTCCCAAGGTCGTATCTAGAGTTACAGCACTGTGGGTACCTGATGAAATACGGATTAATGCTGCATGAGCACTGAATAAATAAAACCACTTCTGTTAACCACTCAAACAAGTTTTACAAGTAGTTCTGAACTTCATTCGGCAACTAGACTTCAGACATCTTAATCCCCCCGCACTGCTTTGAAACCTAATTATCATAATGTGAACCCGAATGTTAGGTCCCTTTCAAACTGTGAGTGCTATGAAGCAGAAAAGTAATGGGAATTAAGCTAGTGTAACATTAGAAATGTAGAGGCACAGAACTTGAAAGTGGCATTTGTTAAAGCTGAGAGAGGATAATGTAGATATTCAACAACATAAAACACATTAAAATTGAAAGGGATATTTAAAGCATGTGCAGACACCTATAAAGTACAAATGGACCAAAAACCCTGCAGAACATTTCCAAATCAAGTTCTCACCACCAAATTCCAACTTCAAAAGGTATTAAACAGCCCTATTCTGCTTCAGCAGAACATTTTTAACTATTCTAAAAGAGACAATTTAAACGTTAAAGAAAACCAAATGAGAACTTTATAAGACATTACAGATTTTCCCCGATTTGTCACGGCACACAAGTTTTTGAACTTAAAGAGCAGTAAATTATCAATTAGATTGCTAATAAAGCCTCAAGAGACAGAAAAGATTTTTCTGCAGATGACAAAAGAATTTTGTATCAAGCTGAGAACAAACATAAAACAAACACCAAGTCGTCCAAAAGCCAAAGACATACACTTGCCTCTCTCCACTCTTTCCTGCTTGTTGAACATCATCAGCAATTCACATTACCTATCAAATGTGCTCATTACAAGCTGAACTATTTTATCCTAAGCTTGGATTAATACAAGTAATTAAATAAATCTCAAACAGCAAAAATGTTTCTATTGTGGCAATGGAAACACTGAGGCAGAAAAAAAGCAATTTTATTTTTTCTAAACATGGTTGAATTGTGCTGCCCTACTCTAGCATAGCTCACCCATCATTCAGATAGTTTTCAGTCCCAAAACACCTAGAACTGACAGCAGTCAAAACTCAAAATTGTTGTAGTGATCTAAGCATGGAATAAGATTCCTGTTTTTTCTCAGGATTTTAATTTAATCCAAAAGGCCAATGAAATCCTAAAAGCTCATCATCTGCCATGCTAATGCTGAGACACTGTTGTTTCATTTACATTTCTGGTCCTGTTAAAACGAATACACTTGTCTAAAACAAAACATCTGTTTTGGTTATAATATGTTGTATCTTTGGCATGAACTCACAATAAAACTAACAGAAATAATCAAGAATATTTATTGAACCTTGTAACAAAAACTGATTTGTAACAAAAAACATAAAGACCAGATATGACTGTCTCTGGGCTCTAGTCCAGTCCTAATCTAAGTCAATAAACATTGCTCTACATGGGAAACTACATAAAAAAAAAAAAAAAAAAAAAAAAAAAAAGAGTCCTGCAGTTATTTAAGTTGGATGTAGGTATCTAAAAGATTATGGGTTATAAAAATATTGAAGAAATATTTGCTTTAAATCAAAAACTGTCAAACCGAGTCCAGAGAGTTTTTAAAGCCACAAAAAAAGTGTGCCATACACCTCATTTCCTATCTCTGTCTACACCCATTTGTCTTCTCATCAGAAAAAACAGTATGGAGTATACACACTCTATATTACATACCACTATATGCAGTACAGAATTGTCACTGCTGAGGACTCTACATTTTTATTGATACTAGAAAAACACAAAATGATGACCAAATAAAATACCTTGATAAAATAAGAAATATCAAATACACGATTGATAATTCATAATTGATTTACTGATAATAAATATCAAATAAAATATCAAAATGTTTAAGAGATGAAACTGAACTGGCTTCCACAAAGAAAAAAAAAATGTGGAAAAATCTCTCAATACTGACACAGCTTAGGATAATGGACTGCAGGTAAAAGAGGAAGAACAGGCTTTTGATTTTATATATATATTTATTTTATTTTTCTAGAAAAATCACTTCTCTATCTCTGCTTTTAGTAGAGTTTTTAAAGCAGTATCGTCTTGCAGACTTTATTTGCAAACGAAACTAAAGTCTGTAGCTCCTATCAGCTACCTGTCCTGAATGACAAAGCTTAAAACATTGATTAGGAGCTTGTTTTTAAAATAATAAAACAATCTAAGTTTATATGCCAGGGTCTAACTTTATTTGGGGTCAGGGATATGAAGCCAAGTACGATCAGCTATTCTCTGTGCTCTGCATAGGGCAATGAATTAAATTCAATTCCACTAGGCAAAGATTTCTGCACCTTCATGCCATTCAGTGCATCAGTCTCAGAGGCTGAACACTTGGAAAATGGTACAGCCTTAAACTGTAATAGAATGCAAGTGCACTTTAATTTCTTAAAAAATAAATAAATGGTACAACTAAATTCGCTTGTAAATTATGCTCACAATGTGCTCAGGGCTGCAACCTGCTGAAGCAGGTCTTTCAGAATGAGTTGTTCCAATATGACTTAATTTGGTTTCTTACAGACTTTAAATGAAAATTAGAAATTTCTGCAGCGGTGTACTCAATCTTTTTAGTTGAATTCAGTGCATACTTAACTTTTCAGGAGCTTGAGTGGTCTCTTTTCTTAAAGAAAAAAAAAAAAATCCGAAAACCCCTACTATGTCTCTTGAAACAAAAAACAGATTAACAGATTGAAGTATCAATCCTGCTGCAAATTTATACTTATCATATAAGCACAGTGCTATTAGATAATTTCACAGGAACATATGTTGAACATTTGTTGCTCTAAGGTAACATTGTAACCTGCAGAGGAGGGTCCATTAAAAGGAGCAGTAGTTTGAACAAAAATAATGTATTTCTCAAAAATGTAGACAATGTATTTCAGTAAGCTAACACACAGCAGAAATTAAGCATTGCTTCCACACAAATAGTAATCTAAGGTTTAAGTCACAAAAAAGGTTAATGAAAAAAACAAACGCAAATTAAAAAAATAAATAAAAGGCATTTCTGCATGGTGAAAAAGGAAGCAATATAGGATAGCTTCTGTTCAAATAAAAAGCAGAATAGTTTGGGTTGAGTTCAGACTCAACTTATGGAAAAAAAAAAAAAATGAAGTTGTAACAGGATAAATACCTTCAACTTTCTGCTGTGTATTAACAAAATACTCACTGACCTCTCTCTACTCCAAGGATTAGCAAGTATTCCATACCACAGACAACATGAGCATTAACATTTGCATTTAAACCACATTGATCTAGAAGCTGAACACATGGCACAAACACAAATGCTTGGCATAGATCTGTGCTGCTGGGCTGGCTGACTCTGTTACAGAGGTAATGGCAACAAAGTGAGCTTCAAGAGCAGGAACCTGAGTGTCTCATACCATCTCCTGCTCCAAAGAGCTGGAGCCATTTTCCCTTGGCTAGGAGGAGGAGTCAGCATGAGTCATCAGAAAAAGATGAGGTGACAGGAAGAACAACTTCAAAATTATATTCAAAAATGCCTGGTTAAAGTGTGAAGAAAGAAACCTCACAGAAAGCAATCTTACCAGTAAACGACGTCCAGTGGTGCAAAATATTTCTTCATAATTAAGTCAGCAAAGTAAGCTTCTGTTTCTCTGCAGGCTGTGCCATTGCCAATCACAATAGTGCTACAGCTTTGTGCAGGGTAAAAAAGAAAGAGTTATTCTTTATTATTCTTCTTTAAAAAAAAAAGTTTTTGATACACAACTATTCTTTAGCTGAATGTTAATTTCTGCTCCTAAAAATGAAATGGATCAGAGTTTTACGGAGATCCGTTCATATCATGCAGCTTTAGTCCTTTGATTTTACATTCTTCTAGTAGATACACAGCATAAAAGCCTAAAATAGGGCCTGAGCTACATTGAAAAAAAAAAAAAAAAAAATCTATTAGATCCAATAAGAAAGAATAATAAGTGGAAGCTCCTTTAGCTTACTTGTACTGTAGAAGATGCCTCTTTATCTTCTCAGCTTCCCGAAATCCTTGACCAGAGTGCAAGTAGACAACATCAGTATGGAGTATCTGACCTAGAACAACAAAGAGTCATTCATAAAAATAGAGATCCAAAAGCTCTTTCCTATTTCCTGCTCAACTACTAAAGTAATCTGATGATTCACAAAGAAAGTTTTTAATCAGTCATCCTTCCCTTTCATTTTTACATCCTACTATAAAAATAATTACAGTGGGTGAAGGACAGAAATGTTTTGACTGCCACAGCAAAACTGAATTAACACTTTTCTAGGTTACTGAAGACATATCCACCTAACAAATAGTGAGCAGGTAGACAAATAAAGCAAATAAATCACATTATCAAAGAGAAAAACAGCAATTCACTGAAATGGGCTTATTGCTATAGCCTTGTGCATCTTACAGATCCATTAGAGAGAGATGAAAATTAGAGAGTCAGGTTTAGATCTGCAATCCAGGAGCCACAATTCCGATGTCATTTCTTGCCATAACCGCGTCAATCAAATTTGGGAACAATTCAGTATTAGCTGGTATTGACAACTCAGGGCACAATAAAGTTGGAGCTGCCACAGCAAACTAATAACCATTTACTTTACCTTTATTAGCATTCTAGCACACGCAAATGACAACATTTCCCTTCCACTCTGCTGGGTGGACATATTCTCAGAGAACAGGCAAAGACAAAATACAAGGGATACAAGAATATCCCATGAGCACAAGAAATATCTCACGGGCATATAGTGTGATCTCCAGATCACACTAAGGTGCAGTAGTAGGACTTTTTCCTACGTCTGTCTGAAAACTGAACCTAGAGGTAGCTTTGCACATTAACACACATAAGACTAAAGAAAAGAGGCTGGTTTAAAAAAAAAGTCCAGATGTTCGAGACACTACATATGGAAAAAGGCTAAGTTAGATAGCAACTACTTAAATTCAATTGTTTTTTAATTAATAAAAATGATAAGTGTGCTCTTTACTGACTTCTGAGAGGCACAATTATTTGAAACAGTATTCAGAAAGGCAGAGAGGATTTTAACTTCAGAAAACAATAAAATTCCAAAAGGGACACTGGAATTCATACACACAAAATTTACTCTTAGGCTCAAAAAAGGGAATTTGCATGACAAATTTGTTAGCAAATAAAATAATAATTTTAAAAATCTGATAAAAAAAGCAGGTTTTGTAACATCTATCCCTTACAGTAGTTGAATACATTTAACTGTCCTTTTAGAACAAAGGACTATTCAGAATTGACACTTACTGGTTGGTGAAATAATAGCCAACTTGCAGCCATGTTTGTAGCCAGGATCTACTCCCATCAAAGTACGACCCCTGACAGGGCTGGTCAGAAGCAACTGCCGAAGATTTCTTCCAAACATCATCACAGACTCTTTCTCTGCATCAGATGTTAACTTTGATCTTAGAAGGATGAAAGCAGAAAACATTTTTCCTCCATTTAGCTTTCAAATACACTTTTGAATTGTTCCAAAGTTGTAAGCTTTTCCCAATAGGTCTTCATTACCTTCAAATAAACATTGCACTTTCAATGAAGTTTTTGACATTTTTTTAAAAGGAACAGTTATATGACCATGTCATTCTGGTTTTAAGAAAGTAAATGGATATTACAAGTACAGTAAAAATACCTCCAAGTCTCAAAAAAGTGTGCACACATGCCAGCTTTAATAGAAACATTCACTCTATTACTTTGAGTGGAGAGCAGCTTCCTATCAAAGCTTTTATCTACTTGCAAAGAAAACTGGGTCTGAAAAAGGCATAGGTTGAATTCATCATAATTTCCCTGTTGCAGAGAAATACGGAAAAGAGGGATCATCACTCAGGAGAAGAAGGATCTTCACTTAAGATAGAAATGGACTAGCAAGAAACAAGGTGGCTCTACTCAGTTAATTGATTATACCCTACAACTCAGAAGACATCTAGTCTGGTCTACAAATTCTATTATTTACCCAGTATAACTGAAGTGCATTGATTTGATGTCACTCTGTGAGAGTATTCTGCTTGCTCAGTAAAATACAAACCAGAGGTCACAGCTCATTATATTCCCTACCTTTCTCTTTTTCCATGCTTTTCAAGAGAAGGACTAGAAGTGATTCAGTGCGCCAAGGATTGACTTGGGTGGCTTGAACACTGTGCAGTGAGCGCTCTCATTTATGCAAGACAAGTCAGAGTTTTAAGTGAAGGTGTACAAGATGCATGTCTTTCTTGTCTCTCCAGTGACAGAATGACTGGAAAGGACTGGAAAGGTTAAAGTATTTTTGCCACTGGATGACTTCTTACATAAGAAAGCAAAGGGACTCTAGTGTGTCTGGGACACAGGTATTCTTCATTACCTATTTTCTTTTGGTTTTAAACCAGATATTGATTTTCATTTCCAACTGCATTTCATGGCCAATAACTAGAATATTTAGGCAAGCAAAAGCAGTCATAACTAATAAAATCTGGATCACTCCCTTCTTTTTACCCACCACGGAAAGGAGTGATTATCTTCAGATGTGGGAGGACTAAAGAGTGTGTCAAAGATCCAGTCATATACCCCGCTTAGCTCCATCTCACTGCACAGTGAGAAAGATGGATCTGGTAAGTCCTCATCATTCTCTCATCTGTAAAGTGGATTAGAGACCCTCCTGCCAATCTGTGGTAAACGGTCTGTTTCTCTGACCTCTGAGTCATTCACAGTTTCGGCTACGCAGCTGTGGGTTCAGACAGACAGGCTGCTGTCATCAGTGAGTGTCTGCAAATCTGACAGCATTTTACATGCAGCTGGTTCTACAGCCTCCCTCACAGCCGGGCCACCGTGCCCATTCTGAAGGTCAGAGCAGCCAAGAGAAGAAAAAAACATTTTAAAGAAACAACCAAACAGAAAAATGACTGAAAAAACACAACAGACTTCAGGACATATGGAGAAGTCTCAGAAACTTGACCACTTCACTTCTCTATCCCACATACCACCCCCTCCCAGGTGTACTAAATTTCAGTTTCATGACTTGTCAATGCTCAGCTGTTCTCTTCCACAGATTACTGGTAGAGCATTTTCTAAGGAATGCGCAAAAGGATAGGAATTTCCTTACCACCTCCACTCCCTCCCAAAAGCACGCTGCTTCTGTATGGATTATACTAAATTAACACAGATGTTATTTAGAGCTAGAAGGTGAAGGGTAAACATGCATTCAAAGACTCCCTAGAAATTCAAATGTCCTCTCAGCACCAAAGAACTGATGCTCTGGATATCACCACCGCTAAAAACAAGAATATGTTAATGTCTGTGCCCGTTTAGACAACTATTCACTCTGTCTCAATATCTTGTCTCCAATCACGGCTATAAGTTATGGCTATAAGCATCTCTATAGGAAACAGGAATAGCAGAAACAACAGCACTAACGTACCTGTCCCATGAACTTACTCTAGCCTCCAACTATTTCCAGCTCAGAATGTTTTCTAAGCTTGACATGGTTCATGTCTCGAAAGTTCACAACCAATCTCTTATCCCACTTGTAAGCAGCACTCCACAGTTATCTCCACTGAATTTCAGTTGCTATTTCTTTGCCTGGTCATCCAGTTGTGCCACATCCTTCTGTAATGCATCATAGCGTGCCTCATTCTTGAAGAGTTAAATAAAACTAATCCAAACCACAAACCACCTTCTTCCACAGGGAGTCCAGAGATACGGACTGGAGGAGGTTGGTTCAACCAGCAACATGTGCATGGAAATGAACTTTTTAAATGGACTGGAACTGAGAACGGTTGAATTCTCTTGGACTGCAGACTCAGTATGCAGAGACAGAGCCCAAATTCTACCTTTCATCTGCCCCTGAAATATGGGCTCCCCATGGCCACAAGGCCAAGTCTTCCCACACAGCAATTTCACATCAGTCCACCTGCGAAGAAGGTCTTGTGCAGGAATTAAATTTACCCCTAAACACATGCTATTAGTTACATGTACCTTATGGAAGTCATGTTTAGAATTGGCATGGATATACAGGAGCTTTTATAGTAACAGGAAATGTTACAGAAAGTGCCAGGTGCGTGGAGGGAGCATAACGAATCTCCTTGCTATTACATAACATCCTGACTTTCTAATTTCAAATATAGACCTCTCTTTTCTCTCTAACTGCCTCTCACTCAGCACTTGAATCAATAACATGATATACCGGCCCTTAATTCTAAGTTTTGGATGAACATTTGGTACTTGAACAAATATCAAGCTACCTTGGACAATGTAATATCCTTTTCTTTTTTCAGTACACCACTGGCTTCATCCAAATGGCACGATGCCCAGCTTTGTGTTTTTCCAATTTCTGACAATTCACATTAACATTACAAAGACATAAGGCAAAGGAGAATAGCGGTTCCCATCTTTAAATACAAGAACAATGTTTATTTTGGAAAAAAAAATGAAAAAAAAAAAAAAAAAGTTCCACACTCCTCAGTTGCTATGTTATGAAGAATACTGACAAAATCACAATTTCAGGCCCTTTTCTTAAACGCTCAGAAGCGCTCAGGCATCAGATCACTAACAGCTATATTGCAACAGAAGCAAATAACCTAATGACTATTAGCTTCTATAACCACTGTTAGAAGATTCCCTTTTCAAACTGAGATTTAGAACTCCTCACTTCCATGTACAATCTGAAAGGCAATCCTTTCCATGGAAAAATGTCTGCAAACTAGCTTCAGGTGTGAAACAAGATACACATAGAAACATTTGCATCTCTGCAGACAGAGAAGAAAGTATTCCCTTGGAGAAAGCATGGAAAATTAGGAAAGGATTATCCATTAAAAACAATATGTCCATGCCACATCACTTGTATCAAATCCTGATGGAATTATTCCATGTAGTACTGCAACAAAATAAAATGTATTCCAAAGTGCCAAAAGCAATACTGGACATTATTATACCAGATATGAGAAATAATGGTATCCGGCAGAGAGTGGAAGAAAGGAAATTAAACAATAAATAAAGGTAACTGTCTTGCTGGCAAGTTTTATCCTTTTGATCACCAGAATTTTCAGTGCACTCTCGGAAAGTTTCTGTTCCAGCATTTAATAATTAAAAAAGGGTAGGGGGTGGAAATACTTAGGTTAAAAGGAGATATCAAGTACTTTAGCAGTCCTTTGCTAATACTTCTAAGAAACAGTTTCTGCTGGGAGAGAATAAAGAATAAAAGAAGGATAAGGGTTAAGTGGTCAAGGGCCAGGAATACTACTGGCAGGTGTTTTACATTCCTCTCTGTAGGAGATCTGTTTCAGGGCTCATCCCACATCACTTCATTCCTGGGCTTTTCCTAACTAGATACTGCCCATCGTGCCAAGTTTTCATGAAGAGTAAAACACAAGCAGATACCGACTCCTCGGAACAGGCAGCAAGCTTTGTTTTCATTTCATTTGAGCTTTGTATTCTTTTCATTTGTGAGCTACATCCAGGAAGGAAGGGAAGAAAGGGAAGAACTTCAAAACAAAAAGAAATCCAGAAAAATCTGCAATAATTGACCACTGTAGCAACCTCTTAGTGTAATGAAAAAACACTCTTCAAATTCAAAATTTTTAAATTTGAATTCAAAGAAGAAAAAGGTGTTGACCAAAACAGACCTGTGGTAGGAACAATGAAGCCAAAACAAAGAGAAGCAGCTTGAAGAGCCTTTATATCTCCCTTATTCTCGATGCGCCAAAAACCACCAAGAAGGCAAATCTTCTCCCTAAAAGAGCCTGATTCCTAGAAGCCTGCAAATGACAACTGCGACACATTTGAAAGAAGGCAGCACTTGGACTCATTGTCATGAGATATTCGGCACTTTGGCCAAACAGTGGTCATGTCACTTCCCTTATGTAGCCACATGCACTAAGGTCACAAGGAAGAATGATCTCAACACTTTCAAAATCTCTGAAATTCATGATAGCTAAAACCAGCCTCACCGTAGGGGTCACTAGTCAAGGCAGTTAAAGCAACCACCCCTGCAAAGTGCTACACAAACACAACATATTGTAGTGAAACAACCCAAAGGCCATTAGATCTACTGTTCAAAATTTTAGCTGCCCCTTCCTTTTGCGTGAGAAAAGTCCCCAGCCAAACCTGTTCATGAGAGCAAGTGACAGGAGCAGGTCCTAGGGTGCTTTGCCTGAAGCTGAAATGTTAATGCTTTGGGGAGCTTCTCTTGTACTCGTAACACAAGAACCACACTGTTTGCCAGCCTCATGACACTCCTGCCAGATGTTTTGGGGGAAAGAAAAAGCCTCTTCTTAGCTAAGGAGAAACCGAGATAATTCTATCCTAGACAGTAAGATTAATTCAGAGGTGGGGGGAAAGAAAAAAAAAAAAAAAGACAAAACAGACAAGAAAGTGGTAGCAGGATCATGTTGGCAACTCTGTGAGAGGAAGATCTTGCTACTTTGGTCTTCTCAGCTTCCTGGCTTACGGAATTTGGGATGTGCTGCCATATTACAGCACAGCCACCAGGCAGTTTGTTAGGGCTAATTTTATAGCACTGCATTTTCCTTTTGACATTTAAAGGAAGCCTCATTTGTACATCCCTGAAGAGAAAATATGCTCCCTCAGAGTATATAAAGGAATTGCTCTTATGCAGTAATTTATCATAGGAAATGTACTATCAGTATTATTTCCATTTTAGGGAAGATATATCTTCAGCATATAGTTTTAAGTGTTTCAGCTAAAGCCATATAAGCCTAGAATATTCCCAAGATCCTTTTCCAGAAATCTCTTATCCTAGAATTTCTTAGGCACTGGCTACAGAGCTGAACAAGGAGAATCCCAATCTTGTGACAATATAAAGAGATCTGACTAATGCAGATGAAGCCTTGCCACCATAAACAATAAACAGTATTTTGTTTTCTCTCCTCACAAGGAAACTAGCTAAGAAGGAAACTTCACATGCAAATTAAGCCTGACGATATCCCATCAGAAACATAATGCTTCTAGACAGTAGATTTTTTGTCAAATTTGATAATTTCATAAAGGAGCATATGTTTTAATTCCTCTACTTCACCATGCAAAAGCACCACTTAATGTCACTTTGACACTGAGGTTTATATTTTCTTTACATTTAAAAAAAAACAATATTAAACATCTTATATGTGACACTTCGTTTAATGACACTGTTACTACATTATCCCTAGAAATAAGATCACTGAATTCTCTAGAGATGTTTCAATATTCATGGCATAGCATCAGACTAACGTTATGGCAATTATATTTATCAAGAAATGCAGATGACAAATACAAGGGACACTTTCAGCCCTCGCAGTTGCTCTGTCAGTTCCTTGAGGACAGGTAGAAGAAATGGAGCCAGAACAGTGCCACTGACACTATTCTTGCAGTGACATGAGCAGATCCTGGGAAAACTTAGTGACATAATGGTTAATGCTAATATGAGGATAATGATGCAATTGTAATGTAACTCTAAATTGCACTTCATTAGACAGAAGTACTGTCAAGAACACAAGAACTCATAAGTATCTCTTCTTCAGTAGCCAGAGATCACGAATTTTTCCCTGGCAAGTAATGCAAAGAAAAGCAGAATATGGACTGTGAAAGGGTGGAGTCAGTAAAAAGAACATATTCTAGAAATATCAAACATGCTTATTATTCTGTGACTTCATAGAAATAATTTCTTTATCTCAGTCCAAATTGGATAGCGACACAAAAGAAATGAATAGCACCAAGGCTACATGGTTCATTTCTTGGGAAAACACGCACTGTTAAAAATGTACTGATATTTTCAAATGTAACAGGAATTCTAATAAAAGGCAGAGTAAAGAAATCAATATGAAAACAAACTTTAATTCTGCACTTACCTGAATTCTCTACAGAGAAGAGGATATATAAGGCGCTTATATGCATCCTCTACTGAATTCTGTAGTATCCTCATTAACTCTGGTTTTACAAAGTGTTTTGGTCTCCATCTGTATACCAATAAAGAAACATAGATTTTAAGCACCCATGCAAAAAACTCAGATAAAAAGGAATTTTTCCCCAAAAGTCTTCTATATTGAGCATTACAATGTAATACTCTATAAACAGTAGATTTACTACAGCTTTTAGGCAACAAGGTCATAGGTTCAATTGTGAACAGAATCATATATTAATGTGGCCCTTGTTCTACTGTCAGAGAGGGGACAAGGCCTATTTTGTTTAGATACTAGAGCTCAAATAATGTTTTATGTTTTACAGAAAATTCAAGAAACGTAAATTAAATCTTACTCTTCATTTAGAGAAATCAAAGCTAACCACAACTGAATGAAGTTGGTTCCATATTACCATTACATTTGTCTTGCTTGCTATTCCTCGACACCTAAAAAATGACCAAACATCCTCTACCAACCTCACTAAAGTCCACACAGAAATTCAAGTGCTAAAATAATGCCACATAATGAACGCAATCCAAATAGAGCCTCTATTCAATTTGACAATAAAACCTATCAATTTTGTGGCAGTATCTGTTTAAAAAAAAAAAAACAAAAAAACAAAAAAACACATACAAACTTAACAGATACATTTAAAGCATAAACAATATTCTAGTAAAAGGCAAAACGAAACCAAAAAATACCAAACAAACTTAGCACATTCTAAGCCAAAGGCTTTTGAGCATTCCCTTCTTTAAGGATAATGTACACAGTGGTCAGGGCCACAATGACAGTTACTTAAATTTTGTTCTCAGTTTCAAAATTCACCAGAATGTAGATCCCAGGGACCCCCTTAACCTTTATCTTTTTCAGTGGTGCCGTGGAGGGGGGGCGGAATCCTCTGAACAATTTTTTTTTTTTTTTTTTTTTTTTTTTGATCTATTTGGGTAATTGCTGTAAGGCTTTGTTAGAATGTGACATGATAGAATTATGGCCATCTAAAAACATGTCCAGGTGCAGGCCCAGGCAAAAACAGATCTGAATTGCACTCTTGGCTTGTTTACTTGTACAGAGCTCAGAAATAACACAAATCCTAAACTGTTCCTGAAAGTCAAACTGAATCCTTAACTGAAAGCTATCCAGACAGCTTTCATTGTTTTAAGAGGATCTACAATTTCCAGTAACACCTTTCACTTCTATAAATGTCTGCATATATAATAGCTGAGAAATGTGTGATCAAGTCAACACTACATTTAATGCACGCAGACGTGGGAGGAGAATTAAGGTTACCATTTAGTTTTACAGCTTCCAGAGTTCTGAGTGCTTAGCCACATGACCTCATCACTTCGCTACGAGCTTTTGCTAATAGTTCTATTATACCTGTTTGTAACTGGAGCCTTTTTCCATCCATATGAAAACCGCCAGAGGCTTTAATTCCCCTTACTGTCCCACAGTCCTGTAAACATGAAATTTTCACAGGTGTGAAGTTTAACTCAATTCCCCCAGGAAGTATCCTCAGCATATACAGGAATTAGTTTGGAACGCAGTTCCCTCTCTCTTCCATCCATTAAAGCTAGTTAGTAAACCTTTTCTCAGCACTTAGGTTAACACAGCATATATTTTTATTACCTGCCAATATACAATTAGAAGTGACTCCAACAAAATCCTGTTATAAATCCCTAAAGTGCTACAAAACTAGTTCTAGGCATATCACTAAGACTACCCAAATAGTAAAGTTAATTCATAGCAAATACTGTATTTTGCATGATTCCAATACTTTGTGAAGAAAGAGAAAAATCCATATTGTTTTGAAAAGCAAAGCACAAGCATGTCTGTACATCTTCAGATATCATCTAAAACGAGTTAAACTTCTCCCTAACAGGAAATTTGTGATTATTTAACAATGAACCAACTTCTAAAATGCTTTAAATGCATCTCCATTTAGAAAAGCTTCATATAAATAGTATCACCTTACTATATGCTCCTCAGCCCTCTATGAGCACATGCTCAGAACATGGACCATGATAAACTTAAGTGGCTTTGTATACTAATGCATCTCAAAGGGTGTATTATATTATACATCACCAACAGATTTTATGCAGTCCAGATTAAGAACAACTACTATTAATTAATGACTGTTCCAGGAAGAGCACACGCAGTCATTTAGACCTGAATTACCTAAAGCAGAGCTTTAATTTGTCTTCCTCCAAGCCATGATATGAAAGTTATACCAAATTGCTAGCCATGCATTAAACATTCCTTTAAAGCCTTATGAAGCTTTACACAGGATCTGAAAATTTTCATCAGAAACTGCTGGGAAGTCATTTTTTTTTAGGATGTTATCCCACTTTGGAAAATTCACCGCTCCTGCAAAGTCTTTAGTCTTAAAACCAGCCAAGCGGTACCTCTTCTGGCTGCTTCTCACTGTTCTTTTCTCCACGCCCCAGTTCACAACCGCATCTTGGAGACCAGAGCAGTCCTAGTGCTAACAGAGCTATGCATGCTGTCAAACCGCAGCGATGCCATTTTCTATGAAAAATACATTCTATCCCTATCTGTAGTGTCAGGTTTAAGGATATCCTCTCCACGTGAGTTTTCAGCACAAATCATGAATTTCAAGAAAATTTAAATGCTATTACAGGCATAAAAATATATACTGGACTGCAAGGAAATCATAAGTCTTCTTAGAGGGCAGCTGCATGGAGTTCATCAGAGTAACGAAGAATTCTAGACTTCAAAACCAACTTTCCACTCAGTAGCATTTAACGCTAAAAAACAGACCTCAGGAGAACAATTAAAGGTAGTATATCCATTCCTTATTCAATAGGCAGTAGGTGATACCGTCTTGTGGCTAAGAGACTGGCCAAACTCTCCAGCTAGGTGATGTTTCTGGTTCTGCAACTGACTTAGTGTGAGACCTTGAGCAAATCAGTTAATAACTTCCTCAAACTCCTTGTCCCAAGAAAGTATTATTGGCCTTCTGTTCTATCCAGTAAGTCAACACAATAAAAATAATCCCTGGCAGTGATTTCCAAGCCTCTAGAGCAGAGTACACA
>VZSV01000012.1:8004061-8017016 GCA_013398735.1 Nothocercus julius
GGAGGCTCAGCAGGCACCAGGTGGGCGCTGCTGAGTCTATAGTTATATATTTACAAATATACACACACAGATACACACACATCTTCCTATGTCTTTGGCAGGTTTGAGTAAATGCCAGTATTGTCACGACACTGAGCCAATTCCCAGCAAAGGATTTGTTGCCCAAAGCCCCTTTGAGAAGGGAAAAGTCACTCCCTGTGCTTTATGGCTGGAAAGTGGGATGTGCCAGTGCAGGAGGCCCACGGATCCCTTCAGACCAGTAAGAGCAATGCTCTGGAATACCCTTCTGCTGAACTCCAGCCCCAAGTCTACAGTTGCGTTATTGGGTATGTTTCCACTGCTTCCATCAGGCTTTGGATTAGGTGCTGCTATCTGTGCATCATCTCTTTGTATCTAAAATGAGGGTAATTGTTTTTCATAAGGATTTTGGGAAGGAAAAAAACATAATTGCGTGAAACGGAGATGCAGTAGTAATGTAGTATCTTTGTCCACTGGTGAGGTAGGAGCAACTAGATGCAAGCATATTTTGGATATCCATGTTCCTTTACCTCATGCAGACTAGGACCTATGTTATTTGTCCTCATAGCTGTAAGCATTTGCACTGTAATGGTGGAAAAAATTGCCGAAGTGGAAGCAAGCTGTCTTAAAGTTTCATGCAAATATATGTTTCCCTGTAACCTCCTTACTTTTCATATGAATGTACTACATTAACTTTCAGCAAGGATCCTATGAAGTCCATTTTATAAGCAAAATTTAGTGGGTGCGAGTCTTCTGTCATTATAAGAATGTAGCAAGTAGGCTATTACATTGAAACCTCCTTTTAAACTTGCATTACCCTAAAAGGTTGTCTTCTTTGTATCATAAATATTTGTAACTTGTGGTCATAACTACCAGCCTCAAGTCTTGGAATGGTACCATCTTAAGTGTAACTAAGGTGTAATAAACTTAAATAATTCATAGTTTTTCTTCTTGACTTTGTAATGAATGTGTGTTTAACAGCCTGGAATAACTTTAAACACAATAATGATCAATGCAGTCTCTCTCTTTCCATGAAGCTTACCTGGCCTCTATAGCTTTCTGAGGGCCTCAGCAGCGACTTAAGCACATACTTGTCGTTATGCATAGGGTTATATGAACAATGCCAGAAGAATGTGCCAAATGAAATTTATATCAGCTGATACAAACTGTCACAGCTCTGTTGATTTAAATAGTGCCTTTGATTCGCACGAGTTGAGGGTCTGATTCACAGACCTCAGTAGAAATGTTCACATGTTTAAAGGTAATCAGGAGTATAAGAGTTTGAAGGCTCAGAGCTGATTTACTTGGATTTTTATACTGATAAGAACAGCAGCAAAGAGTACTTTAGTAACAGGGAAGTATCCCCTGCTAAGACTAAACTGCTGCATATTAACCAGCTAATGTCACACTTAAGAAATCATGTTAGAAACCATGGAAGAGTTTTTCAGTTGAAATATCTTCATTTGCAATAGGTGAGTTTCTGAATTGTTGTACTTCAGATCAGACGTTGCTGTTATGCCCATGTGAAAGCAGCCTTTAAATACAGCTATAAATATAGTGCACTCAGTGCACTGATTAAGTTTGTGACTATGAATAGCTTTAGGATCTTATTTAAATAGTTGGTCTGGTTATATTTCGTAATACTTGCAGTGAAATTTTGTGCTTAATATAAAAATACTGACTATGTCATCTGACTCCTTTGATGCACTGCATTAAAATTCCTGTGTCTAAGTACATATCACGGAGTCAACTTCATTTCTTTTCTATAAATAGTTTGAAATTAGGTCACCATTCTTGTAAGGATGAGCTAAGCCTATACAGCTGATTTTAGGGAAATGATCTTTATAAAAATGTTTGTTTTTTTTCCTTAAGCTTGCCTACTGTGATACTGTTCCTTATCTATACTCAGTAATTTTAGTGTCTGTTCTGGCATATGTATCCTATGCTGGCAGATTGTTTTAGATTTGTTTATAGTGACCCCTGCTGCAAAGGATTAAGACTGACATTTCTCTAAACTTAAAAAGGCATTTACCCAATTATTTCAGAGTTCAGTTCAAATAACGCACGAGTTGTAAATTCAAGCTAAGGATATAAAACTTGAAACTCCCTAATTTGGATCATTTGGAATAAAACTGATCTAATAATGCGAGGCTTTTTCCTGTCATTAATATGTAGGATTTACTTGCTCACGCAGTGCAGTATAGTTACAAATTGAGAGGCCTTTTACTGTCCCAGGTGTAATGCTTGCTCAGTGTGTTACTGTTCTTTGATGGGGTTCGACTCGACACCAGTAAATCATTGTCAGATATGTTAATGTTTTTAGAGTTCCAATCAGGAAAGCATGTGCTTAAATTTATCTCTACTCGGGACAGCAAAAGAGTAAATAAAGGCACATTAAAGCATATGACTAAGTTTAAACACAGATTACTCCTCAGGTTTCAGAGGGTTTTAAAAGTCAGTTTGTTGAAGTATTGCCTCAACTAGAATGAATAAAATGCTTTCCCAGGCTTGGGCTTAAAAATTCTTCGGCACGAGGTAAGTCTATATGGTGTTTTACAAGCAAAAGATCCATCTGTTCTCTGAGCTGAGCAAAACTTGTGCAGTCATAGCTAGTGCATCGTTTAGCTTGAAATAATAGAACTTGCTAATGGAGAATGTATGAGCTCCAGCTTTGTCCTGGGTTTATATGGCTTTTATGGCTTCTTACCAGTCTGCACAATGGATGAAATAAGGGTATACTTGCTTGCAAAAGAGATTCTAGGTGTATCGACAGTAAAATCCTTTGTCTGTGTACGACTCTAAAAGTTATCCAGTGTGTGTGTGTGTATGTACATGTGTGTTTGTGTGTGATATGTTATTTAAAAGCTGTGTTAAAAGAACCTTACTTAGGTTGTAAATCCAAGCGAAAAGCTGTGCCTGTAGCTACTCCAGTAACTGTGGCTCTGGAAAAAAAAGGAAAATATCACAACAATTCATGAAGAGGCAAAATTAAAATCGTATGAACATCCCAAATTCTCACTATTCTCCGATACTGAGTGCTTTACTTTGCAATCTCAGTGGCATTCCAATAGGGTTGAGCGCAATTTCTGAATTTTTATAGAAAAGTAGAAGCTAAATTGAGTGCAGTTGTCCCTTATCCCATGTCACCAATGGGGCTTGAATCCTGTGTCTTTTCCACAGCAGACAAAGCTGAAGATCATAAAAGCGGTAAAATTCGTCATCTTAGTGTAGCAGTGATGGATTTGTGGTTGTAATGGTAGTCAGTGGAAAGAAACCTAGCATAGCTGCCCTTTTCTCTCTTTTTCTAGGAACTGGAAAATTAATGCCATGTGAAATGTCAGGAGGGGAGGTGAGCCAGGGGGGCCATGTGCTGGGTCTTTCTCCTCTTTGAGAACTGGAGGAAATCCAGGTCTTCACAGTGTTCCCCATAAGGGGACAGGAAATTGGCTGTGTGGGGCAGATGCTAGATTAGTTATGGTATGAGAGAATGCAACCTGGTTCTTGGCTATGTTGCAGGAACATGCCGAGGGTCATATGGTCTGCATTCAGTCTTCATATAGAAGGTAATCCATACCTCTCTGTCCTGCCTCAGCACTCTGGCAGCTCCTGAGTTAGCTTCTTCTGTGGCCCTTACTGCTGCTTTGGTGATGGTGTAAGCTGAACTGTGAGATTTTCATGTGTTTTGTTATCATCTTGGCAGATTGACAAAAATTTCATTAGGAGTGCAATAGACAGAAGAGAATTGTTTTTTATCAGTCCATTTCTCAACAAAAGGTAACCAAATGTAACGAAACAAAGCTGTAAGAGAGGGCCAGAAAGACAGGAGAATCTTGCCCATGCCCTGAGCTTGTCACACGTAGCCAGGCCCCAGTCCAGAAGTAAGATTATTAGGCACAAGCATAAGCTAATAAGTCCTGCTGAGAGGCAGGGTATGTTAGCTTGGGCAGGGTGCCACATTAGCATGACTCTACATCTTCCAGACGGAAGCTAGCTTATGTCTGGGCAGCTCAGAGCACCAGCAGAGCTTCCTTGTATTTGTCTGCACCTATCTGTAGCCTTGCAGAAGGGAAAAAAAAGGCAAAAAAATCCCAATTAAATAGCAAACCAATGCTGACATAAGAGCATCTCCCAAAAAACAAGTATATATCTAAAACCTCACCAATTCCTCCTTGTCTACAAGGCTTGGAAGAGCATGGCAAGTGGTGTAACCGACTCCATAGTCTGTCATTCCACTTCAAAGTGCTTTTGTAATCCCCATCTGTTTTGGGATTCTTCTGTTCCTTCCTGTCTTAGAATGGGCTTCCTGTCTTCAGGCTGAAAGGCCCCTGTGAGAGACACAACCTCACTGACTATATTTGCACAAAAATACAGTGTGACAGCATCCTCACCCATGCCTCTTACCCATAGGTGCTGTGGTGTGTCTAGCAGTGATAGGGGGTGATTGGTGTTAAATAACAGTTTGGTTCAGGACTGACAAATTTTAATCAGCAAAAGCAGAGATCTCTCAGGAAATAATTTTTACTATATTTAGAATTACCATATTTTCTACTTGACATCCAGACAAGACACTAATATTTCTGTGTGGCAAACATTGCCGCTTGGTTTTGGGGAACCAAGACACAGACGAAATAAGGGATTTGCCCAAAGGTACCGGGCTATATCCTGCTCCTTCAGAGCCCACTGATGTTCCATACAGGGTCTCTGAACAGTGAACCTGTACAGAGCTGGATAGTTGGGCTCTTCTTCTCACTCATCCTTGCAGTTATTTTGCAGAATTGCTACTGAAACTCTGCTACATGTTAATCTTCCTATGTATATATGTAATGGGAATGGAAAAGAAGGCACGTAAATCTTACAAGAAAGTTAAGGGATATCAAAGGATGTTTTGACTGAAATGTAGGCTATATTTCTTGGATTACCAGATACATAAATTCAGACATTAAGGTCTATTCATAATCAGAAGCAAACAGCCGTTTGGGCATTTCTAGTGGGTAATTCTACCTTTAGTTTCTGTAAATAAGCATGCTTAAGATTATAGTGAACATTTTGATTGGGCTATACAATATTATATTGGGCTTTTTGTAATTCCTCACATTTGGGGAGAATTTCGTCAGAATTAAGCACTCCACTCAAAGTTAGTTAACAGAAATAGCAAAATCCTCTCTTTCTGTACTGTTATCCACATGAAAGCATTTTTCCCTACTTATTTTATTATTACTTGTCAGAGACAAATCAGAGTTTACAAAACAGGCTTTTGTTTGGATACATGTAAGGACAGAAAGGATATAACATATCTGTATTCTCTATTAGCATTTATTTTTCTCCAGTTTCCTTTGTTTACAGAAGCACCTAGGTCAAGACCTTAAGCAGTCATAGGGCTACGTGTCTTGTTACATACAAACTGATAAACTCATTACTTCTGAAAGCAGAAGATGATGTTGTCAGGCAGACAGGCCACAAAACACATTTGTTCCATTATTCTCGTCTGTTCAGGTTGAGGTTTAAGTGCTTACAAATTGATCAGATGCTTTCAGCAAGATATGAAAAGGCTAAATCTAGGCAACATGAATCTAAATCTCAGTATCAGTTTCCTCCTCTGCTACAGACACCCTGTGCGACCTTTGATGAGTTATTCTTTCTGTGCCTCGGTTCCTCCTCAGTAAAATGGGTTGCTATGTTTCCTAGAAGGCTGTGTGAGGATAAATAACAGTTACGATATGCTCAGATCTTAGTACATAAAGGGGACTACACAAGAATATTAAATTTTAGTAAGTAAGAGTTATCTGAGCCTAGAAGGCACCAGTACTTTGTACAGGCAGTAGAGGGGGGCTGAAAACATCATTTCTGTCTGTAATTTGGATATTTTGTCATTTGTTTTCATTACAAATTCAAAAAAAAAAAAGTGAAATATTGAAAAGTCTGGCAAAATAAACCTCAAGAATTTCTTAGTTCAGTAAGTTAATAAAAAATGGATGTAAATCTCTTTATTTCAGTATAAAAGACATATCATAAAATTTAAAAATTTCCAGTCCTCTCAAAAATAATCTCATTGTTAAATTCTGTTTGGAAACTTTGAATACATTGTCATTTTTTGTGCTTTTTTTAATGGACAACTTCTGTCATAAAAATTTGACCAGTTCCCACCAGTGCAGGCACAGTCACAATATCTGCTGTTTGCTATCTGTCTGCTCCCTATTGGCACAGTAATTTACACAGAGGTACCCAAAACACTCCAACCAAGAAGTCTGTGGATTTTTTTGAAACAAGAAAGTTTGTGTATAGTCAAAGTTCTGTCATAATACTAGCTATCATGACACAAAATTATCATTTAGAGGATTTCTTTATTTCTCAGTCAGCATCTCAGTCTCTTTTCCCATCTCCAGGAGCAAACATGCTTTAAAATTCAACAGATTTTACTCTGAGGGTTTTTTTTTAATGTATGTGAACAAGTCCACATAACAATAAATAGCAAAATGAGAGTCATTACAGCCTCTGTCATATGCCTGAAATGCCACTGTCTTCAGCAGAGCTGAGTCTGAGGACTGATTGGTCTGATCCTAGGTTTGAGCTGAGAAAGACGCTGCTCTTTGCTGAGGGGAACGATTTTTTTTTTTCTTTTCTTTAGATCTAGCAGGTCTGCAAATGATTATTGCAGACAACTGCTACCACTGGAATGTCATGCTAGGCCATGACATGGCCTTCCCATAGTGAAGCTGTAACAGTTAAGTAGTTTTACTAATATGGCAGCCTGCAATTTTGTTAAAAATACTTTGAAGATGGTTCTGATAGTAATCCTAGTGAGCATTCTTCTAAATAATTATGGTCAATCCTGCAGCCTCAGTCACAATGTCTGTTCAGTTTGAAGGGCACAGAGTATTTTGTAACCAGGCCAAACTTTGGAGGTAATATAAACATATTTAATGCCTCCTCTATGCTGACTTTAAAGTAATGTTGTTAGGTTCAAGAAACAGTGAGCCAGCAACTCTGCTTTAATTGGAATAACAGGCCTAGAAAATGGACAGGTTTTTTTGCTTGGTTTTGCCTTCCTTATCCTGCACCATAGCAGATCATTCATTCTCTGACAAGCAATTTCAAAAATTCCAATGAATGGAGAATGTTGACACATAAAACTTAGCTGCTATTTCTGTAAAACAACTATATATAGCCAGATATAATTGCTTCTATAAATAAAATACCAGTGAACACATTACAAGTTTAAAGAGGAACTTCGAGCCTCCATCACATCTATTTGCTGACTCCCACCCGTATACACAGTATGACTTTGCAGTCATAGTTTTGCAATGCCATGCAACTTAATTTAGGATATGCTTGACATATTACACTTCCCCACATTCCTAAATGAAGTGTTCTTCCATTAGCAGTGAGCGAACTGCTTAGTTCTCATTTTAGCTGCCCACTTCAGCTTTCCTGGGCGAAGAAAAGTATGTTCATTTCCCTGAACACTGCAATATTATATGTAATACTATAATGCAATTGCTTCTTATTAGGAGTTTATTGCTAAGATCTGTGAATCCATAACAAGGCAGTGAGGTGACCATGGGGATTTAAATACAGTATTTATACCATATTATTTTGAAAATTTGAGGTTTTTAAAAGTCTCTTCAAAGTGGCAGTTATAGACAGTAAAAGTGAAGTGAATTGATAGAAGATAGAGTCAGAAGTGATGTATATCTTACTAAATCTATGATCAGTGTTTGGGAGGCAAAATGTTACCAGCTATCCTGAAGACCAATTTGCACGTAGGAGAGGACACTGATTAAATATTTTGAAGGATATATTTGCAAAAATCTCAATAATCTCTGCCACTCAGTGAAGGAGAAGAACTATGGCCTATTAACTGTGGTGTTTTTGTTTACTAATTCTGGAAAAACTAAAAAGTCTGCTCATCCTTTATACTTGTTATTGGTATGGACTTAGCAAGTTTACATGCAAGGAGTACAGAAGACATAAGAAATACGTGAGAGTTTGAAAATGCCTTGTTTTTTTTCTTTTCTAATCTCTAATTAATAATTCTAATTTAGATTAATCTGTCTAGATTCTGTTGCAGTCTGTCTAGATTTCTGTTGCATATGAACCTTCAGGAAAGAATACAAATCTGTTTCTATTTCCTTGATTTAGTCCTTTTGCTGTTTAACATTACCAAAACCTCTGGGAGCCGCTGTGCTGGTGAGCAGTGTCCTACCATGCCGTGCACCAAACAACGGATCAAATGCAGACCAGTGCTCTGCGTGTGTTTGTAAGTGCCAAAGCAAAGGAGAATTTTAGGTTCTGCAGAACAATGTGTGGGTTGGCGTCTGTCTTCAGGGAACTCCTAGGGATAAAGGTGGCACTGGAAAAACACCAAAGGATTTGAATTAAAATGTAAGAAAGGAGCTTCGCCTGCTTGAAGTCAAAAGTGACCCAGAGGTGGGTGTAGGTTGAGTGGGGATGGGCTGTGTAGGAAACTGAAATTGAATATTTATGAGAAAGGGAATGAATCATGAGAGCAAGCAGGATGCTGTCATAGGCAAAGCTTCAGTAAAAGCCTACACAGATCCTTGCAGTGTTGTGAAGGAATAGGAGTGGTGCAGGATTTCATTTATCCCAGCCAAAAAGGCAGAGTGTTGCTCAGTTGTAAATTGGGCAGGTTGTGATTGAAGATTTGACTGCTGGAAAAAAATCAGCAAGGCAAACTGTGAAGACAATTCAGAGTAGATGATGATGCCTGTTCTATTAAACCTGACAGGAGTGTGACAAGAAAGCAGGTAACAAAGCAGGCTCCCCGTGAGAAACAAAATCACACTAACTCGTTTGTTTTGTCTCCTCTTGTTTGAATAAGTTTGCAGCAATTCAACATTAGTTCCCCAAAGTGTAAGCATTTTTGCTCTCAACATGTTGTCAAAGTGACAACAAGTAACCACCCATACTTCAGTAGTGTTGTTTCTGTAACAACAGCAGTAAATATTCTTAAAGGTCAATATAGCAATATCCCACCAATAATATCCCAAATATAAGTACACACAACATAAGTACACCCCGAAGAATAGTGACCTTACTTCCCCTTTAAACTATTCTTTGTTGCCTGGCTCTAATATTTTATGTGTAGAAACATTGTTTTAGCACCACTTTTCACCAGTCTAAAAAAAAGTTTTACGGTCAAACCACTAGTTAAATTAATGATTACAAGAGGGCAGGCTATTAGCAGTTATTATCTGGCAGAATTAATCTAGCAAAAATTGCTTTAATATGGATGATTACCATATGAAGTAATATGGAGGTTCATGTTTGACGGCTATCACAGGAATGTGAGAAAATAAACTAAATAATCTAAATGAGTATAAACTTTTACCCTTCAGTCAGTCACAAACTCTTGCAAGCTTTCACTTGCTTTGTTTGCTGGTAGTGCTGGATCTAGATTTTGGCAAGTACTGGGTGGGTTTCTTGTAGAGTTTGGAAGGGCCCTCCATAGAATTAAGTAACTTTTGATTTAGACTCCTAGGAGAACTTTGGGAAGATCTGTTGTAAAATAGAATGACATAGGTGGATATGACAGTTGATGGTTGAACAACTGTTTGAGGGACAAATCTGGAAAGCATTCCTCTCCATGAAAATTCCAGGGAACATACTTAATTTTAATCATGGAGTATAGATCTGTCTTCTGTTTCCAAACTTTTGAGATTGGACGATTTGTACCTTTCCATTACAGTAATGTGATTTTTCCCCGTAAAACATCTTTTTCAACGCAAGCTATTGGTCTACGTAATGTTGTTGATCAGCTTTTCATACTGCATACAATGATGCATTGTATTTGGCCTGAAAGGCATGGGTGGCAATATCTCACAGCTTGCTGACTTCCAATATCTATCTGGAAGCTCTGTCTCATCTGTAGATTTGCAAGGACGATTATGTTTCAGAGAAGGACTTCTAGCTGTTCCATTACTGACCTAGTGACTGAAACAGGATTCAGTTTTTACCCTCCAACCCCAAACCTCAAAACTCTTCAACTCTTTCTCTCCTGCATAATTTTCCAACTTTTCTATTTTCTTGATAGATTCATGCATGCATTTAAATGTAGGATAAAGGCTTAAATTTCTAAGGGAGCACAAGTCATCTGAACTCTTTCCAAAATTAAAAAAAAAAAAGGTAATTGAAATTAGGTGTTGAAATTCATTATGTCTCAATAAAGTGCTATAACTATAAGAGGCATGAAGTATAATGGGAGCCTAACTGACCTCATCAGCAGCCCTTTAGAGAACTTTAATATGTATGTACCTAAATGCATTTGCAAGTGTTATCTTCTGTCTTTTTAGAGACTGTTCTGATAAGAACAAAAAAAATCAGGCAAAGCTTTCTTGAGCAAAATGTCTCATTTACAACTCATAACTTTGACACAATTACATTGATTTTTCCGTGTTTGACATGCCTCAGGTCATAACAAAATTAAAAACAAACAAACAAATTAGGTGTAATGTTTCTGTCCTCTGCCATTATTGGAATATTCAGGCATTAATTATTCCACTGAAACGTCTGAAAATATCTGTTATGATATTAATCCACACATACCTCAAAAATGTCTGGAATGATATTACTCAAACTTTTATATAAAAGAAGATTTCACTCAAAAAGAAGTGAAACTTTGAGAAGTTGTGAGAATATCTTGTAAAAATGTTAGAAGTAAGATAAAATTCTACTTTGATTATATAACAGTTGCTTCAGCAAAACATTAAATTTAAAAAAATACAATCTTATACCTGATTTTTATAGTCACTTTCCCTCCTCTCTCCCATATGACTTCCTGCTGCATATAACAAAATACATTTTGTAACCAGGCTAAATACTACAGTGTGAACATGTTAAATATATACTGGAACATAGGAGCACAAAACAGAAATCTCCTTACTTTGAAAGGAATACAAGGATATGCAGATGTCACCATAAACAATCATTAAAATAAATTAAATGGGGAAAAGTGAAAGTGAAGCAAAGAATACTGCATGATCCAAGTGAATATATGCATTTTATTACTTATTTCCTGAAGAATTATGAGGTGCATTAAGGACTGTGATACCTACAAGAATAATAGAGAAATTCAAAAGCAGAAACATTCATGTTTTCTCTTCGTGGCTTTTTCAAGCATCACATCAAGACCTCCAGATGCAGTGACTCTCCTACTCTTCCAATAAGCATGGGTGAGGAATACTAGACTTTCTTTCTCTTCCACTAAGGATGAGTGAGGAATACCAGGTTTCCTACATCCAGGAATAATTTTTGATATATCAGTCGAAACCCCTGACACTGAAGAGCTCCCAAGGGACTTTTTCATTTATATTGATATTAGAAATGAGAAGCATTTTTGGTGAATAGCACTGCAGAATAATGCTATACCTTTATAATTAAATCTACATATATATTTTCATTGAGTTTTATTGATAGTTATGTCCAGAACAAAAAAAAAAATACAGTAAATTCAGATTTATTTTAAAATCTATCAGATAAAATAAATTAAAAAAAGTTTTCCTTGATTTTTCATAAGAGAGAAAAACAGTTTTCTAATTAGATTCAATTAGATTGTCTTTGTCTTTAAAGAACAGCTATCAAATTCTAAAATTAAAGTGTTACGAGAGTCAAGAAGGATGCTTTAAGGACATATGAAAATTCTGTAGAAAGCTGTGAGGTTATAGAGGCACAATCCCAATTAAGTAGTAGTAACATAAATCCTTAAGGCTTTTCTCAGGATCAGAAGTTCATGACTAACTTTAATGGGAGTGGATCATGCATTTTCTTGCAAGAAGTGTTCTGCTTCATAGAATCACATCCTCCTTTGCTTTTTGCCCTTCTCATGCTGCATGAGAAGAGACTGGGATTATGTTTACAGAATAAATTTTTTGTGTTGATTTCATTATGCAAGTATCATAATGTACAATACAGTACAGAGCAGACTACGTAAAACAGATGAAGATTTATCTGGACAGATCATGGGGCGAGTACATGGTGGGCATGTAAATGCAGAAGACGAGTGGCTTATGACAAATCACAACCATGCTCACAAGCACGAAGAGGAAAAAGAAAAGCAAAACAAACTGTGGAGGAGTAATTATGGCCAGCTGATCCTTTAAGTCTTCGTTCCTTATGTGAACTCTAAAGTCATGAATCATGTTTGTTTAGCAGTCAGATGTTTCCTATTCTGCATTTGACAGCAGAGGCTCCTAATGCATGAGCCTGTGGGAAAAGACCTTTCTGTCTGTCCACACCTTAAAATTTTGTGCAGATACAGTCTGCTGACATATTCCTACTTTTCTACCACCTGATACTACCCATGTATTTTTGCATTGACTCCCTTCCTTATGGGAAGTATGTTAGAGAAACAACCATTATGAGAGTGTTCATATCTTAGAAAGTTTAAACTGCCACCTATACCAGGACTTATGGCACTTTGAAGAAATAACAATGTTGTAACTGCATAGCTAGATACTACATTTCATTTCTCCAAAGAAATGCAGAGGAATATGTGTACTGCAGAGTCCTGAGCTCTGACATTTCAGACTGCGATATTACACACATACATAAGATTTTCGGGGCTTTTGTTGTCATTGTATCTTGTTAATGAAGCCAGGTGAAAAACAAAGCTCAGTATGCTCTACGTGTCCTGAGTGACAATACTGTAAATACTGCAAATCATTAAATCACTTGCTTATTACTTTCTCGGTTTAGAAAGTTTAATTTCTTGAACGCTGCAGTGGGAAAAGGCTGCTGGAAGGCTGATATCATAGGATACAGCTCTTATTAATGACTCTTTTCACATGTGATTTTAAGCAGGTGATTTGGACTACATTCTCAAAACAGTCCACTTGAGATAGCTAAGATATTTTCAGTCAGATTTTCCACAATTAAAGCACTCAGAATTCAGAGTCACTTCCAAAATGTAACTCTTTAAAAA
>VZSV01000012.1:8023653-8061978 GCA_013398735.1 Nothocercus julius
GCCGGTGTTTGTGATCGTGTGTGCGGGTGTTGCGCTCCCTCCCGGCCGCTGAGCCCGGATTATGGTGTAGGTGAAGGCAGGAGGCTCCCGCTCGCGCCGCCGGGTCCTTATGCGCGCGTTTTGATCGCGGCCGGGGGGTTTCTGCGAGAGCGGGCGCCTCCCCCTGCCCTGCGGCCCCCCTCCCTTGTTTTCCGTTAGGAATACGGGCGAGAAAATAAATGTATTCACTGGGTGTCGCAAGAGCAAAGGCTAAATAAGCAAAGGTAACGGCGGCAGCAAGGCGAAGAGAGACCCGCACCGTATCCTGCTCCCCCGCGCCCAGACCTGCCCTCCTATTTATTGGTGAGATCTGCCTCCCTCCCTGTCCGTGGTGCGGGTGTTTAATCCCGGGAAAAGTGCAGCCCTCCAGCCATGGTGGTTTTCAATGGCTTGCTGAAGATTAAGATCTGCGAGGCGGTGAATCTGAAGCCCACGGCGTGGTCGCTGAGGCATGCGGTGGGTCCCAAGCCACAGACCTTTTTGCTGGACCCTTACATAGCCCTCAACGTGGACGACTCGCGCATCGGACAGACCTCAACCAAGCAAAAGACCAACAGTCCCGCCTGGAATGATGAATTTGTCACCGACGTTTGCAACGGCAGGAAGATAGAGATGGCCGTTTTCCACGATGCACCCATCGGGTATGATGATTTTGTAGCTAACTGCACTATACAGTTTGAGGACTTGCTGCAGAATGGGAGCCGCCACTTCGAGGACTGGGTAAGTGTTTGTTCTGCCTATACCTGTATGTACAGATGATTTTCTGTGGCATTATTTTGGATGCAACATCTGTATTGCAGAGCTGGGTTGCCAAGGGCATGTAATGGCTCTGAAGGCTTTCCGTTATTTTCGTGCTTTGTTACACTGAGATAGTCATGGTTACTGCATATCTAATGCGTCTGATTTACGGACGAGGGAAGAAAGAGAAATACACCGAGCCTAGGTAATAAATGTATGATTACTGCTCCAGCTTCTGAAATCACGTTTCCTAAATACAAGTCTAGTTATCATGCTGTTCTTGAAGAGCTCCAGTCAAATGCATCCAAATACAGAGCACTGCTGTAAAACTCAGATCCAGCACCTAGACGGTGAGTTCTTCATTTCAACACGAACACTCTTGCTCATGTTGTAGCCTGGCATGACAAGCCTTAAAAATAGAGATCTGACCTCTGGTGTGAGACACTTTGGAGTCTTTGTACCACCTGGAAGCTTGCTGAATCAGTAGGGATGCTCCTCCTTCCCACCAGGTAATCTAGACCTTCATACATGGACCTAGCGCAATGTGTCAACTGACACTTGAAATTACTTAAAGGATCCTGGTGGATTTTGGCCCCAACCAGAGAAACTCTATTGCTTGTATATACAGCATGTTTCACTGCTTCTTCTACTGCATTGTAAAGATACAGACGCTAGCATGCCTCAGTGGGAGTACAGAAAGGGTGGAAAACCCCTGGTCTGACATCCTCAGGTACTATGATTTAACATCAAAAAAAAAAGAAAAAAAAAAAAGAGGAAACATGAACATTTCATCGTTCTACAGTTAGTTATAATGATATATTCTTTAAATAAGATAAAACAATAGGAGCTGTCTTCTGATTTTAAATGTGCCCTGCTTGACCAGCCATCTGAAATGTGCACGCTCATCTTTTTATGCATTTATTTATTAACGTCAAGGATCCTAGTCAGGGCAGTATTTCTCTGGCAAATAGACAAAGAATCCAGGACCAAAATAAAAAGAGCAAGAGTTAACAGATCTGATTTTTTTGCATTCTTTGGGACTCCTTTACTTAATGCAGAGGTATAAAGAGTTGTCAGAATGATGGAAAGGCAAGAAAGAATTACTCTCCATTTATGCTGATTAAAAGCTGAATAACTTTCACTGTTAAAACTTTTATCTTGACAACTTTAAAAAATATGTAATTTCTCCTACATATATATTACATTGTGATAACTGGGATCTAGATTATTCTGATACTCCATAAAACCCACACATTCGCAAGTTTGCATAATAAAATAGGTGATAGGCAGAGAAAAAAAATAGCAAAATCGGGAAAAGACAAATGCAGCAGTACTGCAGATGTTTTTTTACCTGGATTGAATCATAATCAAGTCTTGGGCCTTCTGGAATCAGTGGGTCAAGGATGTCTTCACAGATGCTTGGTGAGAGAATAATAGATTCGTGTGCCTTTTTTGTTTATATTACATGTTTTGAGGTTGTGGCCAAATCTGGAAGGACCGTGCAGGTTACAGATGCCAAGTTTGAATTTTGGTGAGCAGTTGTGCTAGGGAACATTCTGGTTCTCTTTATTAAGGTGAAATCAAAGATTCAGGCATTCTTCTTACATATATAGTGGAATTTAACAGGTCGAGGCCCAATGTAAACATGACCTGGAGGGATCTAAATAACCGAATTAGGTAGAGGTTGTGTTTTATTGCACCAGGATCCATGGCAGTCCAGCAAGTGGGCGGTGGGGGAAGACGAGAGCATGACTACAGTTGTTATCTGTCGATGTGAGAGAGTTGAGGCTATGGCACCGGATCATTAACATTGGTCCACCCAATATAATATGGCATCATAGGCACATGAGGCATCATTTGTCTCATTTTCATGTTCTACGTCCTTGTATTTTGGCTTGTGTTTGTGTATATGAAATACTGTGTACTCCACCCTCCCTATATTGCAGTTAGAATTTGTGGGGCCACGTATTTATGGGATTCTCCTTTAGCCTTTCCAAAATATTCCAGTTTACTGAATGTGTTACAGTAATTGTAATACTGGATGTCTTTACTGGATTGTTAATGGAAACCTTCAGAACGCCAGCTCTTACAGTATCACACAGTTTCTTCATCTGATCTCACTGAATTAAAATAAATGCAGTGGCCGTGACATCTCTGTAGAGTCTATAGTGAGAGAGATGCATTTACTGATTGCTTCGTCAGTATCTGGAGTCTATATTAAAACCTAGAGAAAAGAAAGTCTTTATGAAGTCCAGTAGTCCAAGGGTTTTACCTTCAAGTGAAATGCACGTGGCCTAAACGAACATTAGACTAAGATCTACTGGCACATTGCAGGCAGTTTCTTCTGTTTAATGAGAGGACTAATTCCTTCATTTTACTCTTGGCATTTAAGGCAGGTATTCTTTTAGTGCTCTTTCCCAGCTTTATAACAAGCAAATTAAATGGAGCAATCACAGGAGCCCATTCTTCCTCACTGCCTCAGATATCAAATAAATGGAACCTAAGAAACACTTTTGGAGACTAAAATATTCTTTATGCTGTTTTCAAGGTTTCCCTTTAAGGAGTCCTGAACTTTTCAATTTCATTTTTTTTTTCCTACGTGTTGAGAGTATTTGGTGTAATTGAACTGTTGTCCCTCTTTACCTTCAGAATGATGCAACACTTCTTCCAGGATTGAACCATCATTAATTGATTAGATTTGACAAAATGCTCATATGTTGAGAACAGCTCTGGTCAATATATTAATAGCTTTAACGCTTTCAGTCTCTTATAATACTGTAGATATTTTGGTAATGAAATTTTCAATATTTACTTTACAATATCTGCACTAAGCTCTAGGTTATATTACTTATCCTGTAGTGTATTTCTAGATAGTTGTCAGAAGCCCAAAATGTAAAAAGTACTAACAAAGAAATAATGTGGGCTTTTTTACACAAAAAGAAACTATTTATCTCTTTAGCTAGCTCACCTACTTTGATTTATTATTATTATTATTATTATTATTATTATTATTATTATTATTCTAATCCTTGTATTTTTGCTAGGAGATGAGTTTTTTAGGAAAATAGTGGCTATTTTTCTCATTTTAAGCCTGTGCTATATACTGATGCCATGGTTACAGTGGAAACACTAATGATAAACAAGTACTAAGCTTGAAATCATGATAGCGGCTATTGTATTTGGAAGAATAAGATAAATATGCCAAACCCTGGTTCTTATTACCTACAGAGTATTCAGCAGTTATAAAAACGATTTTTCAACCTTATGAGATATACACTCCCCAAATATAGGTAGATATTTCAAAGCTGTGGCCTAACACAGTATTTCAGATTTTACTAGATGGAAGCTTTTAGAGAAAATATATACAATTACAAAAAAATCAATATGAAAATATTTCTGAAATGCTCTAGTGACAGTTAAAAAGATGGCTGCTTTTCCAGTTGTGAATCACACAGACATAGCACAGTAAAAGTGTCAGTTTTGCAGATTTTTCTTAGTAATGACTACACTGCAGTTCTAAATAGAGCTTTGGATTGGTGACGTTCAGGCTTTTCCGTACTTGAATAAAATGTTACACAGAATGGTGCAAAGAACATTCAAGAGGATGTTGGTGAGCTTACATTCTGAAAAATGAAAGATGAAGCAATAACCAACCTGACAATTATGATTGAAAAGAAACCTGATAATTTAACATGAAAGCGTTAGCTATATTTTTTTTCAGTTAGATGATTCATGTAGTAACGAAGTACGTGCGTCTTTCTCTAGTTTTCTTGCAAATAACATACGTAAATGTTGCAGGTGTGTTAGTAAAATAGATACATTTTAACCAGTAGAATTAAACTCAGGAAGGAAAATTCTTTTAAGGTTTGGCCTCATGGTTATACCTTTGTGAATTATAATGATCTACGTTTATGTATTTGGATGGTTGGTAGCATTTGGATGGGTTCTGCGTTCAAGTCGACTTCTCAACCGTGACAAGAAATGCAGTCAGGATCACTGGACCTATGCCAAAGGCTCCATCTAAGGGGCTTAGCCATTCGGCCTGGCAAGAAGACCTACTGAGTCATCCTAAGGAACCCTTTTGCAGGCTGAGTGGCAGAACTCACCAGGTCAGTCAGAACATCACAACATTTAGCAAGAAAATCCTGTATTTCCACTGAAAATATTTTACAACAGTATTTAGGTTTAGGTATTTAGGTTTATTTATTTACTTATTTATTTTTTAGAGTTAAAATCCCTAACACTGTCAGGAAAGATTAAAATATAAATTTCAATGAGCTTTTCTTTGCTAGTCCTAAATATCTCCCATTTTACTTTTCTTTTTCAGTGCTGATTCTTAGGATATAAATTTAAAAGAGTATGCTTTTAAAAACATTCTTTCCTATTTCCATTTTTATCAGCATGAAGTTAGTCATGCAAATGTGCCATCATTGCGTTCAGCAAGTTAATTAAGAATTAATGTAGTATTTCCGTAACAGGTTGATGACTAGTTGTGGGAAGGAGAATGTGGAAAACATACCCTCTTTGACTGAGTTACGTGTTTTTGCATCATGCTTACAATGTGCTATTGAAATTTTTGTATCAGAGAGACTGCGTGTTGGGTCTTTAATTTGTTAAATTCAGCATAAAGTTACGCACTTAGGGGATAAAGGTCTGAATTTCATGGTGCCGACGACCTCTCATAAGACACGTTTGACACAGGGAAAGGGCATAGAAAGATTTAGAAGTAGCAGCAGTATGTCATGCAGTAGAAATCTGTAGAGACTTTGGCACTGCCTTTTCTTTCTGAGGAACTGAGAAGTGGGTGCAGTGATTTGCTCCAAGGCAAGTGCAGGGGCACTACAAACTCTTCCAAGTCCTAGCCCAGTGAGCTGTCCATTTATTTAAGAACCGTGTCCTTCAGCTCCTCTGATCTGAATTAAGTGGAAAGGCTCCGTGGGTGCTTATCTGAGTTCTCCTGTTTGTTTTTCTTTAATAATCTTTTGCCTTTTCTGTTGAGCTGAAACAACAGCTCCCTTCGGGCGCAGGTGAGCCGGTCTAGCGGGTGGGCACGGAGCGTAATTTTGATCCTTTCGGCCACTCGGCGCCGTAACCTCCGCTTGTCCCAGGCGCTGCTGCGTGCTGCCAGTGGCCGAGCAGAGTGTGGCTGGGGTCGTGTTTACATCTGTGTCTTCATCTGCCGGCTGAACTTATCTGCACTGAAGGTGTTGAAAGGCCTCAGGTTTTTGCTTGGGAAACCTTTACATCTCATCCGCACTGCAGCTGGTGAGCTGCTGAAAAGCACTGTTACCAGAAGAGGATTTACTGAAACCAAAAGGAAATTGCTGTCCTTTTTGACAGCATTACAAGGCCATCACTGAGCAAAGTCTCTCAGGTTTGCAGGGGCAGCATGAGAGAGTTAAGAGATCCGCAGGGCTGCTCAAGGACCTGGAGTAATTGTAAGGATGGGAGGCCGTGAAGAGACCCCAGGCGATTTTGGAGAGGAGTTGGTAAGAGCAGGCGCCTCCCTGTCTTCTCCCTCCGGCGCCTCCTCTTTTCCCACCGTGCCGGGGATGTGGCACCGCAGCACGCAGCGCTCCCACCATCTCGCCTCAGCGCTGCCGTGCTGCCGCATCCTCCTCCTCCTCCTCCCTGCTGGAAAGGATCCCTGCGACCTGCGCTGCCTCCCAGCCCACCCCAGGGAGCCGACGGCCGGAAAGCTGCACCTCCAGTAGCTGCTGTGCTGTGGGGAGGCGGAAAGGGCCAAGGAAGAGCTGAAGCCTGGAGGAAAACCTGGAGGAGGATTATGAGTATTTGCTGCTGCCCCACACACTCCAGCTGCTGTTTTGGCAGCAGCACCAACAGTGACACAAGTGGGAGAGAGGGATGCGCTGGCATAAGCAAATGGACTAGTTGGTGACCTTATGTTGCCCACTGACCTGTTTCTTTTTGCCTTCCTATTTTTGCCTTTTGCTTCACTAAGTGTGTAGCTTTCAAAGCCTCACGTCAGACTTGAAAAAATCTGCTCAAGGCATGACAAGTTTGCAATAGGAGGAGTGTTTCTCTGGGCACTGAATGCAGGTAGGTCAGGGTTTGATCCCGCGACTGATCAGAATTCCAGCTTGCTGTTGCCAGCACCAATACTGATAGCAAGTTCCATGCAGTAAAAGCAATTCCCCTGAACTCTGCAGAAGGATTTGTCGAATACATTTACTAGATGCAGAGTCCAATTCATAGGTATTATTTCTGAGCTGGACTTTGAGAAATGTCTGAATCTCATGAAAAGAATTCCTGTATGTTCTCCTACAGCCAATTTTTGGACAGCCCGTATCCTTCCTCCAGCTCAGGCAGTTGCACAGATACTGTGCAGCACTTCCCTGATCTCTCTGGGTCTGCTGGGTTCACTGCGTTTCATGTAGGCATGTGTTTAAATTCTTTCCTGAGCTGAGGCCTGTGTTCCAAGGGAAAGCTGACAATAAATAATACTTAACAACACCCTTTACTTTCATTTTGCTCTTTCTGATTTATTATTCTACTGCAAGTCTTGCATGTGCAAGCCGAGTTTCTGCTCTCCTCGGCCATCAAACTATATCTCTGCCCTCCCCATCCAGAATTCTTTAAATACTGCTGAAATGAGAATTTAAGTTGGAATCATAGGATTTGGCCTCTAAGTGTGATATTTCCACTCCCTAACTAAATGCATATTTAAATAAACTATTACGTTTCAAAATTTGAAGGGGGAATGTGAATACAGTTCATAAGAGTCAGAGGTGAGAGCCTTTCCGCTTGGAATTGGCTGGCTGAATTCAGTACTGCCTTATCCAGTATTTTCTTAATCCTCTTTTCCTCACCCCAATTATTAGACTTAAGAGAGAAAAAGACATCTGTTCCTTCCCATTCATGGTAAGAGAGGTTTTGGAAAGGACAAGGTATGCGTGTAGTGGGAAATTTGTGGTCAGAGAGTATTGAGAAGATAATTTTCCTCCATCCACATGGAAAGGTAGGACTGGAAATATCTGGATAAGGAGTAAGATCAGAAGTCCAAAGATAGTTTGGAAAAGTGCCAGCTTTGGGGGAAAACAAACAAACCCTTTTGTCTCTTGCAAGGAGTGAGACTGAATAAGATCTTAAGAATGGGGGTGTTTCCCTTGCCCTTCTGAGACATGCAAGCTGTAGCTGCTATAGAGGTTTCCCTATATATGTATATGTATCGTATAGTTTGGGGGCAGAGGAGCCATTAAGGAAGGCTGGTATCTCTAAGCAGCTGCTTTCCTATTTGGCAAGCTGTCACTAGAAGATGTTAAAAGTATATTCAGCAATATTAATGTGAAATTGCAACTCTAGAATTAATAAATTATTCTAAAGATTGGGTGACTTCTGTAATGACTGCAATGACTTCTGTAATGTTGTGCACTTTGTACTATATTTTAGTAAAGTGAAATGCAAATATTTAAGAGCATCCAGAGAATTGTTTCTAATCTGATCATTAGTCAGAATTAGTGGCTTGAATTGCTAGTACAGTTGATTTCGACTTGTCATCTAACTTATGTTGTATAGCTAAATATAGGTCTTATAGCTAAATGTCTTATAGCTAAAATCTTAAAATATGACTGCTGTGATATGAAAGGAGTGACAGAAACTCAAATCTCACTTTTTTTTTTTTTTTTTTCAGAATATCACAGCTAAAAAAGCTAGTGATATTGGCATGTTTCCATTAAATCTAACAGGAATTTTAACACTCATTTTATTGGAGGCAGTGTGAAAGGGATGCTCAATAATTCTGAGATTATGGATTTAAGTAGGACTTAAATCTCTGAAGAAATAAAGGAAGACTGTTGCTTTTAGAATTAAAGAGGGCAAATTTTGATCCTGTCAGAGGCTTGCTGGCAGCGAATTCTGCCTTGTATCAGCTAAGTTGAGCTGATTTAATTGTTACAGACAACAGAATCATTTTGGTCGTTTCTGGTGTCCTGCTGGGCAGTTTCAGCACATGCAGGAGCAACAAAAAGGCATAAGTAATGGCTAGATGTTACCAAATACTTTCATGCCCATAGGTTTGACCAGAGAGCCCCTGCTGAATTGGAGTATCTTAAATGCATAGTAGGCAGACTTAATGCTTAAAGAGTGTTTCAATCTTAGTACTTTCCAGTACTTCACAGTATAAATACGTTTCCATCCTCTCCATCATGGGGGACTAGAGTTCTTATGCATGATAGTATTTGTCATTATTTGGAACATTTGTCATTTTAATGGTAATTCAAAAATCTATATTTTTTTTTCAAATGTTAATATTTCTAAGTGTGTTTCGATAAACAGTGAAGTGGCAGCAGTGGGACTGGTGCAATGGTAATAGAAACACGATGGGAAGATCGATGCATGCTCTGCAAAGGTGCTGAGGGGTGTGCTGGATGGAACTGCTTTATTTTGCAGAATTAAAGCCAACAAGACAACTGTGTTTTCCCCTTCCTTTATTTCTTTTATTTTACTCTTTATCGTCTGTTCTATCTCCATGCTGACAGTTCTCCATCTTTCTGGATCTGCTCTGGCTCCAGGGCAGTCAAGAAATGATTTAGTGACCATTGCAGCATTGCACAACGTTTGTTGTTGGTGGCATGAGCCAACGACATGAATGAAATGTCCTGCTACGGATCTTTACAGAGACCTATTGCAAGTATAGTTCTCCTGCTGAGACCAAATTTACTCATTATGTATAAGTCTTTGCAGCATCTGCCAGCTTCTTATTTCAAGGTGTGATTGATCTGTGTTTCTAAAAACAAATGAGTTTCAGAATGTGTTGGAAAAAAAGAAAGGCTAGAGGTCACCCAGGCTGTACAGAAATAGCTTTGTCCACTTTGTTCCCCTTCTCACATGGCTCTAAGTGGATTTATTGAGGAATCTTTTTTTTTTTTTCCCTCCATGTCCTTGCCCTTCCCTTCCTTATTTATCTACATTTGCCTTGGCATCTCTTGAACTGGTGATCCAAGTGGCCTTTTTCTCTTCTCTTTAATTCACAGCTATTGCCTGCTCCCCAAATCCTGGCTGTCCTAACTTCTCCTTTTATTTTCTTCTTATTGTTACCTCCTGTATTTATCCTTATTGCTATTCTTCCATCATGCCAACTCCTCTCATCTGGGCACTCTGTTGGACTAGCGAGCTACTTGTACAGAAGGATTTTCAGTACCAGAAGCTCTGTGAGCATTGCCAGCAGCTCTCATCCAGAGTGTGTCTCCCCTGAGCTTCGCAGCAAGCAGCGGGGAGCAGACGGGCAGACTGGGGGGTGTCTGAGCGGTTATCGTCAATCAGAAAAAGTGATGTTCTGAATTTCCAGTTAGTTACACTGCAGAAATAGTTGAAGAAAAAAACGTAATGCTGGACGCTTGAACAAAAGTCTCTGATTTTAGCAGAGTCAGTGGGGTGTTGAGTGGACGTGATGATCTGTCCCTGAAAACTGCACTGTCCCAAACAATGGAAATAATATTGTAAAATTTTAGTTGATACTAGTTATTGGGATTTTCAGCCAGCAAATGACAAAAAATACCCAATATAATTTGCCTTTTTCAATTATATAAAGTGAAATTATGGTTTCTATCTTCAAAAAATGACAGTTCACGCACAAGTCAAGAAGAGGCAGTTTGGAGAAACAAAAAGAAAGTAAGAAATTATTGTCAAACAGGATAAGTTGTAGAGGTAGCTGAGCAGCAGTTTTGTTCAGTTCAGCTTTGCTAGGTGTCCCTAACTCAAAATCCCAAATGGAGAGGAAATTCTGCTGGACGTACTGTCACAATTTGGTTGATACGCTCTTTCTTCTTGCGGAGTTGGTAGGTTTTGAGGGATCACTTTTATGATGTAGCCCCATGGCTCCCAAATTTCTAGGTTTTATTAACCTCTCATGATCGTCGTGTAGCAAATGCTAGTCATTGCATCAGTAACAAGAACAGTGCTTTTCACAGAAAGAACAGAAGCTTGTCTTGTAGCTCTTTCTGATAAGTGTTGGGCTATAATTTATTTTTAGGTATGTACTGTAAAGTCTGTTGCTTTAAAAAGAATATTGGTTTAGTGGTCACATTTAGGAGGTGGCTCAGCTTTTTCATTTTTTATGAGGCCATGTAAAAGGTTTTAAAATACAAATTCATCTAAACTGTTTTTAAACAGTTGCCTGCTGCATTAGCAGCCCAGACACTGTGACCTGCTCGATCTTGGAGGATGTGTTTCTGTGCTCTTTTCCTCCCAGTTCACACTCATGTCTTTTGGCAGTTTTTGTCCATCTGCTCTGAGCTGCCACAATAGAGGATATCTTACTACCTTCTTGTATATATCATTTATTAGGACAGTGGGGTCCTAACAATCCTTCTGTGAAAGGCAGTCACTTCACAACAGTCATACGGTATAGAAAAAAATAGATCAGTGCACTTGACCTCTGCTTGTCCTAGCTCAGCACAGTGCAAAAAAACAAACACTTTCCATTTACGGAGTTAGGGGTTGTGTTCGTAAGAACCTGTATGAGTAAGCAAAAAGCCAGGATGCCTAAAGCAAACACACCAGGAATTTCATTCTGTGATGCCTGCCTTACACCAGTGACTGGGGCAAACAGGCCTAAGTAGCCTTGTGCACCAAATGAATGCTCTCCTGTGTTGATTTTAATGGAAATTTCTTTGAGTGGTGTTCCATGGTGCCAAAACCTTTCAGAGTACTTGTTTTTTATTTGGTTGCATGCATAGTGATTCTACTGTGCTAAAAGGTACATTAGAGAAATGAATTTGAACAGAGTACAATTAAATTGAACTCTTGCCTTGTTTGAACGTACTCTTGACATCAAAACGACAGGCTTTAACATGTTCCAACAATTATATTCTATTTAAAAGGTGTGTGCCAAGCACAGCCAAGCACAGGTTTTCCATATCGGTGTTACTGCCCTGCCATAAAGCTTTCAAGATCTGCAGCACAGTCCAAAGTTTAGATCAAAGACAATTTTTAAAATCAGATTTGAAGTATGAGAATGCCATTTTGCCTTTTAGGCTGGTCCTGGAAGACTGAGGTAGAGAAAGCCTCTAGCTGGAATTAAAGATAGAGCCAACTCTGAGAACCAGGTGCGACTCTGACAAAGATGCTTTCCCGTGTTTCACTTTCCTGTTGTACTATAGGGGCTTCTGCTGCATTGGGCTAGGGTAAGTGTGGCAGTGAGCAGTAACACAAGTGACAGGCTGTGTTTTATGGAACTGCTGCAACTCTTAGCTCTTACAGTAGCCAAGTGAATCGGTCCTGACCCTGTTTGCCGGTTAGCAAATAAATTTTGGTTTTGCTTCCCTGCATCAGTGCACGCTTGCAGAACCTGTGTGTGTTTGAACTGTGTGCACGGTTAATCAACTTTATGATGCAAATAAAGTGAAGTCTCAGAGACTTTTTATGGACCTTTGAAAATGTGCTAGATGCTAGTGGTATCCCAGGAGTGATAAGACTGAAGTGCTAAAACCCTTCTTAAAGCATGGGATGCAAGCATTCTGAGAGGATGATGATTTTGAATGTAGGAATTGCTACCTTATAGCTCTCACTGTGCATTAAGTAGTGTAGGGAGTGCAAAACCGGAAAATTCATAGTTTGTTCCTCAGTGATCTTATTCTGTGAAATCAGATAATGTATTCTCTCACTTTTGAATAATAAGATCATAAACTGTAAACGATCTTTGAAACTTTTTGTACCTGTATATCAAGATCGAAGTGCAAAAGCCAATCTCATAGTAAATCATAGTAGAAACGGAACAGAAACATGTAAAAGGAATAACTGATGTGTTGTTGCAACTTTAAAAATATATTTGATGATGAGTAGTTGTGTGACTAGTTAAGAGGAGGTTATTCTTACACAAGTCAGTAGCGAAAGAGGCTGCGACTTAACTTGTGTGCTCAACCAAGGAACATGTAAATAAGATGGACAATTTCAATAGGGTTCAGTCAGCAAAGTGAAGCTGCTTTGTAATAGGCCAAATAAGACAAAATAGGAAGATTGGATTTTTAACAGGCTTTATATATATATATATACACATATAAAACGTTTTATAACATTGCGACAGGTCACAAGGTAGAAATGCTTGTCATCGGTGTTGTTTGGTTTCCTTTAGTGCTCATGGTAACAGGTGAGGCTGGTGTGTTCATTTGCAGCAACCCAGTTCCTAAACCTAATTACTTTATGGTCTGAAATTCTAATGAGCAGTGAGATAACGTGTAACAAGTTCATCATAATTTTGCTTGCTGTGAACTGGTCAGACAAGTTTTTACATACTTGGTTTTCCTGCATCTAGCATGTTATCTCCTCTATTCTCTTTAATTTTCGCCTTTATTTCTATTCACATAATGCCTTCAAAAAATGAAGATATTGGTAATGGGAAATGATGGGATGGACTTCTTTTTGTGATCTGAGTATAAATCTGCTTACAAAATAAATGTTCCAGCTGTTTATATTATGGTTCCAGCAGAGGCCTTTGTCTGCTTTAGTTCTACACATATTGGTATATAGCTCTTATCTGTCTCACATAGTAATTAAATTAATTAGCAAAATATCCAATCTGGAAAATCTTCAGCATAGTCATCTTTATGGCAGTCTTAATAGAAAATGTAATGGATGGAGAACGTGACTTTCCTCCACGCCACACAGAAATACAGCACAAGCATCACGTTTTTCATCTCACAGCTTTGCAGTAGGGCTACCAGTAACCTCATTTTTACAGACAGGAAACTGCGCCTGAGAAATAGGATGAATTGACCAATGTTCTTCATAAGACAGGGAGCAGGGTAAGAGCAGAACCGAGACTCTTGCACTGAGGCTTCCGACCGGCACCAGTTAAATATCTTTGTTTCTGCCTTGCAGCTTCTTCCTTAGCTCTCCATAACTCATCTTCCTTTGTTTCCTTGAAGTAAGAATTCTTACCATGTTTCCATTTCCTCCCTGTAGCATGACTTTTGCAGGCCATTGTGTTTGATGTTTTGGTTCTCCAGCCACTTCTCTGAGGGCAGGTTTTCCTTGCACTGTGGTGAACGCACAGAAATTCAGGGTCTTGCTGCCGTCTTGAATCTGGAGCTTTCTCTATGGAGGTACAGAGCTATCGGACCCATCTTTCAGAAGGTTATCATGCGTTAAGTAGTTTGAAACTGTGCTGCCTCTCTGGTTAAATAGTTAGGGCCAGCACCCATCTCACTGTTAAAATGAAAAAATTACCATGTAGAGGTATCCTGCATGCATGCTTTTTGGACATCACTGTTACTGAGCCTATCTGCATATCCAAATGCGTAGGCTGCCAAAACAGCAGAAGAATCCTAAGTCATAATTTTGTATATCATTGGCAATTCCATAACTGAAGTTAATAAGACAGCAGCAGACAAAATGTAAAGCTGCAGGATTTGTTATTTGATCATTCATGCACATAACTGAAAGTGGACTTCTGTTTGGGTCACTTATTTGGAAACAAACAAACAAACAGATCATTTGATTTTCCATTTTTAGGGCCCTATCTTGGTTACTAGCAGTAGATGTGATAGATTTTTGTAGAAGGGCTTAGGATGATACAGTGGGAGATGTGCGAAGAGGGAGTGGGTGCAGCTGGTGTGTGGTGTGGAGCAGCTGTGCAGTGCAGCAGAGCCCGATAGCCCAACACCTGAGCATGTTTATAAAACAGATACAGTGAGATTATAGTGGTGTTGCTTGCCTGGCAGACTATTAGCCTGTGGTTTACACAAGGCTGGCCCTGGTTTGGAAAAAGCCACAGCGTCAGTATACCGGATATGCTAACACGCCTTGGGGTTAACAATGTCTTGGGGTTAATCTGTCGGGATTGATTGTGAGCTGGATAAATTGGTACAGATTATAGCAAGTGAGGTTTTGTTTTGTTTGAGGAAGGGAGATTCTGTGCAAAGTACAAAGAGGTGTCATCTTAATCACCCGTGGTTTGGGAAATTATTGAATTTTTGTTGTATTTGCAGCTCAAATGAAGAGAGGGCAAAGCACAACATACCTACTGTCATTCTTCTGCCATGAAAAAGTGGCACTCTCTTGGGTCTTTTAATCCCCTGTGTATATATACATATATAATCTCATGTGTATTTTTTACTTACAGTCCTGTAATCCGAAAGGCATTAGGCGCACACTACAGAAAAGATGTGAAAAAGGTGATCATTAATGTCCATCATACTAAATGTAGTCAGTGACTAGAATATCGGTTTTGTGGTGGAATGGGAAGCTGAAGATATTGGAGTACAAAAATGCTAAATTTAAGGCATCATTTACTTGGAACTTTCATCTGTTCATGAGAATTACATTTGAATTCTAGACTTGGGCATTTATGTATGGCCATGCAAAATTTAACATTGACTTTGCAATGCACTTGACAAGGGTCTAGAGTGAGAAGCCAGCATTCTTGGGTCATAGTCTTGTTTGAATGTGGTTGATTTCAAATATATGTGGCTCATGAAATTTAAGAATAGCAGCTTCAGGGAATATTAGTTTAACAGCCTGATTTCTTCGTGTGGGTTTATAATAGTGCAACACCTTTGACTGCAGTTAACTTAGTATTTTTCTGCACTATCTTTATGCAAATATGGGAAGGCCCTAATGCAACCAATTCCCTCCAAATTCTCCTAGGATCACTGGTTTACTTCCCTGGAACGGTAACAGTAATTAATATTAGCTTTGCTAAGACAGAATGGTTTCCAGGTGAATACAGATTAGTTTATTAATAATATTGGTAAGTCCACTGTACAGTGTGAGACCATGTCCATAATCATCACGTCAGTGTGAAATTAACATCTGTGTCCTCACTTCTTAAAATATGAACCTAGTATGTTAGATGTTTATCTCAAGGTTGATGTATTTCAACTGCCAAAAAAGTGTGTGTGGGAGGGATACTCAACAGTTCTGAAAGTAACTTTGCTCACAAACTAGGGTCCCCAAAAAAGCAATAGTCAATGACCTACAGTAGCTCCTTTAGGCCTCAGACCTCACTTCTGCTCAGATCCCGCATTGCAGAGCTTGTGTCTCCAGACTACTGGCTCTCAGCTGCTTTCTTTCAACCCGTCTTAGGGCTGATGCTGCTTTTCCCATACTACTTTTCTCTTGCACCCTACTCACCTAATGGCAGTTGCTGTCACTGTTTCACTGGTTGCTGTTGAAGTCTCATCCTTTGAGAAATACCATGATTCTGCTTCTGGCACAGTTTAAAGATCATTATGACAGGCTGCATTTATCAAAACTCCTGTGAGGGATACTCTGTCAGAGAAACAGGATATAGCCAAGGAAAACAAGGCATGTAGTAGCCTGATTAAAAAACAGAAATAAAAAGAATAAAAATTAATTGAGGCTGGCCCAAAATATGAGGGTGAGACCCTCAGCCCATGAAGATGAGAGGGAATGGAAAGATTTATCTTTGTTTATTTGGTATAAGTGTGTTGAACTCATTCTTGATTTTATTTCCTTTCCTGATTATAGAAAAGTAGATGCCTTTCTGTAAAATGTGTGTGCTTTTTGAAAAAGAGGTTGGTAGCAGTTTTAATTACAGTTAACACATTTAATCACATAAAGCTTAATTTGAAGACCTACTTGGTTACAGTGTGTTTCCCAGCGGCTTGATACGAACATGTGTGCTTGTGCTTGCAGTGTCTTAATGGATGAAATACTTTAAAACTGTGAATACGTGTCATCGGAAGAGCTGATACTGGCTGGAAGGAGACATGTTGGACAGTCTCCCTTTAGGGTTGTCTGAATGATAACTGAGTGTAAGCGAATAGAGAAGGAAAATACATTATTCAGGGAGAACAAAAGCAAATTCTGTCAGGTATTTCAAGACCAGGGTGATTCAGTTGAGTTATTACTGGCTCTTAGTAGCATGGCTGAGAAAAGTAATGTTCTTTGCTTCGGCCGGGTGGCCCTCGGAAAGGGGAGAGATTCTTTCCTGCCTTTTGAAATCATCAAAGAATATAAGAGTAATCATTTCCAAAGTTATCTCTGTGTCGGAAGGCCTTGCTGTTCAGGATAAGCCAGGGTAAACAAAAGACAAATAGGAAGTGACTTTTAAAAAGTATGGGTTTGAACCTGCGAGGTGCTGAGCGTCTCCAGTGAAATGCTGAGCTTGCATGATTTCCAGTACGGTCGTGGCTCTCAGCTCCTGGCAGGATCAGGTCCTAAGGTTAGATCTACTCTGTGAAGTAAAATCAACTTATTGCTGTCAGTTTTTTTTCACTGACATGACTGCTTGCAGTGCACATCATCGGTGCAGTCTGTATGCAGGCATACGCAGCACTTGGGTAAAGATAAAAGCTGGTCTACAGGGACTCTATCACTTTCATACTTTAGATTTTTGTCTTTTGCACTAATAAGAACTCTCATATAAAAATGAGGCATCAAAGGGTCAAGCAAAATACCAGATGCTTCTTGGCTAAAGGAAAAAAATCTTTTTTGTTTTGCTCTCTGGTTTAGGAGGGTGTCTACTAAATTTTCTCTAGCCTATTCTAAAACAAAGCTAGATTTGAGTAGTATTTTTCATTAGTACTTTCCAAAGTGCCTATCACCTTGATGAATGTACTGAATACGCAGCCAGGGCCTTTGGGCAGGGGAACATGTGGTTCTGCAGTGCTTTGCGCTCAGACGGATTGCAGAGTCCTTCCCGTTTAGCTTCGCTGGCTTCAGTGAAACTAGTCGTGGCCTATGGGTATCCCAGGTGGCCCACGGTGAGGTTCAGCACTTGCAAAGAATATTTATGTTCCTCCTCTCCTTCTATTACATACTTTACTGTCCCTACAAGATTAATTTGTTACCAATATTCAGAGTTCAGCCACTGTTGGCATTATTTGAACTAAGGGTGAGCGGAATGAGGCTTTGCTGCTAGTTGCGCTGAAGGGGAAGACTGCGCATTTCCTCAGAGCGGCACCTAGAAGGTACCTGAAGAAATCGATACGCTGTCAGCATGAACTGAGAAATGTGCGTGCTCAGACTGCCTCAGGCCTTTCAGGATTTACTGCTAAACTGTGATTACTTGTATGATGAGGAAGGGAATAAAACTTTTGCGTCTGCTATGTGCAACAGCAGCACACAGACATAAAACACTTAATCTGAAGTGGTACTGCAGTTCTTTTTCTTGGCATGACAGAAACAAGGTATGGTTCCCCCTTCTCCCCCCCCCCCCCTTTTTTTTTTCAGATGAAGTATTAAATCTGTGCAGTGTTTACTTCTGCAAAACCTCCTGCCTCAGGCATCTGTGCTCAGAGTTTCATCCAACAGGTTCTTCTACCTCTGTTTCCTCATTCCTCCTGAGGAAGTCAAGCTGACCATGCTCGTGTAATCATCAGGCCTCAGAGTCTTCCTTCAACTCCTCAGAAGGAGAAGGACTACCTCCATGCCCATGGACCAGCAAGACCCATATCCTATCAGGAGTACAGATCCTGTAAGCTAGTTATTTGCAGGGGAGGTGGATTATTTTTAGTCTTTTTTTTTTTTTTTTTTAAATAAATACATGGCAACACCTTCTGGAAGGCCACAAGGAAACTAATTTGGTGTGCAAGAAAGGTGGCTATTCCTTTGGGGTGGGAGGGAGTCTGCTGTCAAGCCTGGGAAGCCTTGGACAAGCCTAGGAAATACAGTGTATTTCTTAGTATACACTAATCTTGAGTGGATAATATTGCAGAATCATGCGTGGAAAACTCAGTGTTTGGGGGAAAGGGTAGGCTTAGTTTTGAAAGCCATGCTGGTGTACAGGGCAGCTGGTCTGGTAGTTCATTTCTAGCCTGCTTTCACCTTGGGGCGTAACCCTTGCATTTTGTATTTTGATTCTGAGTGTTTCGTAAAGGACTTCCTGACAAATATTAATAACTTCCTACAAACCGCTTGCAAACTGTCCTTTGAAATGCCAAATTCTTAGCATGAAAATACATGTGCTTCAGACAGTGAGGCTCTGAGTATACAACTAGACAAAATCATAGTCTTCACCCTACAGATACAGTCTAAATTAATTGAATATTAGCAATCAAGTTTGAAATGGAAGTTCTATCTTCATCTCCTAGAGCCACGGCTGCAGTGATCAGGAGTTGGGAGAGAGCTGTTCACAGTTTGTTTACTAATACAATGAATAAGTAATCCTGTGATATTTTTGGCTTGCAGACTGCTTCAAAAAGGGAGCCCAGAAGCTCCTATAGAGCTTTAAAAATACCTCATGCTGATTCATCACTCCAGGGCTGAATGTTCCCATTGTTTCCTCGAGTGTCAAGGAACACAAAAGGCACCTCCATCCTCTCTTTCCTTAGTATCCCTAGAGTAAAGGATGGGTGGAGAGGATACTCCTCACAACTCGTATTCCTCTTGTGAGCCCATGAAGGCTGTTAGTAAATACTGATGTGGGTTTTAGTGTGACTTGGTTCATTCTGGTCATTATGAAAACCTCTCTCTGCAAGAGCTGGAGGCCTCAAGGCAAGGTCTGTCACGGGAGACTGTCTCCTGCAAGAGTGCAGCAAGTAACAGGGAGCACAGGGCTTAGCGTGGATGGACGACTCTCTGGAAAGCTTTTGAAACCAATATGATTATGTGGAGACCTGACTGCAAAGAGCACTTCTATATGGAGAGGGTGAAGCTCAGCCTGCCTCCTTCCCTTCCTCCCCGCTTTCTGTTGGGAGGTGTAAATTGAAGCTGTCAGGCTGTCCTGTCCCGAGACAGAAATGCCAGGGTGGGCGAGGAGAGAAGAAGGCTGGAATGTATAACTGCAACCTTAAAATAATAAATAGCATCTGAAATGCTGCAGTATTACCCTGGAGAACTGCATGTCCTTGATAAATGAGCCTTGATATTCTCTTTATGACGCTTATGGTAAGCTTGTCATAACAGGCCACATTATCGTCTTCTGTGGTTTTAATACATTGATCTGCCTGTAGTGTGATCCTGTAACCTGGCTACAGCAATTTGCTCGCGGGATGTATTGCAAGGTTATTGGGTTGTACCTAAATTACTGCATACTGTATGATTCATATAATGCATTTATATCTGGCACTCACCACTCCTGCATCAGGACGCTCAGGCTTAATGTTTCAACCAGGAAATTATGTAGACAATTCTGATAGCTACGATCCCATTAGACATCTCATCCTCGGATGGTCATGCAGCAGAATATGGCCAAGTGTATAGATGGAGGCAGAAATGTCCTTGCTCATCTGCTTATCCAGGAATCACCTACTAACAGGTTTCTTGCACCTTGGCCTCGTGGGTCTTCAGGGGCGTTCCTGAGGGGTTGCTTGGCTCTCCAGACCTCTGACAAGGCCTGGCAGTTCCTGTTTTCCATTTGCGGCTTTCAGAGGTGGTGGTTGTGAGCACTGTATCAATAGAAGACTATTTTTTTCCTCGCTAGTGTGTTTGATCGTTGTCTGCTTTGATTAACCAGTTCTGGGGCTTAAAGCGAGACATATTGTTTTTTCCATTCTTTGTAGTGTTTTTTGGCAAGGGGTGGAGAAAATGCAGCCGTTGCTCCCTTTTCTGTCTGAACTCATTTTGTTTTATGCTCTTTGTGCTGGAGCACAAAACGAAATGGCTTGCAAATAAACCCAATGTTAAAACAGAGCTAAAAAAGTACTTTATATTCCTTCCACACAGTGCTTGTGTGAAAATAAATAGGAACAGATCATATTGGGAAAATATTTCTTCCCCCCTTGCTCCTGCAAATAAAGCAAGCCCTCCACTCTTGCAGCTTTCTGCAAAGTAGTAAACCACAAGCAGTGAGGCTGAGTGCTGTGGGACGATAGCGTTGTTGTTGTTTTTGTTGGGCTCTTTATTTATTTATTTTGCTGTTGGTTTAGCCATTACAGACTGAACGGCGAAAAACACATCGGAGTTATTTTGAAAATTCACGACACATTCAGCCCAGACCAGGAAGTGAGGTGTTGTCCTTTTAAAGGCCGCTACACAGAAAAGGGTATTTCTGACGCATGACCTTCGGTGCACAGGAATTCCTCTTCTCTAAATCTCATCCTTACCATGAACTTCACTGCCACAGTTCATCCTCTCACAGCTGTGTGAAAAGTGACATGTCACAGAAAAGGAACCAAAAATAAAAAGCAAAATGGGGAGAGATCTGGTTGTATTTTCTTTAATAACAGGGCCTTGCAACATCCAGATCATGAGATTTGCTGAAATTTATTATGTGTAAATAAATGCAGTCTTGTTGCAAGACTTTTTTTTCAGTAGAGCTTTTAAACAACTAAATAACTGATCACTGTTCAAATCTCTGGGTGAATATCTAATCAGAAGTGTCACAATAGTAGTTAGTGGGGTTTTATTTCCTTTGAAAATCTGGTTTGAATTTTGAGTGGTCCGTATTTGAAGCTCCACTCTGAAAAAATCCGGCTTCGCATGCACTTTTTCAGTGTACGTTTGTTTCACTTTTTTGTTTTGTTTGCTTTCTTTTGCTCTCTTTCTCTCTCTCTCTCCTCCGTTTAAAGGCAGCAAGAGATCACCTTGTAACTGTGAAGTTTGTGAGCTCTGCAAAAATGTTTTTAGGAGCATAGCAGGTAACGTGCTCAGCTCGCTCTAGGGTGGGGGTGAACTAGCAGTGGGAATTTGGGGAGTTTTTGAATATGACTGCAGTTAAATGCCTGCAAAAAATGCCACCTTTTTGCCAGAGATCTGGCCTCTGGAAGCCATTGAATTGAAACTTCTTTGGAGTGGGAGAGAGAAGCATCTGGCAGGCATCTTTTAAGACTCTGTATCTTTAGGATTTGCCAGTTCCTGCTGTTTTACTGCCCAGATTTGCTAGCATCCAGGACGTACTACAAGGCCTACTTTTTTCTTCTGGCTCTTTGTGGAAGTGGGTGTTGGCTATAGCTAGATAAAGTTGCAGAGAGCTTATGGTGTGGAGATTGCTGAGTTTTACTTTTGCTTTTGCTTTGTTTTGGTTGCTGAATTATTTTATTTAACCTGAGGCAATTTATTGCTAGTGTTTGATTTTAAAAGCGTGCCGATGACAAAGAGATCCCAGAGCAACACTATTGTTTTAGCAAGAAAAGGAATAGTTTTGTAACGCAAATTCCCTGTGAAGTTGTTGCAGCTGCTATATGTATAGCGCCTGTATTATTCTTATATACAGGATGCAATAGATGTATAAGAATTCTTTTCCTTAAGGAAAATGAATTCTCAAAAGCTGAATCCAGGTGAATCCAGGTGATTCAGATGCGCTGAATCCAGGTGAATGTGAGTGATGAGTCACAGTGAGATGAGGCTGAAGGTAACTGTAGGAATTTCACTTACATTAGAAGATAGCATTAAAGCACAGGCAACACAGTGCAAACTGTCACTTTCAGGTTGTAGTAGTACAGGTTAGTCGATGAAAAACATGCGGCATAAGTCAAATTTTGCATTTATTCATAGGTTGGGAATGAAGCATAAATCAAAAGGCTAGCATAGTCATATACCTGAAGGGAAAATAATATGCCATATGCATAGAGATACGTAAGCACAGGGTCAGAATGTATTCGTTTTTATTTGCTCAAAAAGTGGCTCATATTTAAGTTTGGTGTTTTGTCATTTTAGCTAATGAATTTCTGACAGCTAAGCTTTGCCAGAACTGTTTTAAAAGTAATTAAAAGTTTACCAGTCTTGTTAAGAAACAGGCCTGAATTGTTTTTTAAAATGTTGGGAAATATAGTTTATAACAGCTTGATATGAAAATCTGTGAACAGACATAAGCCCCACTTAAAAAGGCCTATATAATACAACTTTGCAGAAAATGTCCTAGCTTAATTATAGTAATGTGCCTCGAATTTTCCAGTGGGGTCATTTATTTTGAGTATATGTCTCGTCTCTTATTACTGTAACTACGAATAAGCCTGTTGTTGGGTATGTGTTGTCTAAACGTTGCACGTAACTTTCCTGGAATTTGTAGAGCTATTCTGTTTGACATTAGTTGGCATACCTTGTTTGCAACCCTTGTAATCCAAAAATAAAATATTTATGTGTCTCTAGTAGCAAAGTACAAAGTGCCATATTAAGAACAGCCATATACGGGCCTAGCTCTCTGAGTGTTGTCCGTTCCCCTTAGCTCAGCAATCGATTTCACGTGGCTTTTAAATCCACCGGAGCTACTCGGAAGTTGCCGCTGCGACACTACGATCTGCATCTGACTTGGCTGTACAAAGCAGACCAAGACCCTCATGTATCTTTCCCCATCCTATCTTTTCTTTTTTTTTTCCCTCCACAATTTAAATATTTTCACTAGGGGAAGCTAGCAATAAAAATCCTCTAAAATTTATGCCAACTGCATGTCTCAGGGCTAGCAAATCTTATGCAGGGGTAGCAATAGAGTCTAAAATGTGTCAGAGTTGCCTGGTCATTGCTAGGGCTTTAGGAGGAATAAAGCAGAGCTGGATTTGAGTTGCTAGCATGTGCCTCCTGGATTTCATCTTGCATTATAATCTTTCACATGGAAGGGATGAATAGAGATGCAAAAAGGTTAAGCAGAATACAGTTTGTCTTATTTTTGTGTCTTGGTGAATTCTCCACATTTATCAGGGCAAGTGCAAAATATATTCCATAAAAATGTATGTTTCCTACTGAACTATATTGCAACACGATGCTTTGGTTACAGGCAAAAAGCTAACCCTTTGTGTTATATTTTGTTTAGTATCTTCCAGGGGGATTGGTTGCCATTTGGAAAATCAGTCCTTACCAGTATGAAGATGGTGCTAGTAGTTACAATAACTCAAACAAAACTAGCTTAAGCTCTGAACGTGTAACCAGTATGGTGCCAAACAGGCTCTTTTCCTCTGCACTGGGATTTCTGGCTTAATAAGGGATTGCAGGAACTCGGAGTGGAAGTATTGCCTTGCTAAGGGCTGGTGTCCCATAGGAAATCACTGAGAGGAAGCAGGGGATGGCTGTAGGCAGGAATACACCTACTGCAAACAACAAGCAGGAAAGAATGCAGCAAGGAAGCTGCCGGCACGTATCGTGGTCACTGCAGAGAGGCAGTGAAATCCTCTGGCACTGGGGCACTGTGGCGAACCGAAATCATGGAAACCCCTCGTCTGGTTGTGGTCATGGGCAGCAGGGTGGTGGGGGAAGATAGGAAAGAGCAGAGGCCATTTCAGGACACACAGCCTGCAGAATTGCCTGGGACTTTTTATGGCAACAGGGATTTTAGCATCACACGCCACTTTCGTGCCCCGTGTTGAATATACTGTGCACGAGCTGCCCTCGCCGCTGTTTAACAGCTCTGCCCCACGAGAGCCCTGGTTTGTGGAGATGTGATTGCTTAGCGATAAACCTTTTCCCATCTAATTTGTTTTTGGTTAAGAGGCAGGAGTTTTATGCGTCATTTCTACTTTTGTTCAAGACATTCTTGAAGCAACTCTATCCAATGGCTGCTCGGATTATTTTATACCTTGCTTTTTTATAAAATGAAGGTATTTGAAGCACAAACATTAAAAAGTTGCATTCATCCATTCACTCACCTCTTAGGCAAATAAGAATCTTATAAAAAAAAATAGAACTTGAGCTACTGCTTAGTTTGCTAATATTTTCCATCATACCTTTGATGTTTAACAGGGCTGGTACACCTGAGGAAAGGGCATTTAGCAGTACACTGACTTCCTAAAAATTAAAATATTTAATCTACAAATGAGCATAAATATATACCAATCATATAGCAAATTTCAAAACCAAATAGCAAACTGTGGAGAATTTTATGTATTGTGTGCCTTCGACTGATTCATCTGAATGCCAGCACTGTTTCTTTCCACTGCTTCACTGTTGCCAAGAACTGTTTTAGCATTCCAAACGTACCAGCAACTTCAAGCTGGAAGGAGGAGATTTTTGAATTTGCAAGGTTCAAATGTCAAAGTATTGATGTATTTTATGCTTTTCATAAAAAATATATTATGTATATATTATTCATTCATATTTGGTTGTACAGAGAAATATGATTAGTAGCATAACATTAATACTCTTCTAGAAGGACATAGTTCATTTATGTCTTTATTCCTTTTAATGTAGCCATTCTAAAGTTGTGCCTAGAAAATTCCTCTGTGACTGTGGAGCAACGTGTTATCAGCAAACCTTATGAATACATTGTTAGGGATATTTTAAGTTGCATGCTGAATTACAGTCTTTATGGGCCCGGTTGTCTATAGAAAGTTAAATAGCTGCCACTGTATGCTATTTTTATTAAATCTACATGGTATCTATTCAAATTGATTTTTTTTGCATTCTGTAATATATCTTGTAGACTTTGAGGTTGACAGTAGAGGCAGACAAAAAGCTTTTCTGGGTTGGGCACTTTGGTGCTTGTGGGTGGAAAGTAGTTTGCAGAGTACTTGCCTTGCTGGTGACTTAGAGCCAGGCAGGTCAGGTTTTGCCGACACACTTGGGGTCGTGTACACAATGCCATCCATGCCTCGTTACGGATTGCTCGCCAGACGCTTGTGGGTGTTGGTGCAGGTGCCAAAGATGAATTTTGCCTGGATGAGGGCTTCATAAATCATTAGTGGAGTTTCCATTGTCTAAAGAGTTAAGCTATAAATTCCTTGGCACTCAAGGTTACCTGCCGACTAGTATAAAGGCTGCTCATGTAAAGGTACCTTGCACTGGTATTTTTGATGGAGGAGTGCGCCAAAAAGTAAGGCTAAGGGTCTGTGTTCGGAACCTCAAGGCAAAGACACATCCACAAACTGGAGACCACTAGTGCATCCTATTTTTTCCACCTGATCATTTTTTTTTCTTGTTAAGATGATTTTTATTTTGAAAATACTGATCTGCTGCAAACAAAACTCAGTTTTCACAGAACTTGCTAGAGAAATGTTCCTTAGGTCCTGGTGGAATTAACACTCCTAGTTAGTAGCCAGTGAGGAGACCAGCTAGATGGTGTGGAGGAGATGGCTGTCAAGGTTTTGATGAGGGTGGGTTTCTGATGTTACACCACAGTAGCCTGACTGTGTGACTGTTCAGAGGCGAGCCTCTCTTATCCAACCCCCACTTCCCTTGAAGGCCTCCAAAGATAACTGGCTTCATTTCAATATGTAGTAGGATAATTCTGAAACTTGAATGGGATGGGATAGGTCGAGCTTCATGTCGTAGTGTGTGTGTGCTGTAACGCTTCTTCTGTCTTTAAATCTCATTGTGCTCTTCTTTACACTGGCAGAGCGTGAGAACTAAAAATTTCCTGTCTCTGGTGCCCTTGATAACTATCTTGCTCTTCCAAGTGTGCGTGAGGACACCAGGAATTCTGCACTGCTGCGTATTGTCAGCCGGTGACGTTAATGAAGGTCCTTCCTTCTGCGCTTTCTTTACGTTGCACGTTTTGTTGTTAGTTCATTGAGGCCTCTGAAGCGAAGGGGGCAGCCACCGTGCTCTGTGTTTATGATGCTAGTAAGGATTACGCTTCTTTCTGCAACCAGGAAGCTAAAACAATAGCAGCCTCCGCCCTGTTACGGGGTCTGTGGATCGCTGAGTGGATGCACTGGAAGGTAATCTAAACAGTTAGTTAGCACTCAGGTTGATTTCCAGCAATACTGAAAGTCATCGGGGTTGGTTTGCAGATGCCTGAAAAAATATGTGCCAGTTCAAGAACAGTTACATAAATTTTTTTATAATTTTTTTTTTTTACATAAATTTACATTTCTTTTTTGTACAGTTTTTTACATTAAACGGCTACATAAATTTTTGAAAGGAGACTGGCTACTTTCATTTTGTGTGGATAGCTACAGCGGTTTTATGAGTAAAAAGAAAAGACCAAACAAGTGGCAACATGACCTTCCATATGATAGAACCTGTGCCCCCCTCCCCCTTTACACCCTATTGTTTTTATATATATATATATATATTTATAATTTCATTGGCAATATTAGAGTTCTTATATGCGCAGAAGAGAAAAGAAACCCACTTTTTCTGTTTCATATTTTCCCATTAGCAGCATTCACTTCATAAATCACGCTTTAGGACGGTAGTTAAACTGGGAAGCTAGCATATTGTTGCTGGCTAGTTTACTTAACATTACTTCCACAGTTCTTCACAGTTTTTAAGGGTAGCACTGTTCTAAATAGAGATGCAAATCTTGCATTATTACACTTATTATTGGAGTTCCTGTGGCTCTAATTTTGGTTAGTCTTCAAGCAGAAAAAAAGGAGCCTTGTTTTAATAGGCATATCACAAAAAGATCACTGCCTCAAAAGCGAATGATGTTCTAGTTATTCTTTTTTTTTTTCTAGAAGATAATTTATCTTAAAAGGGAAAGAAAGAGAGATGAATTCATAACAGGAGAATGGTACTGAGATCTCTGGTGTTCTTGATTAATCTATGTGTTCCTAGCAAAGAAGAAGGTCTGATGTACTGCATTGTCTTAGGCAATGTTAATTCATTTTCAGCGTTCTCTATGTTGTAGGAGAAGTTAAACCTCTCTGAAACTGAGGTACCTAGAGGAGAAAAGGCAGAGAATGAAACAATAAAGGAAGATGGAGTGACTGTGAAGATGTAGCAAGCTTCGTTGTTCCCCTGTAGAACAAAATCCTTTCAAAGTATCAAAAATTCTCATCAGATCTTGTGCTTTTTCTCTTATGAGCTAGAATCTCCTACTTGTGGTTTATTTATCGCCAGAGATTTAAGAATGGGGAGACACTATTTGAATTTTAAGATGTCTAGTATTTCAGTCTTTACTGTTATTTGGATATGACACGTTACTGTCTGGACACCAGAGACCCATTATCACCCTAGTGTTGTACAAATGGTATCAAATTATGGTTCCTGTCCAAATTCTTCTGTGTCTGTGATGGAAACAGCAGCTCTGTAGAACTGCAGGTTCAGCTGACTTCTGAGAGGACTTGGGGTGTTTACTTCAGGTGTTTGCACAGAGGTCAGAGGTCCTGGTAGCCTCCTTCCCCAGCCAGAAGTCAGTCATGCAATAGACATTCCCAAATTACTGCCTTTGGCAAGTGTCTCTTGTTTGGATGCTTCATGCAAACCTGTATTCATCTAGATTACGTATTGTGCACACATTTGCACTATTTGAAACTGCCTGTTCACATGCTGTAGCTGATAAGACAATAGAAAGAGCATTAATAATGTTCTGTGATAACAAGTCAAGAAGTACATAAACCCACAGAAGGGAAGTAATTTCAATTAGTGTTTCCACAGCTCCTTTAATTTAGTGCATTTGAATTCAGGCATTGCAAGGCTGCGATCACAATGATCGCAGGGCACAGTCCTGCTGGCTTTAACATTGAGTAGCCTTTGCTTTTAGGCACATGAAACTCTTGGTCTGCTTTTGGAAGGGACTCATTTGCAAATCTTGCACGGGCTTCACTCTCCAGTCAAAAAGTCTGCAGACTCCGTGTGAGACTCACCAACGTGCCCGGGGAGAGCGGTGAGAGCATTCGCTTCCTGCACACGAGTGCCTGGAGCTGGGTTACTCCTGTGGCGGGTCAGAGTCTCTTCAGGTAAATACACTGCAGCAAAACTGGGAACGGAGTTGCAAAAATACTCCGTCAGCACATTGAGATATTAAGACAGCCCTTCTTTCTTTTGGATATCGTAATATATGCGTTTGCAGCCTAATAAGTTGAGCAGTGATTCATCACCGACACAGGAAGGAACTCTCTTCCTGTGACATCTGAGCAGTTTCTTAGAGAGTTGAGGCTTTGGACTTTGGATAGTCTTAATAAAAGAGGTTTCTATAGAAACATAACACTGGTCATAGGTACAGTGTCTGCAGAAGAGGGAGGCCTCATAAATAATCCATCGTGTTTATATTACAGGAATCTGATCAAATCTTCCTGTATAATAGTACAGAGAGCAAGGAGAAGTCTCCATAAAAAAAAGTGAGAAAAAGCAATTTGCCCTCTAATTTAAGGACCTGCATTTAGAGTGTAGACTTTAACCTGCAAATAGTTATTTTTGCATAAAAAGTCTTTTGATCTTGCTAGAGGAAAATATGCTTGCATATTGGAAATGCATATTGGAATTCCAGTATACTTGCGTATTGGAATTAGATACATTAAGGAAATATTGATCTCTTCAGTATTTCATTGGTTGCTTGAATTTTACATTCTGATTCACTTTGAGGCCACCTTTTCTAATTGTGGCTCAATCTCTTGGTATACTTTTTTTTTCTTTTTTTTTTTCTGGAAGCAGATTCCCAGTTATGGAAATACTGATGTTCACACTAGTGCTAGGTTTAGCTTCCTCTTCAATTTGCATTTTTTAGCAATTAAGGGAATCTCCAATACTGTCACTGACATATGAAGGCTTAACACCATCTGTGGACCTTGAGAGCCTGATCATATTTCTTGAAGATCAAGCTGTGGTTATGATTTTTTCCCCCTAGTTTCATGTAAAATTTTATGTGATTATTTTGATGTACGTGTGTTATATAAGTTATGTTAATTAAGCAGCAGTGCATAATGAAAACAAAAAGCATAAATTCAGGATAATAACTTTCAGAAGATACTCCAATTCAATGCGATTTACTGACATTAATGAGCAATATGAAGCTCCAAGTATATGGCAGAAAATGAGTTAAACTGAATCATATGATAATCTTGTCCATGCAAGGCAATTGCTAAGAACAAAGCAACCAGATACCATGTATTCCCTTAAAGGGAAGTTATTTATTTGTTAGAAACACTATATAAATCATCTATTATTTCTTGTGCTTCTCTTATAGTGAACATGCTAGTTTCTACTGCCTCCTTCTATGCTCAGGCCAAGGCTGTTTCTTTTTTTTTGTAGTCACCTCTTTTGTGCCTCACCCTGTTCCAGTTCATCAGCATTCACACACCACCCTGAAGTGTTCTTCTTCAGTGTCTTTATGTGAAGCTAGCTTATGAAGAGCAGAACTTGTGAAAATGTATACGCTGCAAAAGACGTCTGTTGAAAATGAAATATTTGGTAGGACATATGCATATAGAATTATGTTAGATCTTTAGGATGGTAAAGCTGTAAGCTAGGAATTGAAAAATATGATTACTGTTTGCTGAACAATTTTGGCAGAAGCTCCCTGTAAAAATACATTTCTGCAGGCACCCCATTATTTTGAATGTTACATTTATTTATAACAATATGAGTAAATTTCTGTTTCCAGTGAAGTCGATGGCAAAGTTTCTAGGAGATCTTTTGATCAATGGGAACTTTGCCATGAGCTTCAGTGGAACCAGGATTTCGCTTTTCATTTTTACTGCTTTTCATATTGAAAGATTTTACAGTGATTCATTGTTACTATATGTGCTATATGCTCAGATATTGGCTAAATACAGCATTTTTGCTTTTTGTGCCAGAAGGTAAAGGCTAGTAGCTCGTGTCAATACTATAGGATCATTTTTAAAACACACTTGATTTCATGTCTTGAAACTTCTGTGAGATTCTGTAAGCAGAGATCTTCAGCTATTTCCCTGCATATCGGAAAACGGCATGCTGGTCTTGCCAGCAAAAACAGGAGAACTTTAATTATGATGAATATCAGACTTTTTATTCCTCTGAAAAATAACATCTGTAGTAGTCAGTTGTCAATGGATTCTGTGTGTAATTTCCACTAGGGAATTACGTGATTTGATAGAAGAAAATACATGGGATATACCAGTGAAATGGATCCAGGGACTGTTGCTCTCTCAGTGATGGCTCTGTAAACTTCTACTTTATGTCCAAGTTCAGATTTGACTGGAATGGCTTGGTACTCTTGCTGACATTTAACATGCTGGTTTTTCTTGTTAAAAATATAATTGAAAATAGGTATTCTTGACTTAGAGTAAGAAAAGCTTCACAGTGAGCATGCACACCTTTGCCTGGAAATAGTTTATCTCGTGGGATTACAGAGGGAACTGTGCAGGATTCCAGACCAGGAATGGAATCTTACAGTAAAAAATATACAGAGATTTCTTTAAATATGATGGGCTAGAGTACAGCAGAGCCTTCCATGCAGCACTAACTTAACTTCCCCTTTCTGCCCTTCTTTCTGTACTTGTGTTGTACATTCTCACATCTTTAGGCGGATGGTAGTGCACACTCCTGTCCTCACCACCCAAAAGGTAAAGACTGAACGTGCCAAAAGCTTCAGCTGCACCTCTCTCGCCATCACTGAGCTAATAAATTGGATTCATAGGCTCTTTCTTTTGAGCAGATAGTTTGTCTCCTTACCAAATCATTTCTCCAAGGAGAAATTCATTAAATAAATCCTTTGCAAGTAAATCAAATTGATTTAATATTTTCCGTGTTGAGTTATGTTGAGCAGAACCAACCTTTGGAAGTATTCCTGATGGTTTCAGCAGAGCTACGGAGCACACCCTTTACAGTTCAAATTAATAGAGTTTTGCTGAACGCCTCTCATTGAGAATAAACTCTACTGCCTATATTAAAAGGAGGGTGTCAACTGCAATGGGAGGAATCAGAGTCAGGAGTCCACAACACAGCGTGTGGAAAGAACTGTGCAGGGTTTAGCCTGACTTGTCCACCAATGGAGGCCATGGGCTTATACCAGTACAGCAAATAATGATCAGTTCTGCTTGTAACTGCACTAAAATAGTCATTTAAATTGAAAGCTTTTACATATTAATTTGTCAGACTGTGCACATGCAGCATTGTATTTGCTGACTGTGGGAGGTTAAAACCACTAACTGTCTCGTGGCTTGGTTGGCACAAAGTGAGACTGAAGGTGTTCCTGTTTTTGCTGATAATGAAAAGAGAGCAGACAACTACATTTAGCTCATCTGTAATTCTGTAACAGCTGCAGAGTTCACAGTTTGTGCCTTTTCTACAATTACAAGTCGAGTATTGCAGATCCCTTGACTAAAACGTTCGATACTTAACGAAATAAGAACTGTTCATTTTGTAGTAGTTTAATGTATCTGGAAGCCAGATACAGATTACTGCTACACTTTTTGAACCTGCAAGATAGGTACTTGGCAAAGGAGGAAGTACCTTTGTATACTAATTTTTACATGTATCTTTCAGCATTTTGGGACTTCTGGTGTTCTCTAGAAAACTCTGGGTAGATATAGCAAAAATAGGTTAATATAACTAGGAAATACATTAACATTTATTCTGTTTTTTAATACATTTGCAAAATAAAATGATACAAACAGAAATTTGCTTAAACAAATATGTTGAAAAATATTGGTCAGTTATATAATATTGTTGGATTCTTTTGGAGTTCAGATGCTTGGCTTCTGTAATTTGTCTTAGTAGACCTTAACAGTCTCTTAATAGTCACCCTTCAAAAGAAACTCTTGTGAAGGACATGCTTATCCTACAGTATAGATCCCCAAAGCACTTTTCTGGGTTTATACCGATGTAATAGATCCAATCTGTAACTTCATTGATTTAGTAATTATATTTGAGTACTTTAAAACAGTTATTTATGAACTGTGTTCTATAAATATCCAGCATAGTATGTCAGACATTTAATACCACTGTCTTGTGGTATGTGAGAAAGTTTTGGTTAACGTCTGGTTGTCTGAGCATCAGTGTAGGTAATACAGGTAATGCTCATTCCGAGTCCTGCTGTGCTAGTGTTCCTTGTTGACTTATGAGTATAGTACAGTTTGAGAATAATGTATGTAATATCAAGAAAATGTGTATAATTCAATTGTTACCTTATTGCAACAGTGTCTAACTGTAACAGTACATTAGCACAATTTGGAGAAAGTACTTAGAATAAAAATTACATGGTTGCTGGTGTGTTGTATTGTCATGTTTGTGCCTTACTGTGCAATTGGCACATATTTATCTGTGCCAAATGACATCTCAGTAAGTCCAGTAACAACATTTTCATGGGCCTCAGTGATGCGTATCAGTATTCAAAAGTGTATGGACAGGAATGTAAGAAGGGGTGACATGTAAATAATGATAGTACAATAACTGTCTCCTCTGGCAAGTTTTGTTAATATGAAATTATTTCACTGCTTTTCTGCATTAGAAAAAATGCTAGATTTTGACAGAACACTGAGTCATAAACATAAGAGAGTTATTGAAAGGTTATATAACAATATGTAAAAAGCCTTCTGTGTTATACAAAAGCAGTTTTCAATAACAGCTGCATGAGAGTACTATCTGCGTGTCATCCTTTAAAGGGTTTTTCAAGAAAATTATGAGAGAAACTTGCATTACTCAAAAAGAAACGGCTTGTGAAGAAAAATTGGTTACTGGCATGTTGCTGTGAGAGATCTTCACTACAAGTAGCCAAGCTGAATAGCACAATTCAAACAAATTTAGTCAGGCCATCTCCTTTTAGTAGGGTGATTCTGCATACTTTGAGAAATTTGATGAGGGCAGAATATATCTTAACACATTAAAAAGAACTTTCAAACTTCTGGCACATTTGGTACCGATTTGTTAGACCATGAGCTTTTTGGATATTGTCCATCTCACATGCATCTGTTTAGTGCTCCAAACTGTGTCTTCCAGCTGGAAGGAAAATATTCCAGGCTCTTGGGCTGAGCAGCAGAAATGCTTCATTGAGGAAAGAAAGCAGGAACTGAAGTCAAAGAGGGTTTCAGACTAGAGTCATTAGTAGTCAATTAATTTTGTCCAGTTCAGAATGTTAGAACATAGTTGTTTTCATATATACATACATATATATATATGTAAATATATATATATTTACACAATATATATATTTATACATCTATATATTTATAATTGATCATTTAGAAATTATGATTTTCTTGAAATAAAATGACGTTTTTTGTTTTAGGTCAGATCACTGCTTTCAAGACCAGTCATTTGCATACTTAATTTAGCAAACTTTTAAAATATTTTTGCATATGAGAAAGAAAAATTTTAGCCAAAACCAATATATGATCCATATCCATAGATAGAGTGTGATAACTTGTATTCAGTAATCAAGTTTCTTCAAATGAAGTAAGCTAAATGACTGCCCTGTGTTTCAAACTTCATTCAAACTGTGTTTGAATGTCAGACATCTGTAAGGTGAGGTACTTTCTTGATGGTCTTGGTGAGTAGAGTACTTGATTAATTAGTAAAATAGCTTAAGCAATAGAATAAAGTAAGAAGCTCACTCCGAGACCTAATCGTATAATATGGTATTAAACGTCCTTAGAAGAAATTAAAGGCCTTGAATTAAGTCATGCTGGAACAAGCACAAGATTGTTTGCAAATTTTAGATATTTCTCCGAAAAGTTTCACAGGGAAGGCGTGTTTACATAACTTGAAGAATTATGGTAGTTTGAAAACTTAAGAAATGCTAAATGGTAAATTTGTGAGTTAAATGCTGGCCATAGATAGAGGCTTTATATTATAAAAAGAGCAGGAATTCTATCTCATTAGTCCTTATGGTGGCAAAAAAGTATCCTATTACAAATGCAGAATAATGAGCTCAGGCTTTTCTTGGATATGCACCAAAACCCACTGCGAGTCAAACCAGTTATAAACTGGTCATAGAAATCTAACGGTGGTTCTGATATGGGCTTAATCACAGCATTTCCTTGGGTTACTGTGTTCAGCTTGCTTTCAATAATGCTGCCTCCTAGGGCCACTTATCAAGGAAAATGCATAATACCACAAAACGTGATGCTTAGGCTGTACTCATGAGTAAAATTCATACTGGAAGATAGAAAGAACCTTCCAGTTTCTGAAGGAGTGAAGTTCAGGAGTAGTGCTCCTGGCTGAATAGTGGGGGCAAGATAGGTTGTTTCTGGGATGGCCATGATAAAGTAGGATATTTCCTAGAGATAGAAACTTCTGTCCCAGTTTATGATAGAAGTTCTTGAATACATGATGTATTGATACTCTCACTGGGGTTGAAAGAGGGTTTTCTGTTGTTTGCTTCTACCTCATGAAGTTACATGAAACCTACCTCCCTGGGCTTCTAGTGGTCACCTTGAGGAGTGGGAAGAAAGATCTTCACCAGAAGGCACCCCAAAGTCCCTCCTTTCACATTTTTGTCTGATTCTGGGAGAATTGTGACACAGTTTGCAAAGTTGCTCAACACTTACAGGTCCCAGTTGTGCATGCAGTGGAGGCCCACGAGTGGAAGTGCCCACTGCATCTTCCAGGCATGATTAAGCAGCCAACTAGCAGAGCTTGGTGTGAGATGATAGGTGGCAGAGTCTGGACCGGCTCCTCTTGCTGTAAGGCTTGATCTAGAGGTGCTAAGGTGAAAAATATAGCTGAGAGGTTGCGTAGTGGACGTACACATTTGTCTGGTAGGAAGGTAGTGTGCACTAGATAAGGAAAATGTTGTCTGCTTAACAGTCTGTTTCTAGGCTAAAAGCCTGGAGCGGACAGGCTGTGGAGGGGTGACAACTGCAATTGCACTGATGGCAGGAGGGACAGTTCTGCCAGATGTGGCCGTGGTGGGTACGGAGGTGCTGGAGACGCGGCTGTTTCCCTTTGACACACAGTAATGTGTGATAACACAAACCTGAAGGAGATTATGGCATACTGCCCGTTAACGGGAGTTTAAACGTTAAATGCTGAAAGAATTAATTGATATAATAGTTTGTGGTAAGCTCTACTCTGAGTTATGGATGGTCAGGTATTCTCAGAGTTACTGTTATGGTTCGTTAGTCAGTGCTTTACATGTGTTGAGATATCAGTGGATACAAAGTTTGGTTCCAAGCCACATGAGACTCTAGCCAAAAAATAGTGTTTCATCTGCAGAATGCCCTTTAAAATGAATGATCTCACAGGATGCCACACAGATGCTATTGTTGTGTGCCTCTGACAGGACCTGTGAATTTCATGTGAACCAAACCTGTTTTTTCTTCTGTTCACTATTAAACTTCCTGCATGAAGCATGACTTTAATATTTAACAGATTTTACTACTTTTTGTTTTTCAGTGCGATGCAGAATTCAAACACTCCAGTGCCTTGATACTTGCTTCCAAACAGAACTTCCTTTAGCTTCCTTAGTCAGTCTGTTCTGTAAACTGTGTGTTCTGTGTTACTATGTGATATTCCCCATATCCATCGTTTTAGATTCCTGCTACCTCTGGATTGGATCAGCTAATATGTAGTGTGGAATGATCTTCTTTCCATTTTGCTCTGCTGGGAATTTCTTATATCCCTAAGACGAAAATTTGTCTTCAAAAGCAGTCCCTCATAAGTGTTTTTGTTTTTCCATGTAGCAAACAAGCAGATGGGGAAAAAAAGCATCTGAGATAGAAGTGTATAGGAAATCCTCTTCTTTTGATTACCCATTCCTTGGAGCCTTGTCTTGTTTTGTGTTCAGAGCTGCCCAATTTTCTCTTTCTGTAGTAGCTTGTGAGACATTCGTCTCTGCCTTTGCAACTCGTCTCTCCCTTATGCCCACTCATAGACTGAAGGGCACAGTGACTGTTACTTCACGCTTGTATAATCTTTCTCTTACAGCCCCAGCAACACAGTCTAGTTGGCAGCCAGAAACCCCGTGAAGTTAGTCATTCTGTCACCTTTTGCTCAGGTAAAATATTTCTGCTTTTTGAAGAACACAGTGCTTCTGTGTCAGTGTTGAAGAGAAGGAGCCTTGCTGCAGTACGTGTGGTATCCACAGTGTTGCTATGCAAATTGTGTATAACTGCTTGGCGTCTGTGCCCCGGAGCGTAGGTTCAACCAATTTCAAAGTAGGCACCATGCCATCTGAACAGATGGGTATTAGTGTAAGCGTTGGATATAGATGATATGGACATGACTCCCAGTTACAAATGTTACAGAAACATTGTCTGGCCTGAACTTCCTCCTCTGATTTAAAGAATAAAATGTTAATCCAGTTCAGTGAAGAATTAGCTTTACAGTACTAGAAATTTAAGTTTTGGACCAACTATGTCATTTATACTGTTCAATAATGATGAAAAGATACTTGCAGAAACTTGGGTTTAATTTTCGGAGAAGTTCCCATGAACAACAAACATGAACAGCTTCTGTGGCCTTTACCATTTTCATATAAATAATTTATACCGGTAGCTCACAGGAAAAGAAATGATGTTTTTTTTTTTTTTTTTTCTGTGACCACAAGTAAGGATAACAATTTGTCAAAAATTTGCTGAACTTTATGTAGCTCAACAGACACCTCTGCTCCCCTGTCTAAAGGGGTGGCTATTTTGGGTGAAAGGATCTTTTTTTTCTGTTTCTCCTCTTTCCCTGTATCTTTCAAATAAACCTTTACAAGTAGACATGACGGAGAAACCATGTTTAACATTTTTCTAGTTATTGTTGACAATGAGGTGTTTTCTTGCTTGTGTGATCTAAGAATTTTCCCGTTTCTCGCAAGAATTCTTCTAGAGCTCACCAAATGTGATTTCTTTTCTATTGCCAGAGCGTCTGTGAGTAGAAGCCCATGGGAGGCCATGTATTGAAGATTTGCGGGTTTTTTTGCAGGAGCCTCTTCTACTCTGCATCATAACTTGAGACGTAACAAGATGGAATAAGATGCATCCTATGAGATCTGATGAGAAGTGTTCAATAGTCAGCAATGATCTGAATGCCAAAAGTAATAAGTATCAGTGGGAGAACAATTGGAGGCCTCATTAGTCTTACACGTTTGGAGAAGTTATGTAACTGTGGTCCTACATATTGTCACGTAGGAAGGAGATTCTGTTGGAATTCAGCTGTGAGGGCCTATCTCTGAGTGGTCTCTGTGGTGCTGAGGATATGACCTAAATCCTATTCATCTTCTCTTTTTTATAACACAAAGGGATTAGAATATGTATTTATACTGGAGGTCAGCTCCTTTTCCACATGATCAGATTATTTATCTTCTGCATCCTGCCAAGAGTGAACATAATGCCATTTGTTTGTTTGTTTGGTGTTTCCAAATTATCTTTTAAAATAATTTCTTTGGGGAAGAAACATTCCCCAAATTGTTAGTTTTCTTACAGCATGTCTAGTCCAGATAATCTCAACAAAAAGTTGATGTTAGCAGGATCATCCACTGAGGTCTTGGCTCTCATTCAGTCTGTACAGATGTTCCTTAGACTCTTATCGTGTCTAGATAATAGGAAGCGAGCCTAGTAAGCAACTGTGGAGAGTGTTAGCATAATTCACATAATTCGCTGGACCTCAGCAATCTGCCTGAAGTTGCAGATTCTAAAAATAGAGCAACAGATTCCTTACAGCTTAATCTTACCTGCTGTTTTGCCATTATCTCCTTAATAGGCACCTAGCAAGTACCTTTTGTTTAGAGAGAGTCTCTCATTCAAGCAGTTTTACTTTTCACTGGGGGATGAGGCCAGGGTTTGAGCTATCTGCTTCAGTAAAGCATCTTGCGTGTGTGTGCTGATGTTAAGAACTTCGTAGTTCCATGTAGTTTTCAGGGTTTCTTTTTTGGATTTATGTAAACAAAGAGGAATAGATCCTAGAGAAGAATAAATTAAGTGAATGAAATTCTGTAGTTCTTTAAATTTTCAATTCAATTTTTTTAATTAGGCAAGTATGTTATAGAATCATAGAATCATAGAATGCTTAAGGTTGGAAGGGACCTCTAGAGATCATCTAGTCCAACCCCCCTACACACGCAGGGTCACCTACAGCAGGTGGCTCAGGACTGCGTCCAAGCGGGTCTTGAAGGTCTCCAGAGAAGGAGACTCCACAACCTCTCTGGGCATCCTGTTCCAGTGCTCTGTCACCCTCACGGTCAAGAAATTT
>VZSV01000012.1:8063193-8101825 GCA_013398735.1 Nothocercus julius
GTGACATTGGCTTTCTTCCAGTCCTCCGGCACCTCCCCCGTTCTCCAGGACCTTTCAAAGATGATGGAGAGCGGCTGAGCTATGACATCCGCCAGCTCCCGCACCACTCTGGGGTGCATGTTCAATAAAGGTGTGACTGTCTTGCTTCTTTAAGGGGTTGTAGGGGAAGATGGAAGGAGTTTGTCCTCTTGGCCTACGTACTTCCATGCATCAGAAATTGCATACAGTGTCATTAGCATGCTGAGGCCTTTGGCCGAGACAAAAGAAAATTATTCATGTTGAAGTGAAAATAGTACATGAGAAGGAAAATCGAAAATATTTATGGCAGAAGGTTGGAAAAACAGTAACTTGAGTTTAATTTTTATATCTTCCAGAGCTATCTATTATAATCCTAGGAAGTAACTTGAGCCCAGAGTCTCAAATGCACCTTGCCTATATTTCTAGTACCAGTTTCTTTGTGTCTCAGTATTTCAAAAAAGAGGGATATTGCTTCCCTTTTCTCTTTCTAGCCTCCGTAAAGATATATAATGCAGTGAATCTCTCAAGCTTGGTTGGAGCCTCTAAGTCAAGCTCTAGTACAAATAATCTGCTAATGAGAGGAAAGGAAATGGAAAAAAAAAAAAGAATATTACATAGCATTTATGGAAATATCAACAAAGCTGAGAGAACAATAAAAACTTTTTAGAAAGATAGCGGGTAAAATTTGCAAGAGGAGTACTTCACTTATGGATAGACATGTCCTATTCACTCCAGGTCATTGAATTTTGTATGACTTAAGGTTTTACTATTTGCACATATTGGGAAAAGTCTAGATTTAGGAAGTTTTATAGCTTTATCTGAGACTAAAGAGAGCTGCACTGAAAATGATCAGTTGCTGATGTTATCTCTGGACTGGGAGTAACATTAGTTCTGCTTTTAAAAATTCACCAAAGAATCTTGCTAGGAACTTTTTCATCCTGTGAAAGCGCTGAGGAGAAAAGGTTGTTTTTTGGATATTGCTTTTAAAATACGTGTTTTATAGGATACTTGACTTAAAGAGTAAGTGCTAGTGATTGCTTCTTTGCTGAGCTGCAGGAATTTGTGACTGGTAGACCAAGTTTTGACTGGTAAATTGGGACATCTTTCAGAGCAGTGTAGGTATTCATATTCTGAAAACCAAGCCTATTTTAGATTCCTTCTGTAGGATCCCAAAATATGAGCCAACCAAAACCATTAGCTGCTTTTGAAAAGCTTTGCGTACTTGCCTGAGGATAGTAGGGCTTTAAAAGGCACGTGAAGCTATTAGACTTGCTGTTACTTGCTTCAAATATACTGAGTTATAGGTTAGAATTGGACCACTAAGTCCTTGCTCTGTTTTTCTCAATTCATACTTATTATTGTCAATGCTACAGTGCTGCAGTTTTGACCTACCTCCAGTTGAAGGTTAGAAAATGTCTGGTTATTTATAACCAGCAATCACAGATCTTGTCTATTTATAACCAGCAATCACAGATCTTGTCTTTTCATGTAGCAGTTACTGCACACAAACATATTTGAATATAATTTTCTTGGTTGTGAATGTAGCTATCTGGCCTTTGCATCAGTCAGCAAAACTGGTATGTCAGGTCTTGTCCAAGGCAATTCAGCAGCAAAGACTTGATATTTGAGGCAGAACTTGTGTGAGATTGATGGATTGCATTGCATTTCATGGAAATAGTATATATGAGTGAAACTAGGTTAAACATGCTACAAGAAGGAGCAGGACAACTGTTTCCACTCACTTGTCAACAGGATTTCAAGGACAGACAAACTATATCTAACACGTTTTCTAAGGTTCTGTTAGTTCCTAAATATGTGAAACTTGACAAACGTTTTACATGGGCATCTTCTTGAAACTTGGCGTGATTTTGTTTTGAAGCCTGGCTCACATTCAGATGGAAATTGGAGTTTCTTTCATTCCATTATTTTACTTCTCAGTAAATTATCAGCTCTTGGGCTGGTTTCTTTCTGAAAGTTCTTGCACAGATTAGCTGCTCAACATTTTCTGAATCTTGTACACCCCCATAGTTTCAGAATGAGCCATCCTCCTGTGCAGAAGGTGTCTAAGCTGCTATTCAAAGTGAGACAAAAATGAACACTCTGGGAGGGTTTTTAGCTTTATATTACACGGTTCTTTAGTTGTCTGGGTACATATGATTAAAACCATTTAAAAAGAAGAAGATGGCAAAACGCACCACGAGTCCAAAGAACTGCAGTTTTTTAGATTTTTCTTGAATCCCTCAGTAAAGAAAGATTCAAAATATTCAATTGCGCAGCATCTTTAATACAACTGCATGCTCTGATCAGTGTGAAAGAAGAAATGGGGGCGGCGTCTGCTTCCCTGTCACGTACTCTCCATGGAGCACTGAACGCAGCAGAACTGCCCGGCCGCCCGGACAGCGCGGGTCTGGGGACGGGCAGCAGGATGTTCCCGTCAGAAACCAGCTGACGGGACAGGATGTATGGGAAAGCATACATCCAGAGTCCTCAATTCCAGCGTGTTCAAGGCCTACCTTTCTCCTCACTTGGTCTCAAGGAGCATCTGCGTTGATGCCTGTTTTTTGAACCATGTGGTGAAAATGTGTTTTAACCAGATCCACTGCTGTGCTTGGGTTGCTACTCAGCAGCTACCCAGATACTTGGGAGCCTGGATGACCCCGCTGAAGGCCTCAGTGAAGAGCTGATGCTCTGTTTAGTTGGTGCCTTCTTGCCTCTGGTGGGTTCAGTTGGTTGGTCCCTGCGATCACTCAGTTTCTGTGTGTCACTGGCAGAACAAACGTGGCAGTTATGGACATGCTCTGTTATGCTAAATACCCTATTTGTGTTTTTTAGATGCTCTGCGTGGTTTGTATACCTGAAGCTATAGCACTTATAACAATTGTGAAGTAATTTGAAAGGTTTTTTTTCTTTTTTTTTCTTTTTTTTTCCCTTTGGAGCTATGGACAGCTTTTTTCGACAAAGTTATCCTGTCAATACATTAACTTGGGATCTCTAAAAATGTGTGATGGATTCAGATTTGACCTGCTCTGCTGGAAGAATACGCAGAGAATTACTGTATATATATACTGTAGAATACACAGAGAATAAGCCAAGTGGTCACCTTGTTCACAGGCTAGGTAAGGCTTATTTCCGTGTTGATAGAAAGGACATTTTGGAATTGCTTTGAGCTTTGAACACCTACAGAAAGACAGCTGCAAATATTAGTTAGCAGCGTGCTTTGAGAAACGCATATGGTTTAAGAAATCCAGTTGTCTTCATTCAACCTTCATTCACCATGGAGTCATTAATTACTCTGTCTGAATTGAAAAAAAAAAAGTCTCCAGGATTTGACCAATGATATACTTGATCTTTTTAGGTTCTTTGTACGTTCTCATATGTCATATATATAATAAGTAGTAATATATATAGTAATAAAAGAAATTTTGGACAAACAGCCAGAAAGACCCAAAGGACTGCTCTTCTGGTTCTCTTGTCCAATGCTGGAGTCTTGATCTGTCTTCTCCCCTGGCTAACAGGTTCCCCGAGGGAAGCTGGAAGCCCAGGCAGTTGGTAACAGGGCTCCAGGGACACAGCAGCTCTCAAGTTCTGCCCGAGACTGTAGCAAGGGGTAATGCCTGAGGGCCCTCTGGTCTGTGACATGTACTAGGCCTGTGGTCTGGTGTTGAAAAAGGAAAAATCCATTGCCATGGATTATATTTTAGCTTTCTTGACAGTAAGGGAATGAATAGTTCTGAGAGTGGCAGTCTATAAAGTACTGATTTAGCAAAAATAGTAAAATCAGAGAATTGAACTCCTTTTCCTTCCTTATACATGACCCTGGTTTATGAGGGCTTCAGGGCGTTGGTGAAGGAGCACTTGGCATCCCAGCTCTTTTTGGGGAGGGGGAAGCAAGAACCTACTTTGCGTAAGCACAAAACTCACATCCTACATTTTTCGAACAGCCACTGAAATGGACCCCCGTTTCTGAGAGAAAGTTGTATCTTTTAGCTAGATACACAACTTTTGGAGTTCATCTCCTCTTCCATCTGCCTGCAAAAATAACTTTGTTGTTTGCTGAGCTTTTTTTCTGTGCTAGTAATTTTGACTTGCCTTTATTCCTGCAGTTTTTCTGCTTTGAAAGTTGACATATAAGTAATTAAGTAAGATTCTTTTTACATATCTGTAAGTTCTGCTGCCAAAACCCAGCAAATCCCCCTTTTTATCTTAGTGCTCAAATTGTTTCTAATATGCAACACATTTTTAATTTAGCCCTCGCATCCGCATTATTACTATTTAAATGCCATAGTATATCTGTGACACTGATGTATTCTGGATAGGAAGGGGGTTCTGCTGAAGCAGGATCAGATGCAGCTCCATATGGCACTGTTGTGCAAGGCTAAGGCGCTTGCCAGTTCCAATTTGGAACATGACATTCAATGCAAATATATTGTGATACAACTGCAGTGTGCGGATTTGAACTGATGGCTGCATGTTTTGCTGCTTCCGGGCAGATCTTTCACAGTGCTGAAGTTAGGCAGTTTGCTCCTGCGTTTAATGTGCAATGAGATGCGGGTGCTCCGTGCGCTCAGCTCCATGGCGTTTGTGTTCCTGCTGCCCGTGAGGTGCAGCGCGCTGAGGGGGCCAGGGGCTCTGCTCAGTGCAAGCGAGACACCTCACGTGCATCGCTTTGGCGGGTGCTCCGGTAATGTGATACTGCCCATAGCTCTGCTGGGGCAAAACAAAATATATATGTATTGATTCCCATTTACCTGCGTCCCTGCTACTGGAGCTGGCTCCTAAGGATCCAAACGGTGGCAGGGGTAGCTCTGTAAGGGTGGGTGAGAGTGAAGGCACAATCTGCCTGTATGTTTGGGGCGTTCTAGTTAAGGGTGTCTCTTACAAACATTGGCACCAGAGCCTTCAAAGGGGACAGGTGGTTGGTGGGTTGTTTTCTTCCCCTTCCTCCCTTTCAATACCAGCTAGCAGGCCAGAGTGACGCATGGCAGAGCACGCTGTACTTTTCAAAGGCCACGCATGCCCACAGCCATGTGCAAGGCACTATACCTTTTCCTGCCCCTTCTCTGCTGCAGGCTCTGCTACAATTTTATGCATTTTTTTCTCTATGCATTTGCAGTGATAAGTGCTTCCAGAAGACCCTTGTAAATACCGTGTAAGATTTGCCTTCGCTGTGCATTTTGGTGTAGTCAATTGTATTCTCTCATAGTGTTTTTCTGTGTTTGTTCCTCCTACATCTTGCATGGTGGCACCTTCATGGCTTCTTCATTGTCTTTCGTTTGCTTTCTAAGCTGAGGTGCGCACAGTTCATCCTGGAAATAAAATCTGTATCAGAGATGTTCTTAAACCAACTCTATGGAGACAAAAATAAATCCTATATAGTTCAAGCAATGTATCATTGCTCTTCACGCAGTATACAGCTGTGTCTGAGTTAAGAATCTGTTCAGAATTGTTCCTAACAGGATGGGAAAGTCACAGGCAGTAAGTAGTGTGGCATACAGCAGAGCTTCTCCTAAAAAGAAGGGATCAAAATAAGGGATCATAAGTAACACTTCGAAACACTTACTGTATCCCGGTGTTCATAGTCACAAGAGAGGTATATCACCGTCACAAGAGAAATATAAACAAATGACTTGTTTAGAAGACACTGAAGCAGTGTCAAGCTACTATTTATGAGAAAACATTACGTATTTTTCCTGTTGCATTAGAACTTTTCAACATTAACTTACATGTTAAAAAAGTATTAGTAAAAAAAAAAAAAAAAAGAAAGAAAAATAGAAATCCCCCTGCTGCACATGGACCTCAAAAGAACAGATGCTGATTAGGTCATCTTGTTAGTGACTTAAGAACGTCACTGCCGATGGGTACAGAACTGACAGCCTATGCTGGGGAATGTATCACGGGTACGTTACACAGGCTGCTAGGGAACAAGAAGTGTGGAGATTGAGAGAGAAATCTGAGTTCCTGGAAACTCTTATAGAAGCCTGAAAAACTGTTCCGTTGTGAATAACAATACAGAAGGCCTGAAATAAAATTTATTTTCTGTAGCTAGCTGGCAAGGGATACTGAGAGAAATGTCTGACATGTTTTCAAGCTGTGTGCACATCAAAAGGGCTGTTACTCTGAAATCCACATGATAAAAGTGTTCAATTCAAATGACAGAATATTTTAAGTTCTTCTTAAAGGGACTAAGCTTGTTGACAGATGCTGCTTGACACAGTTAGGGCTGCAGAAAGAGAGGCATAAAGTTAGTGGCTTGTGCATTGACAGCTGTGGAACTATGTTTTGTGCAAACCAATATTGGACATGACTTGCAATTTAATTTAGTTTTTAATGATTTGCCACCTATGGGGTAGGAGATGGCTCTGTTCTGTTGTGTACGGTGCTATTTCCAGACAGAGCCACTGCAAAGTAGGGTGTGAGAGGCTCCGTGCTAGAGGTAGCAGAGACACTGAATCAGAAGGGGTCAAAAAAGAAAGTTCCCATGAAAGGAGGATAATGGCAGCAGAGGCTCCTGCAGCCCTGAGCTTTCAGTAATTTGCAGTCACAGCCCTTTCCCCTCATGTCCTCTCTGCCTAATCTTGTTGCAGCTGCCCAATAACTCAAGTGACATATCATCAGGGAATCAGGTTTGGCATTTCTAGCCACTGATGATCACATATAACAAATAATTGCAAGGCCTTTTTGCAGGTGAAGCCTGAAATCTGAGTGTTGCATACTGGTTGAATATTGTGACATGAAGGATGACACTTGGTTTCCCTTGCGTTGATAATTTTTCCCTTGTGCTCGTTTGCATTGTGTTAATTAAAACTAATATTACTGTTAAAACTAATATTACTGTTAATATTACTGCTAGTCTCTTCTCTCAAATTCTAAGTCAACACTGCGAAAAGCATATGATTAGCCTTGGAGATGATGAGTTTTAAATAAGTGTGAGTGTTTTTATTTTTTCAGACTTCTGTGTTTCATGTTTTCTTTTGTCCTGGTGGTGGTTTCAAGGGTAGAAGCTTAAAAAAGGATTTACAGCTGCAAACTTAAACTGTTGTATAGCTGCCTGGAGCTCAACCATTAAATAAAACACAAATTAAGCAGTGCTGAGTTGATCTTTGAACCTCCTCCTGTATCACTGCTCTTCATTTGTCGCATGGTGCTCTGTGTACTATTGTAGTAACTGTCACTGTAAAGGCAAATATTTGAGGAAAAGCATGTTGCTTGCTTTGCACGTCCTATCGCATGCTCATGCAACTTAGCAATAGGCCTGACCTCCAGCTGTTTCGGAGAAAGGTGTTGGAAATGCTTCACTGAACACCATCCCTAGCAGTTCTGCAATTGCAATTGTCTGACCACTCCATGTACTTGTTTTTCTGCTCTTTAAGTAGGTTTATCACAGTTTATTTTATTTTTATACAGAATTTTCTCTCTTTTTTTTTTTTTTTTTTTACTGTCTCCTTCTGCCTTTTTGTGGACTTTGCATATATTGGGACAAAGCTCAGCTTTGCATCTACTGTTCATTCACAAAACTTTACCATTGGAAATTTACATCTTTGCATCTTTGCATTTCAGTCTTTCTGACTGAATTTTCCTGTGCAAAACCTGCCTTTCAGTTAAAAAGAACAAAATCTGTCTGTTTTGGTGTTTTCAGGTTTTTTTCCATCACCATGGTATCTTGGTACTCAATAATTTTGCAGACTGAAAAAGAGCAAGCTAAGTTTAGTACGGAAATAGAGACAGATCAAACGTTTATTTGATGGTACAGCACATTTTCAGAATACTGGCGTGGTAGCCTCTTGGTAAAATGAGTGTAAATAAATTATGCTGACCACAACATTAATATAGGTGTGAGTAAGACAGAATTACCTACCATATTCTTCATTGGACTATGTTCTCCATTAAAAAAAAAAAAAAAGTGTGGCATCCTGAGGACCCAGGAAACAGTGAAATTAATGCAGCTTGGAGTAGTGCTGACTGTTATGTAGCATCATCCTGAAAGTTACTAGAAATGTAAGCAATAGGAAAGTGAATCTCCCTTCTGATTCAATCAGATTCAGTCAAATTAATGCCCTGGTGAACCTCTTCTGCCCCATTTTCATGGAAGAGCAGCCCAGAGCTCAGCACGAAGTAGCTACGATGTGGAAGTTGCTGGTCCATTTGCTAAATCACTTGCACCAGGATTTGCTGACACTGGTACCCATATTTACTATTTCATAATTTCCAGAAAGATTCTGTGGCTACTAAGAGCAGGCAGACATTATAGAAAGATGACAGAACCTGTCTGTTATTATAGTGTTTTGAGAACGAAGGAGGCATGTTGTGTGCAAAGGCCAATGATTTGAGTTTCTTGGTTAAAAAAAAATTGGCGAGTTGAAAATCATCTGGTTGCAAATGGTCAGGATGCATGCTTTAAAACCAAGCCTCTACTTGACTGGTGGTCCACTCTTTTCTTTTGCTATTTCTAGCAATTTTGCTAGATTATTTGCTAGATAAATTCAGTTCTCTTAGAGCTCTATTTCCATCAGCATTTTTAAATGTTTCTGCCAAGTAAAGGTGTGTAAACAACAAGATGTACAAAAATTAGCTAAAATATTCTGCTCTGAATTTTTCTAGGATTGATTTTCTTTTTCCATTGCTTTTTTTATTGATTTGGCTCCTGCTTTGATTTGGGAAAGCTGCAGTGTGCAGAGGAGCAGATTTGCTAGTTGAGCATTGAAATAGGAAAGCGAGAAGGGGGAGGATTGACAGAAATTAGAGACTAAAGAGTATGGGTAGAAAAAGACATATCCTATAGTTGGCCTGATTAGATGAAGAAGCGGGTAGGGGAAGCATGAACTAATAGTCATAGAATGTGGGAGAGAATCAACTATTTTAAAGGATTTAAATTTTAATAATAATATAAAAATATCTTTAGCTACATTACTGTAATGTCACCATGCTTGAAAACTTACAGAAGTACAAATATTGAATGGAAAGAATCCAAATCCTTGTTGTTTCACTTATTAGCGTATCAGCTTCAGGGCCAATTGGTGGAGTGCAGTTATTTAGTTAGGCCTTCGTGTTGGGATGGTACAAGGCCATGCTCCAGGATTTTTTTTTTTTCAGTATTTGCAACCATCATCCCTAAGCAGATTCCCAGGTCTTGTAACTCATGCAGATATTGTTCTGAAAGCAGAGGCTTTCTTCAGAGATGACTATTAGATCTCTTTCAGTTAGTTGATATGCTAGGGCTATATTTTTCTTAGAAAGCATGTCGTTATTGATTGTCTTCACTGTGCTAGGTAGACTTGGTTGATACTGTGGAAAGTACCATCAAAAACATTTCTTTTAGGACAAATTTTGGAAAATGAATCATAGTTTCCTCCTTGAAGATTTGCAAATTTGGGTGACATCTGTAGTGTTGTTGATGAAAATCTCATCCCCAAAGCGAAGATCATTTGTATTGTAGTTATGACTTGACATTGGACTTGAAATATCGACATTCTTGATGAAACTAGATCGAATCAGATAGCTTATGGAGAAAGTTCACTTTCTGCGTGCTGATATCCTTCTGTATTGAGTCCTTCACTATTCTGAGGATGTTATTGGCCAGTGGGGAAAAACAACAACAAAAAAAGTGGTGTCTTTTCCTTTTGTCCTATCTAGGCTTTAACACTTCAGCAGAAGGCAGAGAAAAGGAAGAAGTTGGGAGGCTGGCACTGTGTGGAGAGTGAAAGTAGAGAGGTAGATGTTATTGCCAGAGTAGCATATGAAGCACCCCAAATCCTCCCTTTTTGCAGGAATCCCACTGAATGAGACATTCAGGCTGGGATGTGGGATGTTTATATCACCCTGCTACAAACTTAAACGTGAAAATGAAGATTTCATGAGGTGAAGGGGAGCCTACAAGTTGAAGTACCACATGAGGTTGTTTAACACAAAGCAAGTTTGCTTAGGAATTGCTATAACAGTAGAATAATAAACATAGCTGAGCAAAATCTCTCTTAGAAACAGGCAGAATACAGCTTTAATGAAGCTTCTTTCCTAGCTAACTCAAGGGTGAATTAACTATGCCGTAGGAAGCTACATAATTTACTTCTATGATTTACTACAGCGTTCAGATACCATGATGTTGTCACACATAAAATCTTATATAGATTAACAAACGCATTAAATTTTATAACAGAGATACAGAAAACGGTCTAAATATTGAATATTTCTATTAAAATGTGCAATATTCATTTTGCTTGACCTTTTTTATTGATAGTTCTGAGTAAGAGAATGGAACTTATACTTTGTGCTTTGAGGTGGTGTAACTAAAGGGCAGATAACCCCCCCAGAAATAACTTCATCAAAGGAAAATGGACTTTGAGTAAATGAAATGCTAAGGACTTTCTTTGAGGTTTATATGTAGGTTTCTGGATAATCTTCATCAACTGCAATAGCTTCTAATTAAAAAGAATGGAAAACATTGTTATTGATACCAGGCAACTAATGCATCTTTTGAATTTTTTGAAGTGACAATATGCTAACTAAAATAAGTGACAATGGACTAGTTACGTGTGGATGAAGACGTTTGTTCTATCAGGCATGTTCACCATCTATGGTCCAAGTGTCTCTCTGTTGCCAAGGAGAAAGATTCAAACTAAAATGTTAGGACTGCAGGAAGAGGAACATTCGGCAAAGTTCTGTACTGCTTTGTAGTCCTTCTCTCTGTCCAGTTTCAGCTGCAAAGAAAAGGTCCAGCTCCTTCTGAACTGCAGTGGGGAGATGCACTAACTTCAAGAGGAACAGCTTCAGTATTAGAGTAGGGAATACAGATATTCCCCAACTTTGTTAAGTTGCTGACAAAAAAAGGTAGCTGCAGTAGATGGCATAGAAAAGTCCTTATTAATGGATGCTTCCTGCTTCTCTCTTTTGGTGGAGACTAAAGGCAAGAAGGATAAGCCTAAAGGGAATAGCACTGGGAAGGAGAAGTGGCATTCAGGGCATGCCGGGTTCATGCCTGTAACGCTGGTTGTCAGAGTGCACTGGGGACTAATGGTGGATTGAAGTGTTCCAGATCTTAGAAAAGTTGCTGTAGTGATCCTGTTCCTTCTTGAAATTCAGTTCATCATTACGTGTTTGAGAACTTTACGTTTCTGAAGGAGGAGGTAGTCCAATAAAACAGGCTTATCAGCAAAGAGAAGTTAAAACCATTAACAGAGCCTAAAGCAGTAGCAATGTATATCTTGTTGCAGATTCAGTGGGTGTTTGGGACACTGAACATATTGTTGGATGAACTGTGAAAGTGAGGAGAGATGAAGCAATGTGCATGATGTTATTAATTTAGATAGACATGTTGAGATGACCAGAGTGGATCTTCATGAAGCTTTGACGGTTTATGTTTCTGCTGTGTATGTCATGGTAATTATAGGTTGTAATCTAAGTGCAAAAACTCTATCAAATCCGAATGCTATGCAAGAAAAAGTGTGCCAGGGAGGGATATTCATGCATCCTTCCTTATGGAGCTGAATTTAGGTGCTGAACTAGGAGATTAAGTTCCCTGTGAACCCAATAAGCTAAAGGCTTCTTTTGCATAACGAGTCAGAGCAGAGGTCCGCATCTCTAAACCAGTTTCTCACAGAAACTAGGTTTACAGCATAAGCACCCAAATTTAGATGTCTAAAGAAGGCTGCGTGAATACCATCCTACAGTATATGTTGCCATAGCCACAAAGAAAGCAAGCTACATCCCGTGAAATGCTTCTGCCTTATACGATTTGAATGGATAACGGCTGCGGTGTTTGTGTTCTACTGAAAGCAAAAGAATCAGTCCAATCAGGGCATTATTTTTATATTTCAAAACATGATTAGATTTTTGTGTGTCAGAGCCAGTGAAGCAATAGATGCACTAAAGCTTCTCTGTGCTTTGAGTTAAACCCTTTCTAATTTTGATATGCAAAGCTGTGATTCAAAGAGCACTCAAGAAGAGCGTTTTGACTTCTAGTAGGCTTTTCCATGAAACATCTTTTATGCTGCTTGTATTATCCTTTGTTTTTACTGCAGTCACATTGCATTTCTTTTCATGTGCTCTGCCAGATGTTTGGTATTCAGCCTCTCTTTGCACATTTTTATTTAATGGAAAAGGGAAAGCTTTCCTCCTCACCCCATTCCTCTGTACAGAACTTATATGAAATAGGAATGCTAATTGATATAAATCTATTGCAAAGAGTCTAGTGCTAGCAGGAAATTAACCTTCTTCGAGTAAGATTACTTTATGATTGTTCATACAAAGATGTCTTATTTCTCTTAAAAAGCAGTTATTAACACCATAATTGCATACTTTACAAAGCAGGTTGCTGGTCTGCTTAATGCCTCATCCCAAATAACAATTAATGTAAATTTTACAGCCACATCTCATGTATTACATGTACACAACTGTTTTGCAGGAAATTTCAGGGCCTACCTCTTATCAGTAGAACTACACTGACTTCAATTTTGGCACTCTACCCTGTGCAGAGAGAGACTACTGTAAATCTGAAACTGTTGTTAAATCAGATGGGAATCAAATCCTGTCTTTCAAAACTCTCTCCATATCTTTGGAACTGTTAGCATTTCCTGAATGCAGAGCAAGATTTCTAATGAGCTCCTCAAAGCTGTAAATCTTTTCATGTCAAATTATTGCTAGCGGTGTTTGCAAAATTAAATCAACATAAAATTTATCTATTGCTTAGTGAGGTCATTGACCAACCAGCTTGCAGGCTATGAGGTCATGTTGTACTTTCTAAAGGCTTATTAAAGATGTGGTTTGTAATTCATCTTCATTAAATGATTTTGAACCTGAGAATTAAAGTTTTCAAGCCAAGCAAGGATGTCTCATCACAGCTGCATATATTGCATAATGCTATAGAGTGCGGGCTCCAAAGTTGCTGTGAAGAGCCTTGAGAAGTAGGACATGAATGTCTGTGAGTGACAGTTGTGTTACAGCAACAACTCAGTGTAGATTTCCATAGCAGATTTGACTACATTTCTTGTCAGCAGGTTTTTAGTTTCCAGTTAAGCCAATTACCAGTTAGGTGGCTTAGAAAGGGATAATACCAATTTCTTTTTAATGTATTGAGTGGTACCCTTCATGAATTTCAACCTTCTGGTCCAGTTCAAATATAGATTGGTTGTGGACAGGTAACATCCTTTACTCTCCAGAGGGGCTGCAAACTCCGCTTGTCCGAATATGCAAATAATGAGCAGGTATGGGGGAAAGGGATGGAAGAGAAGCAGGTAGCAGAGATTGCAGATAAAAACTATTTAGCAGTCTGATTTTCCTGAATTAGAAATTAGAGAGAAATTTCATTAGATTCTTTCCCTGTTGCTGCTCTGTACTGCTGGATATAGATAAGAGAGTTTGATGTGAGTGTCTTTTTCTTCAGATCAGGTAAGACCAAGGGTAATATATACATTACATGATTTGCTGGGCTTGCTGCAGGCAGAAGGAACCACCCTTACTTTTATAATATAATTTTATGTGAACCTTACAGTATCAGCATTGTGTATACTGCAACTAGGTATGAAACATAAGGAAAGAAATGTTGTATTTCTGAAGTTTCAAAAGCTTTATAAAAACAATTTTAAAATCTGTTAAGTAAGATAGGAGCCTTACAGCTTGACTGATACTGTTAACTCAGCATAATGGCAGACTCATTAAAAAAAAATGAAACTCTCTCACAGTGATAACCAAGTGCTGGTAATTTTATATGCAGCCACCCAGTGAAAACAAATACTTGTAGTCAATTTTATTTTGCTTATGTCCACCAGAAACCTCAGCAACTGTTGCATTTGCTGTGGCTACACATGCAATAACCACAAAAAGTTGTTTTTAACCGCTGATCAAAGTTCTGTCACTACTGGTCACAGTTTAACATTTTTTTAAGCTCTCACTTTCATTTCAGCTTTTGAAGTACAATAGAAGTTATTTTTTTAAGAAAAGCTTTTTCAGTCTTAAATTACTGGACATGACTGACTATGTCCTTAGCCCTGAGGTTGGACAGCCGCCCAGGCCACAGGGGGCTAGAGCAACAGGTATCATTAATAATTCCAGAGTTTGATATTCTGTAAGACTCCAATTACTGCAGTAGCCTGAAAATGTGAATAATTTGGCTCACAGTTCACAGTGAAAGCTGGGAAAGCTTCCAAGCTTAAATTTGCAACGGAAGATATTAACACAATATAAGTGACTAAAGAAATTTTCATTTGAAGGCCAAAGATTATCCTCTGTTACACCAGATACATCTCAGTCTGTCTGTATTTCCCTCAAAATCTCACTCTATTTTAGTAGTGAGAATTTCTGTTAGCTCTAGGAAGTATTAGGAACGTATCGCTTCTGTATCTTCTCTGCCACCATCTTCAGTATCTTTCCTTTTTTCTGCTAGTTTTTGCAGAATAATCCAGAGAATGGATTCTCTTGAAAATCCCCCCATGAGGGAGGGTAGCGCAAGGTGGGCCAGAGGCAGAGCCCCGCACTCCGCGGCGCTGCGCGTGCTTACGCGGTGCCTCCGCCCCTGCCAGTGCCGTTGAGAAGCACCTTTGCAGCCCGAGTAGTGACTGTGGGGCATTCTGCCTGTCGCTGCCAGGATAGTGACTGCTCTGAAACCCTCTCCAAGGAGAGTTTTTTGTTTTGTTTTGTTTTGTTTTGTTTTGGCTACAGCAGGAATCCCAGGGCAAAATCCCCTTAGCTCTAACAGAACTTCTCATTCATTGTTAGAACAGGATGATGGTAAAAATCACTACTGTGATAGTCATGAGCTCTGGTGATCTGAGACCTGACTATAGAAGTCCTCACTGTCTAAATATTTGGCAGCTATTAACATCTGCCAGGTAAAAGAGTGTTAATACGTGGTGACTGTGTGTGTCAGCCTGTCAGTATGCCATGACTCCACATGATGGGAAGTTTGCTCATGGTCTGCTCCAGAGACAGCAAGGCCCAGTTAAAGCTCACGTCATTGTGATCTCTATGAAATATCGGCTGTCATCAGCAGATTATGAACGGGATGCAGTTCAGGAATGCTCAGCGTGCGGTCCCAAGGCACAAGCAGCCCTGTAGAATAGTCCACATGGCATCTTCCTGGCAGTCCTCTTTCCTAGCACGGTTCAAAACGGGCTGCAGTTCAGCTGGTTGGCCCAGCAGTGGTATCGGCTGCCGCTGCCGCCTTCTTGAGGGACCTCTCAGCTGTGCGTCGTGTGTGAAGTGAGGTTACTGTACAGATGTGAAGGGGTCGCTCATGTGCTCCTGGTGCCCCTGACGGTGGTAGGATGACTGCGTGCAGCCCCGCTCTGAGACCAGAGAAAATCAAGTGCCCTGCCTAGCCAAAAGGCTGAGCGACACCAGTGTAATTTAATTGCTGGATGTCCAGATGTCCAGGACATTGGTGACACATATAATCCTCATACAGACTGTAGGATTTTGACAAAAGGGTAGGCCTTCAGTTCGGAAGAGAGCTTGTGAAGCGGGAGGTTTTTTTTCTACAAGTGGGAACTTGGCTTGGAAAAGAAATTGGTTAACTATGGAGTTGTTTTTTGGGAAAGCAGTGGTAGTGGGGGCTCATTTTTTCGATAGCGGAAGGCATGTTAAAAGGGAGATACTGACAGTGACATACACTCTGATTGAATTTACTATCAGATTGATACAGCCAATCTCTTTTCCTTATCTGTTTTCTTGAGTAGAAAAGAGATGACGTGACAGGGACAGTGTAATACAGACTTACAGCGAGGCAAGCAAGGTCCAAAAGTTGGGTTGGTAAACAGAGGATGGCTGATAGGTGCAATTCCATTTTGCTGTGTAGCTTATGGCAAATGACACATTTTCTCCTATTGGTGCTCCCCGCTAATTTTTTTTCTATTTATTTTTCACTCCTATATGCTTTCCTTTCTGACTACTTATTCAGATGAAAGAAAATTAACTTCCAATTGTTTTAAAGATCCCTTGTTTCTATCTGTTGTATGTTACATCTGTTTTAACACAAACCGATAGAGTTCAAAGGGGAACAATTCTAAAAGCGGTCACTCTCCCCTTCTGGATGCTGATGTTTTTATCTGCTGAAAAAAAGACTTTTCTGGTCCCTGGTAAAATGCATTTAGAACGATATGCAGCATCTGTTCATGACTTGACAAACAGATGGAGCTAACTAAGTGAAAAAGCATTTTTGTGCCCATAGTCCCTTTAACGTATTGCCTTCCAGCTGCTTCTTTCTTCAGAAAGGGCATCTTGCAGAAGACATACTGAGTATCTGGATTTCTTCATAATAAGTCCAAATGCCTGCACTGAGAAGCTGAACTAATTACAATGCTAAGTTAGCCTGAATGGAGTCATTTGAATAGTTTTCTATAATGCATAAACAGACATAACTAAGTCAACTCAACACATTTTATATAGAGGAAAAGAACACTCCTCAGTTTAATGGAATTATTTGAGTATTCTCACAAAGTAGTGAGTGAAGTGGGCGAAGCTGATGCAGCTTAGACTTTAGTATTTTTGGACAGAATTCCCCACAAAAGACCATTCAAGTCATGTGTTAAATACTCTTGGGCCAAAAGGCAATGGAGCATCATTATTTTGAAAAGGTGCAAGTGGGAATTCCTATATTATATGGTCATAGCAGTTCCGCTTGCAGTGTATCTGTCTCTGATTTGTTCGGACTGTTCTCTTGTGTGGCTGAACACACGAGTTAGGAGGAGGAGTTAACAAGGAGGTTCATTCTGTTCTTAAAGGTGAAAACCACGGATCTTGTCAATGTGTATGGTAGTTTACAGAGAGGAGCATAGGGAAATAGATTGGCTAAAACTCTTCAACAACAACTTCTGAGCCCTCCGTGTCAAGGTTCTCCTTTCTGCAGCGATCTTTCCAGGCAGGCCTCTTCTGCACCTGGGCAGTGTTTGCTGCAGCACTAGCCTATAGGAGCATCAGAGATAACGGATTTTAAATAGAAAATTAAAATATTCGTGCTGCCTATCTGAGCATGTCTTTGAGGAGGGTCTTCAGATTATCTTGGTAATTGGATAATTTTCATCCTGATACTAGTGCTCCCTTGCCTATTTTCAGGAGAGAACACACCCAGCAGTAATCTATCTAAAAACAAAGGTTCCGGCCAAGCTAAGTTGGGAGAAACCTTTTTGTGAAACAGCCGATTTTCCTATTCTTTTAATAAATAGAACCTGCGTACTGACAAAAGCAGAAATCTCCTATTGTTTTCTTATTTTATCTACCACTGCTGCGAGCAGCAAGCACCCCTTTGGCCTTGCTGAGTTTGTGGTTGCACACTTCCTCACTCTGCCCCCCAGGGCTGCCTTACAGCTAGGCTGCAGAGTCTGCTCATATAAAGGAGAATTTTATTGTTTGTTTTCTAAAAATCTATCCCTTTTCTCTGCTTACTTGCACTTGAAAATAAAAGTAACGTATATAGAATGATTTCAGAGAAGCAAACAGCTGTTTTTCTGAACCGGGAAAACAAAGGAATTAAAAACCTCTGACGTAAAATTTGGGCTATGTCTCAAAAAATTCTCTCTCCACCATTCTTCTATTCTTTCCCAAGTCCTCAGGCTTGCCATCTGCACACTCACTTGGGGCCAGGATTTGGCTACGTGTGTAATAGGGTAAGAGCTGAAAAACTGTAGGAAAAATTGGTGCCGAAGGTGCTCTGCATTAAAATGGTGACAGCTGAAATGAAAGGATTTATCTCCTGTTGCTGAGTTTATCATGAGTGCTGTTGATATTTTCCTGTATTTTAAGTTGTGCTTTCAGGTAGACTCTGTTACTATCGAGAAATATTTCCAGATCTGATATTTACAATTATAAATCAAACAGTTTTCTCTTTCGTAATTGCAGAAACTCCTTAATGGACACTGCAGAGTAAACTGCGCTTTATCTTTTAAACATTCTCCATATTGCCTTTTTAGCCTGGGTCCATTAAAGAGTGTGCACAGACTTTTTCTTCCCCATGAGGAGAGCCTGAGCCAAGCAATACTGTAGACTGCTTCCTCCCTCTCCTGTCTTCTTGGCAACTGCACATACTGCTTACTGTATGTGGAGTTTGGGTAAATTCCATAGGAATATGCTGGAGTTGCACTGATTTATACCTGGTGTGAATCTCCTTTTTCCAAAACATCACTGATGCAATGGCAAGGTGGTTTTGCAAACTTGTTAACAATAAGCAGTAATGGTCTTTTGTTCTTCAGTAAGTTGGTAGGTCGTTGTTATCACTGGATCAATGTTATCACTATCTTCAGCTTTCCTTATCAGGTGGAAAAAGACTTCCAAGAGTATGGGAACAGAAACACCAATAGCAAAGACCTTATTCAGTAGTTTTGGGTCGGGTGACGTACCTGAGAGCTTGCCGCGAGTGCTTGAGAAGCAAGCAGCCACCTCGCTTGCAGGGAAGGGCTGCAGCCCAAACGCTCCAGTCGCTTGACTAGACTGTGCTACTGATCCTGTGGGTGACACTTCCCTGTGTTATTTCAAATATTGGTTGTTCACCCATGGCTTGGGAGGTATGGTAGCTGGAAATAGCCTCTTGCGAGATTGAAAGATAAATGGAATGGCTTCAGTTATAGATATGTGATGCCTATGTCTCTTTTGTAAGGAAAAACTCTTAATCATTATACCCAGGCGTTAATTTATGTGGTAGGAAGATACATCTTATGCTTTATTTTTTAGAGTAGGAATCTCCCCGTTCTGAGATAGCTCACCTCTTTTTGCTGCAGTTATCCATCGTCCACAGTGTCATGGACTAGAAAGATTGTCAGGCCTAACAGGGAAGTCATTGAGTAACAAATTTTTCATTTCAGTTGTATGTGATGTGATTCACTTCCTGCTTCATACTTTGGTTCTGTGTTCTTAGGCAGCTGAAGTTTCACACCCAAAGGCTGTTTTTCTCCAGCGTGTGAACTGATTCCTGTAGAGCTAAGGCTCTGCAGTTACAGGACTGCAGCAGAGAGCGTACAATGTGTGGGTAGGTGTGTTTGCAGTTGCCTACAGAATGAACATCATTACGTCCTGTTAAAGGTGCTCTTCGCCTTTGTGAAAACTCTGCCCCTTTATCTTTTGTGTATCAGCAGACAGAGAGTAAAGGCAGGGACTGGGAAGGCAATGGTTATTGGAAATGAATGCATCTAAGAAAGAACAGATATTATTCATATTATCTATGGTACGGCTTCAGGTGCTGAAGTTTAATGGAATGATCTTCTGCTGAATCTTTGTCATCATTTTACAGTATGAAAATGTGCCATTTAGATCTAAAAGCAAGGATCTGTTTTATTATCATGCAGCACCTCTTATTGCCAGCTCAGTAAATTAGATCTATTTGTGTGACTTCTGGGATTCTGAGAGTTGTGAGTTAAATTTGGTGCAACAGTCAGTGTAGTTCACTGTAAGTTCAATATGTTACTGAATATTTATGAATGAATTTTTTGTGTGTGTGTTTTACAGTGACATCTAGCAATACATTACAATTAAAACCAAATAAAATAAAACCTCCTTACAGAAAGAGTTGAGTTTGGGGAAAGTATCTCATCAGATTCCTGCTTTTCCTTGACAGTTAGTTTAGGGATCTGATCTGGTGTTGTTATAAATGGCTTGTTTGTGAGTCTGGGATGAAATCCTGGCCTTGCTGAAGTAAAGGAGTGTTCTGCCATGGAGTGCAGCAGTGATAACATTTGAATTCTTGCTTCTACCATACTGTGCACTTCTCTGTTGCTGAAGCACTGTGAGGTGCAGGGATGTAGACAGGGACAGGATTAGTCTCCTCCTTTCAGCTTATGAAGTGACTGCATGAAAGGATTTACAGAGCTGGGCCATCTGTAGAGAATAAACTAGTTTCCCTACTCTTCTCTCTCTCTTCTGGTTACTTAATTCACCCCCCCACCTTCCACACAGTAGGTCTCTCACTCTCTCTCTGAGATTTTCTGAGGAGAGCAGGAAAGGAAAAGCTGGGCGGAAAAACTGCTGGTTATTAGCTGAAGCATGCTCTGCCGTGAATGTTTACTTTTGCTGAAGGAAGGAAGGAAGACTGTTTGGATTTGCTTGATCTTTTAAGGTTCTGGACAATACTTGCATTTACTTTTCTGTATCAATACAATAAAGCTCAACAGAGAGGTTCTAAACTTGACCCTTTTGTGCACCATTGCATCCCTGCCCTGGCCAGTCTGTCCTAGCTCTGTAGGAGAGCACTGTTTTCTTTGCAACTGAGTTGATCCAAGTGACTTGCTCACCTGCATTCCTTCTGATGTGCTTGGAAGCTCTTTCCTTGTTTTGGGCTTCAAATACTTTTGATAATTTTTTTTTTCTGAAGAGTTCTCTGAATTCAAGCTTACTGACTCTCTTTGACCTCACAGGTTCTGCTCTACCCCTTTCTGTTGGTGGAATAAATTGTTTTAATTTGCTGCAAAATGTTTTTACTGAGATTTTGATATTTATAATGGCTGTTTCCAGGCTAAGGTACAAATGAATAGCATATGGCTATTGTGAGAATAAAATATTAATTTTGGCAATTTCAGTCAATTCACAGTGGGTGTTCTTAGCCTTTAAAACAAAATTATCGCATATTTGGCACAACGAACAAGTGCTTGGGTTTTGTCTCTAAGCCTTGCTCGCCAAATGAGGAGAGCAATATATGATTAACATAGTATGAAGCTATATAGCTGTGACTGTGCAAGGTGAGCGTTGGTGTTCTATATGGTTGTCTCATGGCAGAAAAGAGAACAGGTTGCTACGGTAGGGTGGTATGTAACAATAAATATACTCCAAATGGAGTGATCCAAATGATGTGTTTGGATCAAGTGTGCCAAAACAATGAGTTTAGATTCAAAACCTGACAAGTCTGCAAGTCTCTTGCTATATCTAGTGTTTGAGATCATCCAGAATATTCAAGTGTTTCTTGGTCTGTTGTTATCATTGGGTCTCAAGGAAGAAGAGAGTAGATTTGTGCATTGAAGAACAACCGAAGAGGTTTATTGGCTAATTGGACACTCTCTGATTATAGCTACATGCGCACAAGAGCATCTGGTTGGCAATGCTCTATGTCAGCAGCCTAAGCATATCACTTACAGCTTCATTTTGCAAAGTGCTGGCATCTCTTGTGGAATCCTCTCCTTTGGAAATGAGGAAAGTCAGCATGACATAGGAGCACTCAACGCTGTGCAAGGGTAAGAACCAGTAACACATGATGGGACCTGGATGCAGTTGCAAAAGTTGACTGCTCACATTCCAGATGCGTGCGACTGAGCGTTTTACCTGCATGGAAACATCCAAGTCATTTCCATTCATTTCTGAATGTGTCACCCTTGTCTGACTGCAATCCAGAAAGACATTCATGTTCTAGATTACTTATTGTGGTCCAGGGGTGGTGTTGATCACAGCTCTCGTTTTCCAGAGCGCTAATGCAGCATGGTTTCAGAAAGTTTGTCTTCGGCTCTGTGCTTTGCTGGAGCATGACCTGCTGCAGCACCACCAGTGGAAATCCCTTTCCACTACAAAACATACAACTCTGTGTATCTTTGTTTTGGTATCTCTTTTTGTCTTTACTTAGATCATCAAGTATCGTTCTGTTTTCCCTTCATTAGGGACCTCCTTAAGTTGCCAAGTACCTGAAAATATGTGGCATTATCTCATTTACTGAGAATGAAGACAGTTAGTTGATCATACATTCTCTCCAACCAAACCCGAATACTGAAGGAAAAATGCATTCAAAACTAGAATTGTGTGTGTGTGTATATATGCATGGTAGTCTTGCTTGTTATTCTGCAAAGAAAAATGGAGATTTTACCAATATGAGTTAAAGACAAAAACCTCCAAACCTGAACCTGCAAAGTAAATTGTCAGATCTTAATGGGAAGGATAATATTGATTTAGGCTCTTCTAGTAGACAATATGCCTACTGAGTCATTTACAGTAGTAATAATTGCATGTATTTCTTGTTCGAATGCTCAAAAATATGTAGACAGTTATAACAGTTTGTAATCATTTTTACAAGAGCTGGAGACAAAGCAATTTTTCTTTTGGCTGTGAAATATGTGGTATTCCAATTATGAGTGTTTTAGTTTATTACATGTCCTCATGACGGACTTGATCTTGTTTCGGTTGAAGGAGATACCAAATCTGGGCCTGACATACGTGATACTGGCACTATTGCTAAGGAGTGACTCGTGCTGGCAGTTGCAGATCTGTGAACTGCCTTTGATGCTTGTACTGAAAAAGCCAGGAGCTGTAGGGTTTGGGAATTTTTTGAGGGCAAGGGAGCAGTAAATGAAACATGCCCTAAGCATAAATGGAGCATATATTAATCCCTAAGATATGAGTATTTTTGTTCACTGAAAACCTCAGGAAATTTTTAGTATTTTCCAGAAATACTTGGGAATGTGATCACAAATGTATATTATTCTTCCGGTTTTAACACAATCAAATATATGTGCATGTATGTACATGTAATTCTGTGTGGACAGACACTGAGTTGGAGGTAAATTGCCCAAAGAGACAGTAAATTTCAGTTACCCGGCATGTAATTTCTGCTCCCTGTCTGTATTTCTGTTTGGAAGCAATATGACAGTATTACTGGCTCCTAGAGTAGAACATTTTTTCTGCATATCTCATATGCGAAGCAAATGTAAACCCTTGTCTCCTGTTTATGCTTCTTAAAAAGAAGGAAAAAAAAAAAAAGGAGAGAGAGAGAGAGAAGCAAAAAGAGAAAAAAAATGATAAAAAAGATTTTGGTTGTTGATTAGTTTTTCTGGAAGCCAGCATGCCCTTACCAGAACATATGCTAAGTAGTAACTTACAGGCATTCTGGTAATATGTGAAATTTCTTCCAAAACCTTTAAGTAAGAATTACGAGACTGAACCATTTAACTCTTACTAAACCATCCTACGTTTCTAACTCCAGCTCTTCGGCACAATTTAAAGGACCCATTGGATTTTCACTTTATTTCACATTCAAGACTGGAAGTGTGTAGCTGTAAGCATGGATACTGGAGGAAAAGTTCTGTATCATGGTCCATTCAGCTCTGTACAAGTTCTATAACGGGATTAATGGCAAAGCAGAATAATAAGACTGCGAACAGATGTTCACAGAACACATGAAATACATAATACAATAATAATACAATACAGAAAATGACTGTTTAGCGTTCTGAAATACCTTGGTTTCAAAGCCAGAGTTGCTGTGATATTGCAAACTAGTCTTTTCTTCAGTGTAGGGAGAGCACAACCTTTTTGTAGGTGATCAGCCCTAAAGAGTGTTAGCATCACAGCATGGATGTGGGTCAGGAATGGGTCTCCTGAGCAAAATGCTTTGTACTTGGGCTTAATATCTGCATGCATCTCTTATTATAGAGTGTCTGCTCACCTAACAGGGGCATTTACCTTCCAGACTTAACCGCCCTTTTAAGTAAAGCCATTGATCAGATATTCGGTCAGGGTAAACTTCAACTTGTTTTTTCCAAGTCCGGGGTTTGTATGCCTTTCTTCATCTGGTTTGTTCGTAGCGCATTCGGATTGCTCTACCTTTCTGTCATTCTTTGTACTTTGATATCTGTGCTCTGCATGGGCATATACCCTGCCCTTTGTGCAAATTTTAGAGGGGAAAATTAAGAGATAAATTAATACCATAGGGGCATCTGGCTCATTCCTTTTTACCTTTTCATAGTGGAACATTGATTTTCTTTTTTTTTTTTTTTTTTTTTTTTTTTTTTTTTTTTTTTTAAGCTGAACAATTAAAGAGCGTATTGCTGATTTGACTGATAATTTCAGTGGATTTCTCTTAGCTCTTTTCTAATTTTAGTATTCTTGTTAAGGCTATAAGGCAAATTCTTGAAATGCTGTTTGCAGAGTGAGTTGAGGAAAAATTCTAAAATGCATCCTTCGTGAATTGTGGTTCAGATGCATAGTGACATTTGATCCCTTTCAAAATCTGAAAGGATTTATTTTTTGTCGTTTTTTTTTTAGTAACCAGGATGCTCTTTCTAGGTCTCTGGTCCCAGTGACCCTTCCTGTGACCACAGGAGCTCAAGCTGGAGTCCCCTTGAGCTCTTTGAGTTCTGCTCGGCCTCCGCTCGCTGTCGCAGGAGGTTGGCTGAGCGTAGATTGGGACGCTGCCTCCCGCAGGATTTGACCGCGCTTCTTTCCATTACCACATCCTGCTGATACAGTGGCAAGCGATTGAATTGAATATCTAATCTGTGATGCGCCTAACTTTGAGCCCAGAGGCCTTAAAAGCATAAATTGCTTGCATTATTCATTTAGTGTGCTTGCGTGACGCTGCAGTCTCTATTTATGGTTTAATGCATACCTCGGCTGGCATATATATTACAAGCCCTTCTTTTCCCCACTTCTGAGATCAATAGAGCCTGGTTTGGATGTCTTTTTCACCCAAAATGCAACTTTTGGAAAACATGAAAAATACTACTGTTTCCATTTGATGATCGCATATTCCGCACTTGCAAAAAAACAATATTGCCATCTAGTGGGAGTGAACATTTTGACCTGTCACGCTCCTCCCTCTGGATTACTGTTATTTAGCTTTTCTCATGGAGTCATAACATATGCTTCCCTTTAATTTTAGTGGCCCTTCTCTTTCCCCAAACTGTGGGGAAAATCTCAGCATTTCAATGCTGAAATTACTCTTCTATGTATTGCTGAATAAAGGGGAATGTTTTGCAGGTGGAAAGACCCAAACCTGACTCTTTACAAGCTGCTCTCTGAAATAAGCCATCAAAGGACAGCATAGTGCAGCTACGCTACTGTCTGTTCATGTAATGTTACTATGTCAGTGCCCTTGCAACAAGGATGGATTTAAGCTTTTGAACTCCTAATTTTCTGAAATCCAACTTTTATTAGTTCACGAGAAAGTAAGTTTTCTCTCCTTCTTTGAAGCCTTCATACAGAAATATATTCATAGTGTTTTGGGATTGCTTTGGGGCAGATCAGGAGGTAGGACTTGGCTGAAGCATCAAGATGAAGGGATTTGCAAAAGTATTTTCTACCTTTTCTTCCTTTGTTTCATGTTAGGGTGCACTGAGGGCTCGTATTGTTGGAAACAGGATGACACCAGATTAAATCAAATTTCTTGTTGCCTCATAACACCTTATTCATTTTTGTTGTTGTTGTTACTTTGTTACACTTTTCCTTCTGAAACTGTAACTGGCTAGAATAAGCTCAGGAGCATTTTTCTGTCTTGGATTTAATCATAGCATTTAATTAATCACCCCTTTTTGGTAATCAGGCCGTATCTTAGCAATACAACCTGAGTGTTACTTTTTCTAAGAATATCAGTAATAATTTAAGGTAATTTTTATGCCCAATCATTGCTTCTTGACTAGAGTGTTAGAAGATAAATCACTACCACCCCTTGACTTATTTCTAGCTCACCCTTTGTTTTTGCAGTGATAGTTATGACAGCCTCACTGTTATCTCTCTTTTTTCTCTTTTTGTTTTATTCAGTACTCCAGCAGTGAACTTAATTCCATCTGCAGTGCTTAACATATAGCTTGGCAAGCAAATTGCTACCTGTCTTTCTGAAAGCCTATATGATCCATAAAAGAGACAAATCTCTGTGTTTTCTTCTTTTTCCAAACACTGACGACTATTGCTCATCTGACCCTGCTTGAGGTTGTTTATCTGTTTTCCATCAATTGAAATTAGAGCTGCTAAGCTTTTTGTTCAGCTCTCCTCATGCTGCTTGACTACTGCTGCCCTGGCTTGCTGTCCACCCCTGTGGGACGTACCCACGGCATCCCTGGGGATGGTTAGGGCTCTCACTGCGGAAATATGAGTGACCTATTGAAAATAATTGACCAAAACTGGGCTGACATACTGGAGCTTGCTCTGTTTGCCAAGTTATGCCAAGTTATATATCTGATCTGCCTTTGATCCATTTTTTTTGGTTCATCTTCAGTTACACATCGTTAAGATGTGAGAAGGTGTTTTCTAAGCAAAAATGTACATTAAAATTCCTGCTGTAGACAGGACTTCAAAGACAAAGTTTTCAGAAACTGTGTTTCTGAAATATTGTCATGGATTCTAAACCATCTTCTCTTAATCTTTGGTGTCTTCTCCATTAAAAATATTATCTGCTAAAATCCTGTATTTAATCATAATTCCCTATCACTCTTAGCAATGAAGAGAGAAAAGCTGATAGGAATGCAAAAACAAAATAGCCATAGCAATAGCCATAGCAATAGTAATCAATGATCTTCATTAAAGTAAAGAATTTTGTTAAGGAGATAAAAGGTAATTAGAATTAATCACCAATGGCTGCTATGTTATTTTGATGGAGAACTGACACAAATTATGTGTCATTTTCACATTTTACATAACTTAGGATATAAAGATCAAAGTGTTTTGAACTTTGCAAAGCCTCCCCTCATGAATATTATCTGATTTCCCTCTGCTAATATAGGTGGAAAATATACTGTGGGAAGAAGAGTGTATGACTGGGTTGGCATAATTTTGTTTTTGCTTGTTTTTTGCATACTTTTCTTTATTAATATGTTTTTAAAATACCTTTTCTTATAGAAGAACTGTATGAGAGAAAAACTAGTCAAGTGGCTTCATGAAACAAGAGCAATTTCTGTCTGTTTTCTTTGGCGTCTTTGGTATCAAGGAGAACATGGGTATCTTGAAGTTGCTGAAAGCAGAGAAACAGTATCAACATTACCTAGGGAGCACAAGGTTTAGCTCAGACAGCTTCCCAGCTGTTCCCTCTAATTTTCTTGCAGGTTTTCCTACCCCCTGCTAGCCTCTGTGCTTTTAGAGCTGCCCTGCTACTCTTTCCTGAGCTAGAATTTTTCAGAGAGAGTTTGCCTACACAAAGGCTATGTTTGAGTTCAGGCAGTTTTTAGAAATGAGAGATTCCTCAGAATAGGAGCTGAGCAGGATATTTTACCTGTTCATAATCTGCTTTCCAGGGTGAATGTTCTCTCATTGAGAGAACACAAACACCTCATTTCCTCCTATCTGCTACTAAATATTGAGATGAGGGACTTCTCTTTTTTTGGTTCCTAGAAGAGCTATTATTTGATTCTGGGGGTAATTACCATAATACAAGGTCTGAGACACTGAGATCTCAATTTCTTGATCCTGTATTTTCAAGGTACAGAAGTTACTCAAAGTGTAGTTTCTCTCTCCTTCATTCGTTCTTTTTGAAATTCCTTTTAACTTATCATTGCTCGATAGCTCATTACTATTCATCCAGACTTAGCTCTTGTTGCTTGTGGTACCTCTGCAAGGGCACCGATTAGTTGGTTAAGATATCAGCTTAGTGATCTGAACTGTAATGTGCAAGACACGGTCTAGAAATAAACCATATAAACAGGAAAAATCCCTGAAGCTTTGCAATAGCTAATTATATTGCACTTCATGTATTTTATGATGCATCTTATTTGATATCTAATTATAAGTACATTTCCTATGCAGGCTTTTTAATTTCTTAAGACCTTATACTGTCATCCGTACTGTCACTGAGTAGCTTCTTGAAGTTCCTCTAAATTATTGCTTGTTGCAGTAGAGAGCTCTATTCAGCTTTCTTAGAAATCTGGCCTTGTTGATATTCATAGACCTTTAAAAATCTATTAATATTAAAAACTATATGGAAGTGGGCAGATAGAAATAAAAATTTATAATACAAGTATATGCACATTTCTTTATGTTGTGTGCTAAGACACTGGCCTGTTTGATTTTAGAAAGGAATATGGGAAATCCTGAATTAATTTTCACTGTCTTTCACTGTAATATCAGTACAGTACAATATTTATAGAAGTTCATTAAGACATTTGTGTTCCTCTTTCTGCATTTGTTAAAATGCCCGTGCATTTTCTTTTGATAAGGTCCATCTGCTGAATACTTGAAGCCATCAGTGGGGCGCAGTCCACTTGTCAAGTAAGTGGATTTTATCTGGTAGACCTGAAAGTGAGAAAAATTAAAGTCTAAATTAAAACATGTCCTGGTCTGTTGTGATCATCTCTGTTAAGGTGATTACTTACTTTTTAGTAGAAGGATCATCCAGCTCTGTATTTTCTAATTCCCAAGTTTTTCTTCAGTACACACAAATCTGTTGACTCTGTGTTATGATTTGTTCATCTCTCCTATGCTTATTAATTTGTTTGTTTGATTTTGAACAGAATTCCCGTGTATTCATTGTCACTTGCCGAAAGATGACTTCTGTAAGACACTTGGGATGAAGAAATAATACAGCAGAGAACATGTCTCTCTGATTACAAGAGAGGAACTTTTAAGCAGGGCTGAACTATATGCCTTTGTGGTAATGAGTAAGCCAAAATAGAGGCTTTTTTTAGATTCTTGCCTGGAGATGGAAGTACAATATAAATAACTACAGCAGGTATAAGGGAAAAAAAAAAGGAGAATAAGGAAAATATGCAATTTTGGCATTTACCCCAGACAGTTTTGTAGGCTGGAGGAAACCTTTATTCATCTGAATGCTACAAAGTTGTTCAGAGTGATGTCTTTAGGAGTAAGGAAGCCTGCAGAAATCTGGTATAGTGAAGTGAGTCAACTGTAGTTGGAAGGGCACATCATATATTTCTATAAGGTACTGATCTTCCAGTCATCTCTGAGGGAAGGAGTGGGAAAAACCGTAGAGGGTTTGGTGTTGAAAATAGGCAGACAGAACCAAAAGTGATCTCAGATCAATGCTGAGTTGATTTAAAAAAAAAATCATGTGCATTTAATTCAGTTACCTTATTTACCAGCTGGTTGTGGACTTTAGTTTCTGCATTTTATAGCATAATATAAGGTGTTTGAAGCTTACTGTGTAATTTTTCAAATTTATATTGCCAAGTGATGGTCACCTATGAAATTTTTGTTCCACTGGTGTACAATAAAAGGAAATTGGATAATGGGAAACATTGTCTATATTCAGATTTTTACTGTAAATGGATAACTCTGTTACCTTTAATTCTGGAAATCAGCAAAGATTTGTATGCTATACCTAGCTTTATTATGCATAAGTATACTATTAAGAATTAATTTCAGAGAGTGTATTTGGTATGTCTTTTACATGCCATTGATTTTTGAAATAATGCAATTCATTTCCTCTGCCATTTCCTCTTCATGAAAATTCTTGAGCTTCCCAGCCCTCCTCCCTCATTTGTGAGCTACGAGAGGCAAAAGGGCTTCTTTCCTTTTTTCCCCCATTTTCCCTGTTAAGTCCTATTAACTGCTCCTTTACAGTTCCCAGAAACTTTCAATCTTCTTCTTGTTGCTAACATTTAATTAACTCAGAGCAGAAAACTGCCTCCTCCGCTTCATAGGTGTTCTGTGATTGCTTGCAATTTCTGCCCCAGATGCTTCCCCCAGCAGGAGACAAGGAAATATATTTTCTAATATAGGAACATAAAGATTGCTGAGGTTCTTGGATGGAAGATGAATCCTCCCGTCAGGGCAGAGAACTCCCACAAGCCGCAGTTAGGAAGAACCTCAGGCTGGAATTAAAAGAGTTTGCAAGAAATCATCTGAAGTTTTATTTGCCTCTGTTATTAAGTCCAGGATCCATGCTGATCTCAAGGTCGTAAAGGAACATATCTCATTCATAATGTATAGTGTTGCAGACAGCATTTGTTTTCATAATTGCCCAAAATGTCACCTGCATGCTGGGACAATCTTTCTTGGTATTATTTGTTTATATGTGTTTAGTGATTTTCTTGTTGTTATGGAACAGATTTCTGGTGTTTGTTATATTGCAACACCTGTCAGCAGGTATTCTGAAATCACCTGCATTTCAGCAATCAAACTGAATTAATGTTAATTGTACTGCAGAAAATTTTCTCTTCTTCCTTGTTTTGGCTTTTATGTTGTGCTTTCTATGTCCCAATGCTGCGCCAGAGCATTAAAGGCAAACCTGAATTACTATCAAAAATAACTAAACTGTATTCACTCTCAGGGGTTCACATCAGGTGAGTAAACAGGCTGTCCTTTCCATCCTGATCTCTTCCTTTATTTGCAGTTGAATTTAAGACACTTTAACTGCCAAATTAATAGTAAACTGGATTTTCAATCTAAAATCTCCTCCCTTTGTTTTTTGGGAATGGAATTGAAATCTTGCTCATGAGTGCTTGATAAAAAGAACTGAACTAAGTGAAATTTGTGCTTGTTATTTCACACTGAGTAGAAAGGGTACTCATATAAAGCTGAAAAGTGAACACTAACCAAACTTTTATAAAATATTATTTTCGGGTATTTTAAGATGACTCTCCAGGGCACACAGTAATTCTTAATAGATAATTATGTGCAGCTCTTAAAGAAGCTTGTTCCTCTTCCGCTGGGTGTTTGCAGCACCGCGTGCTGTGGCATTTCATATGAGCTGGAATATGTTTCAGTGTCAGACTGGCATAATCCTTTTGGATATCCACCACACTTTAAATAGCGGTGCCTATGCTTGGTTTGGAGTAATTCCTCCAAACGCTTGCTGTCTGCCTTGGTTCTTCTGCGCCTTGCTGAAAAAGCTGGAACTGCCTGCCATCTGTTTTCCCCTTCCGGCCACTCCAGCACTCCAGCTGCCAAGGCTGTGTCTGGGGCTGATTCAGGGAGTTTGTACTTGTCGCTTTGTATTAGATGGAATCAATAATTGCTGTAGCAACAGAGGAATCCTTATAGCTCTCAAACAATTCTGGGAAACTATTATATTATCATTAAGTCTAATTTTTCAAAATTTGGATATACGGTTTTCCCTGGGATTATTAGTACATTCATTGTGATATTATGAATAGTATATCCGTGTAGTCTTATTTCCAGAAATACGTATATAATGTTTAGTATAACAGGGCGTATAAATATGGTTTCCATATATATCTAGATAAGAAGAAAAATAGGCAGAAAACTATGGAAGTCTCCATAATAAAGTGATTGTTGTGGGTGATGTTTTCAGATACAAACATTTGGAGCGAGAGCTGAATTTACCAGAAGGAACGTGCTAGGATCCCATAGGTTTCAAGCTTGCTGAAAAGGTAGGGTTTTTTTGCAGGGGCACTTCAGCTGTGTTGCACACGTGGACTGTGGCCGCCGAGCCCACAAAACTGAGGCATTTAGTGTGTCCTGCCCTGCCTGCTGCTGCCGCGCGCCGCTCGCGCCCGCCCGCCCCGCTCACCCGCCCCTCTGCGCGCGGTGTCTACCTGCACCAGAGCCCATCTGGAGAGCGTCACATACGGCACAGCTGCCGCAGCTTCGTCCCTCCAAATGTGATTACATCACCGTCGAGCTCCTTTTAGGGAGCTGGGTTATTGATTTCTGAATAATGGCCCTTTTATCTTTCACTTATTTTTCATCTTCCAGCGATTGGCTTTTTTTCTTGTTATTGCTGCTATGGACCCATTTCAAAACCAGCACAGTATCTGTAGTTCAGCAGAAATAAATGGCAAGCAGCGTCCTCTGTCTCTTCTAAGAAGCAGCGAGGAAAGGACTTGCCTTTAAAATCAGTACATGTATTGCTGGGAGGGATTTAGACACTCATAACGCTACATAAACCTTAATCTTAACAAATAGGGTGTTTTTGTGTTTTTTTTTAAGTATTCAAATGCAGATTTTCAAATATTCATTGGAAAAAAGGGTATAGGTTTTGTAAAATAGGAGTTCATTCAATTTTCACAGGTATTAATTAACAGAGAGCAAAGTAAAATTATGTATTTGTCTTTTCATGCTTTTTCTACATCTTCCAGAACTGCTTCTCTGAGAGAGCTATTTGTGCTCTTGACCTCAGCGGCTGTCGTGTCCTTCGCTCTCAAGTGTCCTGCTAACAAATGACTGACTCAGATGCTTTACCCTCACAAGAAGTACTTTACTCCTCCCTATCTGCAGCAAGCACTTTTCTTCTTCATCTCACTAGTCTTTCATTTGTGTCTTTCCTCAACTGACTGTAGACCAAGTACCTCTGAAATTCTCCATCTCAAAACAACTTTTTGACCTGCAGGCCTTCTGCTGGCTGCTTAATTCTCAGGTGTCGACTTGTCTGGTTTGATGAACTGGTGTGGTTTATATTCGTGCTGTTAGGATTAGTGAAGCTACTTTGTTACTGAATTTACTAATCTTAAATTTAACTTCCACAATACATAGCAGCTTAGCTTGTCTGTTGAGACTTCCAGTGAGAATGACAACTGAACTGTTGTGAGGATGACTTGGATGGAGTGGGTGCTTGCTGAATGGGATCCGAACGAGGACTGTCACTATACCCTGTCACTCACTAGTATGGTAGTGAGTTGTTGGGTGTATTTGGTGGTTTTGAGTGGAATCCCATGCTTGTGGAAGCCGTCTGTCAGCTCTGTGCTTGAGGCATACGGTGCAAGAAGCTTGACAGAGTAAGGAACTTCCATGTTAGATGTCATTCTTCTGTATAAGAGAACTAGTCGAAATACGTTTTTTTTTTTTTTTTTTCCTTCCCAGCTAAAGAAAAGTATAGTACTGGCAACGAGAGGGATAGTGGAGTTGGGGGAAGGATGGAGAAGAAAGATATGCTAGAGCTAAAAAACAGAGAAAGAACATCATGAAAGCTAGTTATCAAGGTAACCCTTCCTGATAGCCTTCCCCACAGTTTGCAAAACTCATGTCCAAAAATCATGACAGATCTTGAGAAGAACCCATTAAACAAGTTGGGGTATCTCTTTAGAAACTCTTATAATCTTTTGCATATATTCATGCAGCTCCTGAAATCACGTAAATACCTCTGACATTTTGTTGGATTAAAGTTAGTTCCGAATTTAACCTTACAAGCTAATTACTATTTCTCAACATTAGATCATAACTATTATATTAGATGGAGATATGAGATGGTCTTGAATTGGGTGGATGTGATTAGGAATGGTTGCTCTTCTGATTCCATTAAGCAGTCCCGTCATGCAGAAAATGCTCAACTGGGATATTTTTTTCTGTTTTGGTGAACTGCAAGAAATAGTACCTCGTTATTTACTTTCTAAGAATGGCAAATGTTGGTGGGTGCACTGAAGGTGATGCACTGGATTTTTTAAAATTTCATCTTCACATGCCGTGTGGCAGGAGATTCACGGTGGAGCACTGGGGCACTGGTGGTGGTACAAATAACTGGCAAAAATATTCAGATGAAGATATAGAGGTGCAAGCAGTACAGAAGTAGGAAATAGTCATGCATTTTAGTATCACAAGATAATTAAATCTTTTATAAATCTTTAATTTTCCTAAAAATAACTTAATTCTATGAAGTTCTGTGTATCATAGCAGTCCATTCTGTTTTCATCACAAGGTTCTGAGCAATAATTGATAATCTGATTTTCTCATCTTCTAAGATGTACTTACTGTCATGAACTAGAAGAGTTCTCTAAAACAGGTTCAAGTTCTGTAGAATCAGAATTATTTAGAAACTTCTATCTGATTCGGGCATCCTGGGGACACAAACTCCTAGGGGCAGGAGTTTACAGAGCAAAATAAAGAAAAAAAGGTAGCAGTAATGAGGTGGAATTTCAAGTTCTGAATGAAATGCAAAGCAGCTGAAAATTGTGTGATACTTCCAAGTTGGTTACTTCCCATTATGGCAGATTTTGTTTACATATTCATTTTTCTATTTCTGTGAATTTTATTAAAATCAATTTGACTAATCTGAGAATTGTGCATTTAGTGTCAGGCTGATACCAAAAATACCGTTTGAATCTGCAAACATGAAAACATCTTGTCATCTTTCCTATGTTTTGGGAAGTTCCCTGAGGAAGTCAACTGCTAATATTAAAACGAAAGTATAAAAGAAGATGTTGAGGAATAACTTAGTTCCATATGTAAAAAGCAGGATATTTTCATTTCTGAAATGGATTAGCACTATAATAAAAAGAGATGAGATAATTCACTGATGTCAGTGCTGCTGCTAACAGACACATGGGTATGTCATCCACTCCTTTAGTACTTTGGATTGGATTCAGTGATACAATTTCTAGGATTGATGTGGTCTCATGTGAGCTTTAGCAGAGCAGAAATTAGCAGGCAGTTGAAGCAGCCAGGCTTGTAGGAATGAAGATGCAGCTCTAAAAAACATTTGCCCTTCTTTAAGGCAGATCTTCAGTGAAATGAAAGTATAGGTTGAAGGGTGTTGTTGCTACATAATAAACCAGAGAACATTTCATTGGAAAAGCAAAACTCACAGGTATTGCAGGAGCAGTAAAGTATCAAATATGTATAAAAAAAAAGTCAGTTGCTATGCATAAGAGAAACTACAGATGCTCAGGTTTCTTGAGATTGATTTATCACCTGAAATTCTGAGGCAATCAAAATAACACACAGAGCATCAGATAATATTAAAGAAGTGTTAAGCAGTTTTAATGGGACAGCATTCTTTATGTCTTCCAGCCTGGCCTGTGCAGCTATTTAGGCTTTTTAGAACATTTTCTTAGCTTCTTCATAGAGTTTCTCATATTTTCTTGCAGGGTTGTTCCCTCAGCACCCAGCTCATACTGTTGATAGGCTGAATGAGACCCGCATAGTGTCTAAGAGCTAAAATCCCACCCCAGCCTTCTCAACATCCCAGTGCTCCTGCTGGCAGCCCACATTAAGTGAAGCTAAATAGAGAGCAGGTGTTTCTTGTTGGGCTGTGGTTGGTGTTGATGAGGCTAATTGGTCACATGCGTGCTCTGCCCATCCTGCTGTGTACTGGGGATTTAAAGCTGGGCATGCAGGGCCTTGCTCTTGGACCTGGTTGTGGAGTGCTTGGGCAGAGAGGTGAGTGAGTGGGGCTAAAGTGTTAGCACTTGACTTGCAGTGTGTGGGTGATTTTCTGCACCTGAAGGCCTCTCCCTTGTGGCCTTGAAAGGAAAAGGGTAAGTGGGAAGTGCAGGTTTTGTTTCCCTAGTCTTTTTCCCTCTAGGGAAGGCTGTCCTGGAGCAAGGGCTTGCTGGAGCTGTGACTTCAGGGTTTGTAGTTTCTTGACCTGTCTGTCAATGAAATCCAATACTCTGGTTCTGAGCAGCTCCCTGGGGCCTCTTTCTGTCCTTGATCTGTTCTCCTGGCCTGTGCTTAGGCCAGGCAGCTCAGTGTGCCCCCTTGAAGCTGCAGTTCAGCCAGCTGTGGTGCACTTGAGGCTGAAGGTGAGATGAGGCTGCTCTGACTTGCTGCCTGGCCTCATGTGCTTCCCCTGCCTGCAGGTTAGGGGGTATGGGTGGTGGGGTGAGAAATGTCTGTGTCCTCAGGGTGAGGTGGTGCTCTGGCTTCCCTGCATGTGGCAGAAATGTTACTGGGCTCGCATGCTGTGTTTTTCAGTGTCTGTGGGTAGGCAGTGTTGTGCCCTAGGTCACCTACTGCTGCATGAGCTTGAGGCTGTGGTCAGTGGTGTCTGCACTGCGAGCGGGTGTCTCCTCCCTTTTGCTCTGTGTCTGAGGCTCTCTGTCCTTTGTCAGCCTTGGGTACCAGCTAGGAGCTTCAAGGCTTCCACTACCAGTATAAAATACATATTTCTGGTGTTACTGTGAGACCTGGAATTATGTCTGGCTTTTGGTCCTGTATTGTATTTTTAAATCTGACTTGTGACTTTAATGCCTGTTATAAAATGGGAAGGCCAGTATCAAGTCATAGGAGAAAAATGAGGATTTTGAAACAAGAGTAACTTGATTAAAGAGTCTAAGCCTTTGCCAATCCCTTTCTAAATGTCATGTTACGCAATGTGTGTAGGTTAGATATGTTCTTTAAGCTATTTTACCAACTCTTTTCATTTGCATTTTACAGGGTTAAGTATATGAATGTGAAAACACTTTTTCAATTATTATTTTGTTGCTGACATGGGTAGTTTTGAGGGCTTTTTTTTTTTTTTTAGTGGGAGTGGGGTGTGATTTTTAGCATCATGTTGTCCTTTAGTAGAGCAAACTGATCTGTGGATGGGAGCTGCATCTTAAATTCCCTACTTAGGCTAATGGCAGAAATGGCAGTAACTTACTCCTGAGCTATTGTGGTAACGTGGTTGACTTGCCTTTTGAAGATATTGCATCTACGTTAAATTCTGACTTTTAAATAAAATACTGAGTAATGTTGTATTATTGAGGAAACTATTGATGTAGTGTTTCTTAGAAAATAACAGACATGTGACTGTTTAGATTTAACCAGGAATATAGTAAATAACCCATTTTTGCAGTAAGTAAAGATAGGTAACAATTTGAACTGTCAAAGTCTCTAAAGGGACTTAAAAGTTCAAGTTGCTGGTGATTTCAGTTCTGACATATTATTTATATTTATTTTAAAATCATTTTCTTCTATTCCATTTCACATTTCTGTAGCTTTCATTATTTCTCAGGAGAAGAAAGGAAATTAAATTCCAACTCTTCATTGAAAACCAATAGAGCTGCAAAATCTGGCTTCTGTTTGCAGAAAACAACCTTGTGTGCATTCAGGGACTATTCATTGTAAATTTGATCACTTTGACAAGAGAATTACAAATATTAAAAGGAATGAATTGCCTCCTTCTCCCCTGCTTCCTACTTTTAAAAATATTTTTGGTATATGGGGAGAGAATTTTCTTAGTCTTCGGAACTGAAGTTGATGAAGCCTGCTTGAGGAAATGAGAGATATATAGAAATATAAATCATAAAGAATGTCTCTCTCTTTCGAGAAGAGAAAGAGATTACATGAAATACAAGACAATAGTCAGTGACTGTTAATTCTATTGGAAAAAGCACATCCCTATAAAGATTGAAAGTAGAATAGAGCTAACAATGATGGCAGCAATCTCAACATTTTTTGTTTGATGCTTGTAGCTGTTTATCCAAAAAGTTCTATCAATGGCTCACTTTTTTTTTAATGCCCCCCCCCCTCCCCCCAAGAATAAAGTGTCTCCCTGTGCTAGACTGCAGAAGGCCTTTCCATTAACTTCAGTGGCAGGGAAGTTCATGCCTTTGGAGGGACCTGGTACAACTCTCTTCCTCTCATCATGAAATGGCCCATTGCTGCTGTTTGTGCTCATTCTGAAAACAGCTGGTTTGTTCTGAATGAACAATTTTGTTGTATAAAGTCTCTCCTTAGGATAAATACTCCCGCTTATGTGTGGGGGAAAAGAAGGTAGGTGTACATTCACCTACCTGACTTGGGACCATGCCTTTCCCTAGAAGGCAATAGGATGTGAATGCTGAAGGGATGTGGGGGTGTGTTGAAACATCCCCCAAATTTAAGTTTTGCTTGCTTTCAGAGGATGACATGCTCAAAATCCATTGAATATCTCACTGTATAAATTAAGAAAATAGATGGGAAAAGCAGGTGGAAACCTCTCTGGGGGATTTTGTTTTTAACTTGTTAAAATGGTTTAATAGTTAGCAGTTAGAGTTAAGCAGGTGTTTTAAGAGCTCTTACTTAACAATTATCACTCATTTCCGGGCTTCCTGTTTGTTCAGAGTGCTGGAGAACATCATGAAATCAGCCAACTGTGCTCTGAACCTCTCTTAACCCTTTGGCATCCCATGAAGCTGGGAGAATCCGAACTCATTTCTAGATCCCTTCTGGCTGAAAGGATGAAGGATGTATTACAGAGCTTTTGTCTGGCCAATAAGTGGCTCCTAAGTTATCTCGAGCATAGGAGCACTGTGTGGTTGGTCAGACAATTGTGTCATCCTTCAGTCTCTTGGTGTGATAAGACTGCATCAATTGTTGGGAAGGAAAATAGTGTGGGGGTGGGGGGGGTGGCTCCCCCTCTTTCACTTTCCCTCCCTCCCCTCTTTTAGCCTTTTCAGTTAATTACTGGCCTGGAAGATGGTTCATGAAGATTTATCAACATTATGGTATCTTAATTGAACATAATTTAAACATCTTATATGTATGGATGAAGTTCAGTAGTGCATAGAATCTTGAAAAGATGTATTGCTTAAAAGCCTCATAAAATGTAAATGGGTTGCAAGCCATTCATTTAAAAGTGTCTAATTCTCTTATGTATCCAAATATTTTTATCCTGAAACACTATGACAGATTGGGATATATAAACAAAAGAAGCTTGAAAGGTTTCATTTCTTAAGCATTTGCCCTTCTGTCAATAAAATGCAAACAAGTTTTTGACCTATACTCAGGATTCATCTTCTATAGATTTGTTCTGTTTGTGATTTTTTTTTTTTAAAAGCTCTATGGGAAAAGGGTATTTTTAATCAAACTTTTAAAGCCAAATTGCATACGCCAATAAGGAGTTTGCTATTTGAAAACATAGCAAACAGTATAACTGAGGTGCTTTTCTAAGTATTAGAGCTTATTATCAAATGGCTCATGCCATGGCACTGCTGTTCCTATTTAACCATAAGATGAAGTCAGTGCAGGCTGTATTTTCTGAGGTGAATGTCTCGTCTGGATAGTGAATTTGTTTTTCCTTTCAGAGCAAGAATCTTTAGAACTTGTCTCCATGGATTGAGAAAGACTGTTTGAGCTAAAAAAGGAAGAAAGGCTTTTGAGTTCTGCTGCAAGGCCAAGTGCCTCTGGAGGCTGTAGAGCTTGATGGGAAGGGACAGCCTCCTTACTGTAATGATCCTTGAGTGTCAAGGCCTGATAAGTCAGGTCTTGCATACATGTTTTAGAGGTCATTCACATGCTGTTAATGACATTCATGACAATTTTGACTCATTTTAAACTGGTTAAAGATATTCTTTTGGGTTTGCCTCAAATATTCCTCACCCTTTCCAGTGTAGGGGAGATGAATCGGACAATGTAACCAGAG
>VZSV01000012.1:8111351-8172375 GCA_013398735.1 Nothocercus julius
GACCTGCTGCAGACGCTCCTCCTAATGCAGCCCAGGATCCCCTTGGCCTTCTTGGCCACGAGGGCACTGCTGCCTCATGGTCACCTTGTCCACCATGACGCCCAGGTCCCTCTCTGCAGAGCTGCTCTCCAGCCTGTACTGGTGTCTGGGGTTGTTCCTTTCCAGGTGCAGGACCTTGTGTTTGGCCTTGTTGAAGTTCATAAGGTTTCTTACTGCCCACTTGTTCATACATAAAGCACCACTAAAAGGAGCTTTTAAATTTGGCAGATGTGGGTGAAACAAGAACTGAGGGCTGGTCAGATAATTTGAAATGAAAGGTGAAGCATGTGTTTATTTTTAATTAGACATGATAAACTAATGAAACAACTCAGCAAGGGATGTAGCAGATAGTTCTTCCATAGATACTTCCAGAAAAGACTGAATGCATTTTGTGGAAGACAGGCATTCACTTTGCTTTAGTGACTTTGCTTTGTACAAGAGCAAGTGAGCAGCTCTGCTTCAGTACTGAGGCTACTGAATGGTTCTTCTACATCTTAAAATTTAGTTGAAAAAAACAAACAAGAAATTCTCTTCAGTTATTTTGAGTCTAGTTTCAGGAGTCACTACTACCTGTGCAAAATCTAAGCTAGGCTGTTACAAAAAATGTAGATTTAGATACTCCTGTTAAAAAGCTTGCTTTTTAAAGAAGAAAAATTTAAAAGAACAAAATCTAAATGCACACGTGTATGTTGCTGTGCTTCCTGTTTCCTCATGGACTGAGAGGAACAATCAAATGAGTGGCAATACAGGGCAGACTTGATGTCAGGGTTTTCTAAGCTCGCTGGATCTAGGAAGTCCTGGAAAGCTTGTAAGGGTGTCTGAAACTTTAAGAAATGAGAGTAAGATTAAAAAAGGACAAAAAATATTAGCATCTTTCAAGCCTGTCAAGCTCATACCTAACCTAAGAATGCTGCAGGAAAATGTCAGCTAATGCAACATTAACTACTAAGCATTTTTGTTCTTAGAAAATTTTGTCAAGGAAGTATCTTTTTTTTTTTTTCTGGTCTACCAAATCTGGCTGATGGACTTTGTCCCCTGACTTTTCAGGAACAGTTTTGATAATGGTTATTCTTGCTATTTTCTCTTTTTGTAATCTCTGTATTGAAGATCTTATCTCCTGGTATGCTTGTTGCATGGAATATAGGGTGTCTGGCTGTATGTATGTATAAAGTTGCTAACTTCTACTGTAGTCCATTTTCCTTTTTGGATTTGAACACAGGTAGCATGCACCATAGCAGTTTCTTTTGATATTTTTCATAAGGTGCTCTGTAGCTGACAAAGACCAGAGTCTCAGAGCTGCTCTGTGTTTGTTATGGCTAAAACTGCAGAGGAAGTGCAAGTAAACCACAGATAATTGCAGACTTGGGGACGGCCATTTCGTTAATGGAATTAACTTCATTAATCTTTCTACTCTTGATCTCTAAAGAGAGGATAAAACATCAGAGCAAGACCAGACCTATGTTTTTTTAAAAAAAAAAAAAAAAAAAAAGAAACTGTCTCTAAGGGTCTTACTCAAGTATTTCCTTAAAAATACTAAAGAGAATTTTCCAATGATGCTTTCTTTTGGAAATAAAAAAAATTGGCTCCCTCTAAGCAGTCTTATAGAAAGACACATAAGATAATGTTTGGGCTACATTTTCTGTCTTTTTTTGTATTTTTGGCTGATTTTGGGTATATGTTCAATGAACTAATTGGTTTGGTGTCTTTAAAATGTGTATGTGGGGAGCAGTCTCTACCAGGGAATAAGGGATTGACAGATATACTTTGAATAATCTAGTATGCTTGAAGCTGCCATGAGCCTTCTCCTGCTGAGGAAAGTTTTTGAAAACACCTTTTGCTTTAGAGAATGATAATGATCTAGTTATTTAGGTATGGACCCAAGACTCGAGAGGTGCATCCTGTTCCCAACCTATTATAGATGTCCTTTTTGCCTTGCTATTAAGCCTGAATGAGGCCATAATATGTTCAAACTTCAGTGTTTTTTGAAACACCACATAAATGGTCTTGTATTGCTTCCATTTGCAGTGTTGCAGAAATGTGGCTATATAAGTGAGGTTAGACTTGATGGGCAGCAGCTGTAGGGAGTATGATGGGTGTATATCACTGTCCTATTCTTCCACTCTGTGTTTTAAAGGCACTAAATTTCTTCTTGTTTCAGTTTTCCACAGTCTGAATTGCTTAGAAAGCTCCAAAGAGGAAAGGTATCATGGATAGTCAAGTCAGTCTTGGCGTGGTTGACACAAATACGGTGTCACTCTGTATAAATACAGTATGAAAAGGAGCTAACATCCTTGAATGCATATACATGTGACAGCCAATTTTTGAAAATACTGCTTGCAGTTTGGTGTTGCCTACTGTGAGGACAGAATGAAGTTGTTCATTCTAAACTAACAGATAAAGCAAAGACACTTTTGCAAGTCATTTGTGGTTTATTTTTTCTCAATTCTTTGTCCTTCGTGTGAATGTCTTTAAAATGTAACTTTCAATGCGACTTGACCAAAGCCTCTGAATCAATGCAACCTTTGGCAGACTGCAAGTAGGAAAGCTATTTCCAGGAAGGATGCTTTTGTTTAAATACTTGATGCCAGTTCTGTTTTACCATTGTGGTTTGTGTATCATTAGGTATTTGTTTATTGTAATGTTCTCTTTGTTGGAAAGCAACTAGGGGTCAGATGTATATGCGAAAGGACATAGAGAATATTTGTGTAAGCTTAAATTACCACTTCTTCCATCTTTATAATGCAGTGAAAGAGTGTTTCTCTAAGTTGTGAAGTCTGTGTATTGCATCTTAGAGCTTGCAGGATTTTAAGTGCAAAATAAGTATTTCTGTGATTTTTTTAAACAACCTTTACCCTTTTCCTAATGCCTAGTTTCGGTAATTTGAAAAGGTGATCGGGCCTCTTTAATTTCCAGCTCTATCCCTACAATTAAAGGGATATCTTTAATTAACCTGTATATGATGCAGGGACATACACTTGCTACAGGTTGCTAAAAGTGATCAGGTGTAAGGATGTCTGAAAGGAGACAACTTTAAAAATGATGCCCTTCCATTCCGTGAATGGACATTAACACTAAGTTACCATGTTACTGGTGTGTTTTAGAAACAGTTCTGAACTAGTAACTGCTGAAGTTCAGTCCTTTTTTCAAGAGAAAAATCTTTTAGCATAGCAGGACAACTGAGTGAGTTACTGGAAGCATTCTAATACTTAAGAAGGAGATTAAAAGAAGTGTGGCTGTGTTCCAGAAAACTACCATTTTCTAAGCAATTTCCCATAGCTTTGCTTTTGAAATATTAATTTATTTCCTCTGGCTCTGCTTGTGGATTGTTTCATGTCATTTCTAAGCCATATGTAGCGTTCTGTGCTCTGTATATTTCCATACTTATCTCCTTGCCTAAAGTTCTCTGTTCTTGTTGTTTGTTTATTTTCTTTAGACAAGACTATTTTGGTCTTTTGTATAATGTAATTTCATCAGTTTTAAGCTCTACTTTCCTGAAGGAGAGGCCTTTCCTATCTGGTAGTCTGTATACTAGTAGCTGCTTAGCACTGTCTTGTAGCTGCTTGACCATTTACTCTATTCAGGCAAAGAAAGAATTTCAGAGGGTTTAGGTGGGAAGGCAAGACTTGAAAGATGTAAAATAAAAACTAAAATTGGTCCCTGCACTGCAAGTGCAAAGACCTTGGCAATGCCCAGCAGTGCTTTGATTATTAGCCAGAATTTCATAAAGAAGGTGCTCTATGTAACTCCAAATCTTAAAAGGAACTTTGTAGCATTAAAAGACCAGTTTTTCACAGAAACAGGAATGGCCTTGGCTACTTGAGAACTTTCAGGCAAGTCTTAATAGTTTCTGGAGATGTTTACTGAAGTAAGATATTGTTCACTTTCCGGAAGTTTGGTGGAAAGTGCTTAATAATTTACAGCTAGCTACTGAGATTGAAGATGCTTCTGGGTGGATCTCCAGGCCTCTCTTAATTGCATATTCTGCAGTTTCAGCCACTTTAGTAATGAAAAAAGGTTTCATGTTCATGTCTAAATTTGGCAAAATGGAATGGTTAAGATTTAACAATCAGAACTTTTTTCATCTGGTAATGACCTCTGGTTCCTAACACCTGTTCACAGACATCAAGTAACCTAAATGTTTCAGTGAGTTTCATAGAAATTACTCATTTGCAGCTAACTGAAATAGGCTATTTTCTAATGGAGGATTCATGTCTATTGTGACCAGCCATGGAGAGAACACCTAATAATAAATAGGTTGCCTTTTCAGATAAAGTCCTCTCCCCTTTCTTCCAGGGGCCTGAACTGAAATCTAACTTAAAAATAGTTGTTGCTTCAATAGGTTTTTTTATGCTTTATTTTTTTTTAACCTAAGCTTATTTTGTTCATCTCTAAGTGGAACAAAGGTGGTTATAGCCTCTGTTCCAAGTTAACCTGACTTAGAATTGGCCCAAAGCTGCTTCACTTTGCTGCTGCTTTCCTCCTACCTGGCGCTTTAATGGTTGCAAGTCAACTAGGACATCTTCTCCAAGGTCCTGAAAGACACTGTAAAGTAATGTTTAAAACATTGAAAATGTTAACCTCTTGCAGGATCTGAAACCAATGTCTGTACAGCGTATGCTAAAGTCTCATTTAAAGTTATTAAGAGTTTAAGTCTGTGCAGTAGTGTCTTCTGTTCAAGACAGTTAATAGCTATACTCAAACCATGGCATCATTGGTATTCCTAGCTTTTGTTTAAGATACAGCTGGTTAATAAACTGGTTCCAGAATCTTTCATTGTTAAAAATAGGAGCTTAGAATAAGATTAACAGGTTTATCTTGTCTAAACATCACAATTCCCTAGCTCTTATTCGATACCCTGCCTTTGGAGATTATTCTTTCTTGTTTAGGAAGGATTTGAATTTGTGCCACCTCAGTGTTAAATCTTCCAGCTGTTAATCTCCTTGAATTTCAAGCTCTAAAAATCAGCACAGTTATTTCCTTTATTCTTGCTACTCTAATGCTCTGTGAGCACTTCCTATTAAGTGTACTGTTCAAGTTTTGCAAAATACACCAGGAAAGAGGAGAGTACAAGATTGGGTGGGGGAATGGAAGAAAAATACCATATGCTTTGCATGACACCAAGTTTTATTTTAAGAAATTATCTTTATGCATTGTACAGGAAAAATATTTTCCTATGTATAGGAAAAATAAATATATGTAGTGCACTAAAATTATTGTATGTGACCAGGAAAGGTACCAGTCTTCTGTTTATCCATGGCCTTAATTTTGAGCATGCTGAGTTCATCACACCTATCCAGAATGTTGTAGATGTGCCTACACAGAGGAAATACTGCTCCAATTTAGGAGAGGTACCAAATATCTCAGTAGTTAAATTGTATTGTTTTAGTTCTGAGACTAAACAAATGTACCAAAAACTGTATATTAGTAAATGGTCATCTGAAATTGTGATAAAATAATTTAACAAGGTTCATAAGTTGTCACATGTAGTGATCATCTGTCTTGTAGGCCTGAGTTGATTGTATAAGTTCAGCATTTTATTCCCATGTGTAACCTGATAACTTCTGGTTACAGTTCCATAGGATGATGTTTCAAAATAAAATCTTCATGAGCCAACAATATATTAATATTTTGTGAGATCATTATTTCCCTGTAGTTTAGGGCATGCTATGGAACTAGCTGCTCTGAAAAAGCAGATATTAAAGTCTTGTGAAGAAATTATAGGCCAGACTTTTACCACGTGATAATTTCTGTGTTCTGAAAACAGATAAACATTTGCTTGGGAAAGTGCTTGAACTCTGAAGAGATTCTTTTCTTTAAATATTTAACAGAGGTTTCAAATGAATAGCTTTACACAGACATTTAGTAGTTCTACCCTCTTTTGACTCAGTGTCCTTGAGTGTCCTTCACTCAAACCAGGCTCTTGCTCTTTGTGCTTCAGGTTATCTTTGGGCTTGTGTGGCTTTTGTGCTTTCTGTAATCTATTAAAAAAAAAATTTAACTTTTGTTTCTAGAGGTTGACAGCACAGTGGAACTGTGAGACAGTACATAATACATTTACACTATCAGAATAACTGTGCTCAATTAAACCAACCCAAGAGAACAGCTGTGCCTGAAACCCTGGTATGGGTATGAGTCACAACTGACCTGTTCACTCGCAGAGTACCCTGAAAGGTTAGCCTAGGGATGCTGCTCCCTTAGGCTTCTTGACTGACTTCTGTGGTCATGAAGAAGCTTCTCACTTATTTTTTTTCCCCCCATTCAAGATTTTCAATGTTATTGTCTAGATGGCAGCACTTGTAGGTATTTAGAAACCCTGACCAGGTTTGAGCATAGAAGGGGGTTCAACATGTACAGTTTTACACTGTTATATTCTCAATACGAAGGAAAGGTGAAACAGTAATCTCTGAGTGTTAGGCGATGGTGCCCAGTCCTGTACATGTTCTTTCCACCAACTCTCAAGAGTGAGGGCAATCTTCTCCTCTCTCTGGCTCAGAGGCTTGGTTTTGTACAACCATACTTGTGTGGTCCCGTTCCCTGCTGCTTCTGAACAGTGTATGCATTTCTCCTGTCTTGTTCCATTTAAATTATTATTCTGTCATTCAGTGTGTCTGTTAAAATATCTCAGATTTTGCTTTCTGCCTTCCTGACTGCCACTTTTCTGTAGAGATCAGCCAGAATCCCCCCCGCTACTACTACTTAAGTAGTTGTTACCCCACAAAGGATTTGTCATTCCCCTGATAGTGTTTCTAGGGATTTTTTGATGCTCTTAGAGATATTTGGCCCTGAACAAATGAAGTAATGATATATAAGCATTTCATGTTAGATGGAGGTGAGAGGAAATGACAGGGAAAATATTATTAAAATAGCTCTCTGACACAGTAAATAGTTATAAAGACCCTCTATGAAGCCCTAGGTACACTGGTCATGACTTTTGCAGTCCTTAGCTGCTTTATTAAATGGAAGTTGTATTATGTGTGATTTGGGATGTGTGATTGAATGTCAGTATATGCTTTATGTAATGGAAGGATTCTTGCGTTTGAATTGATTTCTGAACACTGTGGTTTAGCTGAGTCTTGTTTTTCCTGGCTGCTTCTGTTCTGCATTATGTTTGTGCATGTGTCTGGTTCTGGAAAATGTTTGATCTTTTCTGTAGGTCAGGCAAGATGTTTGATGTCTCTCTGACTCTTGAGTAGGAGTAAATAAATTATGGAAAGCCCTGTGGCCAAAATTTCTTAACTTTTATGTATATCATTGTGGTCAATTATAATGCAGCGAGCTGTGTTAAGTTTCTCTGTAATCATAATAATGAAATATGTAACACTTGTAATGAAAGGCAGCTTTGAGTTTTGTGGCAGTGTGCTGGCTCTGAAAGGGACATGATTCCTTTGGCCAGGAAAACAAAAGGCTATGAAAAAAGGAGTAGAAAGCAACAGAGATTCTAGGGAAGTTAGCAGTGTTGGGCAGTGCCTTTGAAAGCCATATTTAGTTCACAAAATTAGTCATGTAACCTCTGAATTCATTTTGTTTTCTCATATTATTGAATGAAAAAAATCAAGTTATTTTGCAGACCTTGCTGTGTATATTACAAAGTCATTTAGGTGAGCTTGTTAAGGATTCAGGTGTGAATACTGAGTTTGATATTAGCTCTAGTCTGCTGTTTCTAATGGGAATTTGCTCTGGGTCCACTAATGGTTGATGAAGTCATTTAAATGACTTGGAAGCATATAAAATCAGATAAAGTTGAGTCTTCAGTCACTTTGGATATATTGAGAAGTGCCGCTATTAATGTTCTATTTTCTATTAAGTTAAATAAGCGCTTGATTAGCTATTTAAAACAGAAAAATCTTTGATTTAAAGAACAGAAGATTCTGTCTAAATGCATTTTCTGTTTAAATGTTAGGGTATTTTTATCAAGTCATAGGAATGATATGTGACCAAAACAGGAGAATTAAATGCCCCTCAACTAGCAGATTTACCTCCCAGCCTTTGCAAATATCAGTTCTTGGAACTTGCAGTTTTTTCTCTCCTTTCAGGGAAGTTTTAGTGTCCAAGAGAAACTTCATGTTATGCTCACTAAGGGTTAACACATACTGGTTTCTGAAGTGAAAATTTCTTCCATGACTGAAATAATGCTCTATAGTGACAGATCATGTGCTTGGAGGTTTATGCTTTAAGCTATCCAAATGTCAGATAATCCTACAACATTGCAAAAAGAGGTCTAAGGAGGTTTTATGACTTAATTCTTTGTTGCCATTGCTCCTATACTTCATTTAGACCTTTTACTATTAAAAATTCTGAATAGCTTTATGTTTGAGGATTTTTTTGTTATATTTAGCATAATTTCTACCTACAAAACACCAGAGCGCATGTTCACCCCAGTACTGCTGGCTTCCTATTTCGGGGATAGGAATTACAGCTTCTACTGAAGAAAAAGTCAAGTCTAGGTGAGCTTAGAACTCAATTTTTCAAAAGAAAATTCAGGAGTTAAAAGGCTACAGAAAGCAAACATTGAGGAAAAGCTGAAGGTTTTTTTTTTTTAACTTTCTGCATATTTTCATGAAACTGTTTTTAACCCTAGAGCTACTTAAGGAAATGAGAAGCTTAGGGAAGAGAAGGATTCTTCAATATTTCTCTTCAGGATTTCCTAACAGAATGGAGAGGGGGGGAAAAAAAGGAAATCCTCTGCTATGATGATATATGAGAGGATGTTGTGTGTGTTTTCAAGAGCAGTTCCTGGGTGTTTCTGACTGATGCTGCAGGAAGACAAGGTAGAATCTGCCAAGGTGAATCTTAACTGAGGACTAGGACAAATGGCCCAGTGGGCATTCAGTTCTTGGATAAACTGTAGCCTCCTTCTGTGCCTCTCTGGCAAGCAGCTTAGGCTAGCTTGTGCCTTTGGGAATATCCCATTTTACAGATGGGGAACTGTCTCAGAAGGGTGTTGAAAATAAAATCCATTAATGACTGAAACTATATAAATGCCTTCAATATGCTGAAACTTGGCTATGGTTTCAGCATGGGTTTTTCCTCTGAAAATGTCTGGTTTTATGGATGGTTGCCTTTTGTTCCCTGAAACAGACTACTAATATGCTTTACTTATGCCTGGAGTTTTTCAGGATCTGCTGTTTTCTTCTAGTTGCCACAGAAAAATATTTTAGCAATGTAAAAATTGTTTAAAATTCTAATTAGTCACTTCCACCTACTAAAACTTTGTTTTGTTGAGTGTCATGACAACAGTATGGGTCAATAACCAGGATAAGATATTTTTGGTGGTGCTCAAATATTTTGCTTCAATGGTTGTTACATCGCACATGTATGTCAAATGTGGTCTGTATGTACAAGCCATAAATTTTGCAACATGGTTAAGCAAAGCCCATGTGTCAGCTCTTCTCTCTCATCCCTTATTTGCATCTTGCCTTGTTCCTTGCTGTGCTCTTCAACAGCCATTTCTTTCTTATAGCATCTCCCTGCATGTATAAATGTTTGGCTCCATTCAGAGAAATATTTTCAGTTGAAGGAAAGGGTCAAAATCAGACCTGCTGTGATCAGACGGTTTCCTTTGGATTCAAGAATGTCTGTTACATTCAACTGAATTTGTTCTGTTTCTGGTGACATATGTCCAAGGATGTTTTTCTAATAAGTTTTCTGTGTACTTGGTGAAAAAGTTTTGGTGAAATTATTATAGAAGCTGTTTCTAAAACATTAAAATAATGGTCTAAACTGTTGCATTACAGTTGGCCTAAATGTATAAAAAGGAAACTTTTTGTAAAATGACAATGGTCATTTTAGAGCTTCTGTACCTTCTAGGTATGGTTTAATGTGTAGATTGAAGAGAGGGGAAAAACATTTTTGAAGTATACTTATACAATTATGCTTCTAGATATTGAATTAGAAATGCTCTATGCAAAATCAGGATTGAATCAATTTTCTTCCATACATGAAAGACTAGAAATCAAGACAGAATTCCTATCGGTTTTAGGGGTTTATGCTGCTATTTGTCTTCCATGTGGAAGGTCATCTGAGGCAACTGAACTACCAGTTGTTGGCACAAATAATAAATCATGTAACAGATCAGACTGTCAGCGTAAGTGCTCACTGAAATCAAGTGGAATATTTTAAAAACTTAAAAATAAAAGCATACCTGTTTCATTCACATTAGTATTGGGAGTGTTTCCTAGCTGGAAAATCACTCCTTTGTGAAGGAAACTTCTTTCCACAAATGCTCTGCTTAGAGTATCAGCAAAAATTCTCAATCAAAATCAGTAGGCAACATTTGGAATAAATTGTATATGAAAATTGTCCACTTGATGGATAATGGAAACTTGAGTTCAGTGCTCCAGTCTGTCCTGGGCTGCTTCCAATGTTGTTTAATTGAAAAATAAATGAGCAGGAGGGATGCTTTGTAGTGCTGTTCCCCAGCTCTTGCAGTCCCACTGGAGAATCACTGCCAGATTCTTCAGCAGGGGTAGTATTGGGGTTTGTGTGTGACTGGTTAGACTTTAAAACTGGATGAAACACTTGACTGAAAGCTCAACCAAATAATATATAATGCTGATACAAAGGAACACTGGACATGCCTGACTTAATGCTGTTGAGTACTATAGCAGTTGTTCAAAAGCAGCCTTCTGTTCAGGCATCAAAGTCTATCTGTGCACCTGTGTTCCTGATTGCATATTTTGCATTTAAAAACCCTGCCAAGGTAGGCAAGCAGTATTTTGATATTGGGAGCTTTATTCAAAAAGTCACAGCTGCTATTTCAGAAACTGTTTAAAAAATGCCCTTACTCAATATTCAATGCTTTGTTTATTAATGGAAACACATTCACCGTGCTTTCATTATCCTCTTCCCTGAGCAGCTCTTGGCCTTGCTAACATGCATTTTCTCCCTTGTCTTTTTAAAGTAGTTGCTGAGGTGGTTTTCTTGTTCTGTTGGTGTGATGATATTGAGACCTTTGAACTCCTCTAGCAGCTCCTTTGTGTCGGAAGCAGCTCTGTGGCAGGAGGAGCCTCGTGTGGCTCCCGTTACCCTGGAGCACTCGCCAGCTGTGGCCAGGAGGAGGGAAATGGCAGAGGCTTCCCTCTTGTGAAGGCCCTTTAAGTGAAAAGAGGAAGGCAGAAGTGGAGGGGCCCTTACAAAAGAAGGTATCTCCATGGCATAGCAGATAGACCAAGCCTGACATTCCTGGGACAATTTTTCGTGTCCTGCCCTTTCCCTGGCGCTTTGTCACGAGCAAGAGGCAGGCTCTGTTTCTGCCTGCTTGCTGAGCAGGTTGAGGGCAGCAGGGCAGGTCAGCTCCCTGCCAAGGCAATGGCTTTCGTCTCCAATCCATCCCCAGTGCTACGTCCCAGTAGGTGATTCAGAATTTTTGCTACTACTCTAAGCAGGATAAAGTATTAGAGGAGGCCTTTTGCAAAGAGAGCTGTGGTAGGTTTTTGGCAAAATGATTTCTGACATGTCAATCTATAATTTAATCAGTGTTTCTTACATTTGTATCATTATGGGATATGTGACTTCTTCCCCTGTGTGATGCAGTATGTTCTCTTGTTATGAAGCATCTGAATTATCATTAATAATTAAATTCAAGTTGGGCTTGTCAGTGATCAAAGGACTCTTTATGATGCATTATCCCAACTCTGTTTTAGATGTTCATTTACTTGCTAATTTGCAAAATTCAGTAGATTGGTTGCTCAAGTTATTAGTGTGAATTATTGATATCTCGATATCATTTTTTCTATGCTAATATATCCTTTTGCCATTTGTGATTTAAGATGCAATGTGTATCTCATGAGCCCAGAGAGCCAACAGAACAAGGTTCATCTTTCCTAGTGCCATAGACTTGTATGGAGCGGGAGGTGACAGAAGACGGAGTGGGATTTAAGATGGCCTGTGTCTAGGCACAGTCCCAGTGTGCTGTTGGGTCCACTTAGGAGAGGCAGCCAGTCTGAAATGGAGGGGAGAGGAGCTTTCATCTCTGCCCAGCCTGGGGCCATGCCTCCCTGGAGTGCTGCTGTGGCTCCAGCCCCTCCACAGCCCTGGCCTGTGGCTACCAGGCCCATGCTCAAGGTGGTGCTGGGGCCAGGGCTGCTCCCTCATGGCAGTGGATGGGCTCTGGTGGCCAGGCCCAGACCTGCTGCCACTGGGAGCCCCCAGGCAGCAGGTCATGTGGAAATACCCGAGCTAGTTACTGAAACAGCAGGAAAACACATCGTTAATGCATACCACCCTGACTTCATTCACGCATTCTGAAATCATGTGACAGCTGAAATCTGAAAGTAAGAGCTAGTGATCGCACTGTTTTAACTACAAATTTATGTGTGTATGCTTCTTGGGGGGTGGGGAGGAGGGAGAGGAGGAGATGAGTGGCTGCAAAAGTTTTGGGAGTTAAGTCATTGACTTCCCACAGTACTTGGGGTTGGAGATGAAATGCTGTGATAGAACATGGTAGAATGCTTAAGGGTTTGTAATGAGCTCTTCACCGTGGTACCTAAATGTACAGGGTCATCTTGCTAAAGACGTTCAGGTAGGGTAGCTTGATGCTGAGCACCTACTGAATTTGATGGTTGTGAGGACAAAGGCTTCTTGAAGTCTTCCAGAATGATGGTGCCGCAATGAAACAACTTCTTTTGGAGCAAGAGGGTCAAGTGTGTACTTTGTTTTCTCAGTGATTCCAGTACTGAAAGTATGTATTAACTAGACAAGCAAGTTGCGTGTGCTGAGATACATACTTTATTCATATATAAGTATATAATACATGAGTGTATTTTTAATCTCCTCTGGCTGTGGTTGCACAAAGTTGCACAATCTGTCTCTTTAGCATGCTTTATCATATGAGTAGGGTAGACTTTGAATATTTGCTTAGTTGAGCTCAGTACCATCAAAGCTATTCAGTACTATCATTTTTAACTTTCTTATGTGGAAAGAGTGGTTGAAATGTATGGTGGAATACTGTTTTAGAATACTTGCTTTGTTAAATTCACTGGGTTCAAGCTTACAAAGTGCCAAGGACATGCACTTGTCTTCTGTGAAGATGCAGGGTCTTCCAGCCCTCTAATAGAAGAGCATGTTGGCTAATTGCAGAAGATGAAGACTCTTTAGTAAACTAAAGAATTGCCTGTGTGTCCTGCCTACACTTTTACTTCAAGGGCTTTGGAAACTTTACTTCTTGCATGTGCAATAGCTTGCTTTGAGAGCTACTCTAAGTTATATTTTAATTCTCTTCTTGATTGCAGATTGACTTGGAGCCAGAAGGGAGAGTATATGTCATCATAGACCTTTCAGGATCATCAGGTGAAGGTAGGGACTTCCAATATTGTATCTTGTTCTCTCTTGAATTGAATCTTTCAAGGACCTCTGCAATGAAAGTACTGGAGAAGGTGCCCTGTGCCAAAACCCTCTTGCAGTGAACGCTTTTTGATTAATGTGCCTGTGAGCCGATGAGCAGTTGCAGTTCATCTTGCCCCATTAATCACTGATAGTAACAATACTAGCTGAAAGCATAATAACCAAATGAGAGTAGATGATTAGAGCTATTAATTTCCAGAAGACACATCCTGATTCTTATCTTTGAAAGAATGCTATCCACCATGTAGGAAAAAATGGTGTGATGACAAAGGGAGGGAAAAGAGTATATTTGCTATTCAAAATTGTCCTAATTCTTATCTTTCCATTAAACATTTTCTTTGAAGTAAAGCAAGGAACACAAGCATTTTAATAAGAGATTGTCATATTAATGACCCAGTGATTGCATGTTGGAGAAAACCCAGAAAATTTAGAAGAAACATTTATTAACTTCAGACATTCCTCTGCTGTTTTTAAATGGGAAGAAAAAATGGGTGTTATATGGTAGAAATGTGAAAATTTATGAAGAGGTAAAGCTGTTGTATGTCTAAATCATGTTATTTGTGGCACTCTGACCTACTGAAATGGACTAGATGACTAGTTTTGGTTGATTATTTTACATGGTGTCCTCTGAGCCCTAGGCTACTGTGCTGAGTAGCTCATAGCTCTGCTAAACAAGATTATTGTTAATTCAGAGTATGTGAAGATTAACATAAAACCTGAAAGTAGCTGAAACGGAAAATGGAACAAAATGAAATTATTTGCATGGCGTCATTGAGAAAGAGCAGAAGAGTGTGTGTGTTTCTGTTATTCATAATGAATTGCTATGCTCTGACTGATTGCTAATAGTAGCTTGCAGAAACACATACTGTACTCAATCTTGAATTTTAAAAACAAAAAAAACCTTATTCAGGCTTCATTTTTATAACCGTGTACCTCCATTAAAACATTTTCTCCTTTTTTCGTATTGCATAAGAAGTAGTAGCCAACATTTCAAAAGTAGTTTCCACATCTTGCTAATTGTTATCTTAATTTAGAACTGAAAAGTGGCTAGCAATGCTAATTTGCCTATTTGATAGGGCAAGTAGATGTACTTCAAATCTTTCATTTCTGGTTAATAGATATCTAACCCAGTAGGGTTGCTCTTCCATCCCAAGATGAGTTCTGGTGTGTTGGACTGTCAGAGGGAAGGAAAACTTGTGTTCTACTGTTTATCAGAAATCCTTAAGACCTTATAGTCTTTTACACAGAGTGAAATTGGCTATGGTAATGTTTTGTATGTTATGTGTGCATTAGCCTATGGCTTCTGGAAGATGTTTGGAAAGAAATTTACAGAACTAGAATTTGTGTCAGCATAGAAGGGGAGCATAAGAACAGGAAAGTTGGCAAGGAAATAAGTGCCTGAAGAAAAAAGCTTAGGAAATGTTGCCTTATGGCAAGGTCAAGGGACTTCAGTAGGCATGAATGTGGTGTGTGTATATAATATGTCAGACATATATGTCCTTATAGGATTTTATGTATTTCAGTTTTATCTTAATTTTTATGTATTAGCCATAAAGAGTGAAGGATTATGGTTAGACTAAATGCATGACTCGGGTAGCAAAGTTGATCCTGATTTTTGACCTAATTTGTTAACCAGGACTTCGGTTTTTTGAACTCCAGTATTCATTGTGAGTTATAAAAGAATAAGTAGTATTCTTTTCATGCTGTGTGAATCCTGATATGAAGTTGAGTTCCTTTGTAAAAGTAAAGGATGTTTCATTTAAAGTTCTACAAGTTTTTTTATTATTTTTGGTAATAATCTTGAAAAATTAGTGGTAACCAAGAGCTTGATACCTCAGCTTATTCAGGTAGAATTGTCTCTGAAGGGAGGGCTCTTACCAGAGAAAGGTAATATGTTGACATACTGAAATCCGGATCTGCATCTAAATACATCTGTTTTACAAACCCCCAGTTAGGGACTTTGACCATTGCTGAATGCCTGTAATTCCCCTAGGACGCTGCAGGTAAGAAATGCAGGCTGTCATCCAAAGGTGCAAAAGTACCAAGCTGATCAGAAAAGTCCCTGCTGGGACTCAGCAATAGGACTGTCAAAACCTATTGTGGAGTGCACACTATTCAGCAACTTTAGGTGTGAATTAGGCATCCTGATTCAATGTGAGAATCCTGCTAGACTTCTTTCTGAGTGCTGAGAGTCTTAATTGCTTCTGTAAATGTGAACCTTAAGCCTACCAATGTGTTTAGGAAACCCAACCTTACCTGCTTTTGGGGTTGCCAGCTTGTATGGTAGGATCAAACAGGTTATGTTTTTAGTGATTCTGTTGAGTATTTTGAAGTCCTATTATGACATTATTTCACCTCTGATTATGGAGGGAAAAAACTTGTATGAAAGTCAATTTTTTAACGGTGACACATTTCTAATGTTCATTAATTGATAATGTCCTAGCTCTGCAAGTAAGCCCCTCTGTGAGGAAGTTACTATGTAAATGGCAAATACACATATAAGGCTCTAAACCATGAGAATTGAAACATTCTTATTCATAGTTAACTTTAATAAGCTTTCTCATTAATACATGAGCTGTTGCTACCATGTATCTTTTAAAACTGAACCGATCTTCAGGCCCAGCTGCCAGATTGTTTATCCTGCAGTGTTACTTGCCCTTGTATGGCAAAATAATGAAGTTGGTTCATTGTTACAGTTGACTTCCTCAACGGAAGTCTACAATTTCTCTTCTACTTCCTGCTTCCCACTCCTTTGAACTGACTTATTTTGGACTTTCATTATTCCTGCGGTTTAGGTGGAAGAGATAGAAGTTTGTCACATTACGAGTGGAGGTTAAGACATCTCTGCCTGCCCTTGCCCTGTGGCTAGGCTTGTTGAGACCTATCCTAAGGCAGCAGTGTCAGAATCTGACCAGTGCTATGTGGAACTATAGGAAAAAAAGGTTTCTGGCTTTGCCACTTAGGATTTTCCTCCTAATCTAAAGACAGGCTTGAAATCCATAGGAGGTTTAGAGTAGTGTTAGCATGTCTGCCATTTTCTATACTGTGACGTTTCCTTGAGAAGCAGCCTGGAGAAGTAGTATTACTTCTGCAGCAGTACACTGCAGCTCTGAGGAGGCAGCCTTGAAAACCCAAGGCTTCAGACTGCTCTCCACTGGATATTTTGCAGCATTGCCAGCAGTGGATTGTTCAAATCAAGGTATTTGGGTTTGCTCTGAAAAAAAACTATCTCTGGAAACTTATTCAGTTCTAGTCTTTGAACTGGCAAGTGGTTGGAAGGCACAAATACTGGAGTGTGAGAAGTGGGAGGAAAACTGCATTAAAAAAGCCTAGCAACAACAACAAACTGAACAATCATTTTATCAGGGCTTTTTTTAAACTAATCTCATTTTGGAGCCTGCTTGCAGCTTCTGAATGCTTGTTCTGCTTTGAGAGGGAGGGTGAGAAACTATTGTTGCAATCTCTTATAAATTCTGTAGTAGGAACAATCCAGTCCACATTTTGAAGACAAAACACTAAATGAGCTGTGCATCACACAGAAGGTGATGTTCTCAAATTTTAGCAGTGAAATTGGAATCTTAACACTTGAACATGCCCAAATTGGTGCTTTCAAAACCAGTACTGCGAAGCAGTCAGCATGCTTTGCTGCATATGTGCATAAGTCTCAGTTGCACATCTTTGTTAGGCTTTTCTAAACACCTCACTGAGAGCATGCAAAATTTCTGTTGGTGAGAAAAGGGATGTCTTGCCTTGCTGCGTGGGACAGCAAGTCCTTTTCTTCACTGGTTCTGCATAATCTGGGTAATTTGCAATATGAATGTTCATATAAGAAGATGGGAGAAGAAACAACTCTCCCAAAATACTTTTTGAAATTCTGTTTTGAACTATATAATCAATACTTCCGTAACATGCATGATGCAGGCTTTTATATTGACTTTTCCAAAATTGATCTGCAGGGTTTTTGCTTACTTTCTGTAGGGGTTCATGTTTAAAATGACTTTGTGCATCTAGAGTAATATGTACTGGTTGCCTATGAGTGGAAACTGTTGTTTCAGTGGGAAATTCCTAAATATAGATGTGTGCATACATACTAAAGCATGTACTTGCAGATTAAAATAATTATAACAATCATTAAAAAGCTGATTATATAAAGATATGATTAAACTTGTAACACTTTTTACTAGGTTGAAGTATTGACAAATAATAACTCTTCACTAAGAACTTTGAAGACTAATTTAAAAACAAATCCCTGTTCTGCAAACAAATATGAATTTTCCATAGAGATGACACAGCATTTAGTAGTATTAACTGGAATTTTTTTATTAGTTTTATTGAGTATTGTACTGTGCCATGTACAAGCATGTAGAATCTTTAAGAATGAAGCATTTTGATAACTTGCCTTTGTGAGACCAATTCAAAATACAGATTGTCACTTACTCTTCTGGGATATCTCATAAAACTTGCAAAGCACATAATCAGTCAATTCCTCTCTTACCCAAGCATTTGATTACCTTATATGATTTCTTAATAGAAGAGCAAGATTTGTAGAGGACCAGTGTTTGTAAAAACTAGCTTGGGAACAGTCTGTCATATGCATTCCCTACTAGTTTACTTGGCAAATTGGATCTGATGTGAGCCCTGGGTTTGCAGTGACTGCTCTGGAGTAGAGTGGAGTGTCTCTGCCTTTGGCTGGGAAGGAGACTCCTTTAAGAAGCCTTATTTCTTTGATGCTGGTCACTGACCTAGGTCACATTGCTTTTTCTATATTCAGTGATGCTGTAGCCTAGGCATTATTTCTGGACTGAAATGCTCTCATTATCTGTTTTATTGACCTGCTTTGGCAGCATTTTTTATCTGGTGTAGCTGGTACTTAGAAAATTTTGTGAGTGAACTTTTTTCATAATGATTTAAGAAATATTTAAGAGCTCCAATTTATTTGATTCAGGTCCAAAGGCAGTCAACATTTAAAACATATCCAAGTTTATAAACCAAAGCATGTCATTGCATTGGTTTATAAACTTGGATAAGATGGCTGTGAAATCTGTAAGAGGTAATTGCCCAAGGAATGATTAAAAACACTTTCAATAAAGTCAGTTTTATATACAGTGAAAGACAGAAGTTGCTATTTTTAAAGCTTATGGCCTTACTGCTTTTGTCATCACAGATGTCTTGTTTCTTCAGAATTATTGGTCTGTGTGACACATGTATATGTTTACTTATAGCAGTTTTATACCAACTTGCAAATTAAATTACCATTTGCAATATGTCACTGTTGAACTAGTAACTGCAGAATGCATTGCAGGATGACCTTAATTAACAAAATAGGTTCTAAGTGTATTATTATAGGTAGTCTATAGTAAGAACTTAAGAATTATTCAAAACTTTCCTACATGTTATATCTAAACAGTGGTGATGATTTAATAACATTTAGATGCCTGAATTCATATTATATAATAGTTTTTATACAATTACAGATTCTACATTTTAGAGTGGGTGGTTAAATTCCAATAAAATACCATAGTGCTTGTTACAGGTGCTAGATATTGCAGAGAGCTGCCTGTTGGAAGTTTTGGTCATGACTGCAAATTATGTAGTCATAAAAAAGTTACATCTTCTAATAAATTCATCTACTCAGTTACAGCTGCTGTTAAGATACTTAGATTCGACAGAATGAAGAACTCCTCTGCAAGTGAATTATTTGGCGCTCTGTGTTTGGAAAAAAAAAAAATCTAAGAAGTACCTAAAACAATCAGGTTATGCATTTAACGCCCAAGTCAACATATATGGATCTAAAGAGGTCTCCCACCTAGGTCTTCTACCTGAGTGCTCTCAGTTTTCTGTGCAGATGCAGATAGTGCCAATTGACATATTACAGCCCAAGATCTGCAGAAGCAAGGAGAATCAAGTGCCAGCAGAAGCAGGTTTTATTTTAATGTTGCTTATGTGTCATACCTGAGGCCTTTAATATGGCTGCAGCTAATCAGGATAGCCACAGGATTTATTCCAGGCATCCAGCTCTGGTAGAATCAGAAGAGCCATAAGAATTGTTTCTGATGGAGGCGTAGTGTGTTTTGCAAAGCTCTGTTACTACCATGTAACTCATGATGGGGGCTGCAAACTGTCTCTGTGATTTCTAATGTATCCATTTGTCAGAACTCTGGATCCTTAGATTGTTTTGTCTTCACCATTGTTAATTATGCTTGTTATGCTAAAAGGGCCTAGAAAAATCAAATCTTGTGACAGGCACCATGCACAGTGACCAGTAGAAGGTGCATGCCTAGAAATCTTGAAGTCTAAGCAACGTGTATCCATGAACTAGGCTTTTTGTTTGCTTAGCAATTTACCCTAGCAAAGAGCTCTTCACAGACTCCTTTAATTGCAAATACAATTTTGGCAGTTTTGTTGCCATTTTGGGAATAGGCCAATTGGTGGTGGTGAGAAACCTTTGGAGAGCAGCAGTGATAGCTGCACTAATTGAAGCCCCTCTTTCTGTGGAGCTGTGGTCTGTTGGCTCTGTATTTTGTTGTCTTCTGTTTGAGGTGCAAGTCTGCCAAGGATTGCGTTGTTTTGGGGGACAATCTGAATTGTGATGGTTTTTATTCTGCGATGTCTTTATTCCTTTTTTTCATTCTTCCCCTCCATCCTGAGGACATTCGATGGATTCTAATGAATCTTTAGTATGCTATCTAGGCAGGCAGCAGCTGCTGATCGTGGGGTGCTCAGTGGGCTCTGAGAAGATGTTTGCATTTGTGTTGGGTTTCTAGTATGTGTCAGACCTTTCCCAAATGTGTGGTGTTTTTTTTGTTTTTTTTTTTTTGCTAGGTAGAGAGCAGTTTGCCTAGATGCATTTTTGCCTAGGCCTTGCAGCATCACGGGGTTCAGCAAACTAGTGCTCTTGGCACTCTGGAGTCACAGCTGTGGCTTTTTGCAAGAGCTGAAATAGAGGCTGTGTGACCAGAACAGTGTGAGCATTAACCAGATGCACTTTCTGCCTCCAGTCACTTGATTCAGGCATGGTTAGAGTTAGAGCTTTTCACAAGTACAGCTCCCCCTGATGCATCCCAGGAAGACTGTAAGCTCATGGCTATGTAGTTTGCAGTGTCCTTAATGCTATAGCTTTCCTCCCTTCCTGATAGAAAGCAGAACATCCAGTCAGAAGAAGCCAGGCATGTATTTGCACTCTGCTCCATTGGCCTCAGTATGCTGAGCTCTGCTGTTTCATAGCTGGGGTGAAAGCAGAATATAAACTAATTTTCAGTTTTCCTCCTGCTTTTCCCTCCTTGCTTTCCCAGCACACCTGTGAGCTGTAGTGTGTGAGACAGCTTCAAATGTTACCACAGTCTTTGCTTTCAAAATCCACTATGCAGTTTATCAAGTGAGAACCTATTGCTTCATTTGAAGCTTTGGTTTTTAAGCAGGCAGATGGTTTTGAGATTTATTTTTTGTCCATTCAGCTTTTCAATTCTGCAGCAGAAATCAGAACTTATTCATGCCTTAAAAGGGGAGGGGGGGAGGGCAAAAAAGATAAAGGAGGAAAAAAAGCTTCAACTGCTTTTTAAGGTTGTTTGATTCACCTTAGTTTTATTCTCAAGTTTTAATATATTTCTAATAGGGCTTTTCTCAAGAATAAAAATATCCCTCTAGGCTTCTTTCCTTTTCTTAGGCCTATTCACCTATTTTGTGACTCTCTTTACAAGTGTAAGAAGTCTTTTTGCTCATTGAGCTCATGAAATTCTAGCTAAGAATCTTAAACTGGGTGGTTTGGGTTGCGGTTTGTCACTAGACTTACTGTTAACCAAAGAGAAACTTATGAAACTATTACAGAAGCAGCATATGTATTTACTCCAACATGGATGCTTGAAGGCCATCATGCTCTGTTAGATATATCTAATTTCAGATGAACAATACTAATCTGTTTTCCTAAATCAGTTGGAGTAAGTTAATGTCAGTAAATATTGAACCTCTAACACTTTGGGTACTAGTGCAGATTTTCTATGTGATGTGTTCTTACTGAGGCAGAATTTCACATGTTGGTAGCATGTCATCTGAAAGCAGATGTTTGTGCTCTGTTACCCAGAAAAACAAAAACTGAAAAGCATGAGAATACTTTGCGTGTGTCAGCTAGACTGGCTTCAGTAACGGCACAGACATTTGGTTAGGAAAATAAACCTTGTGGGCTAACAGTTGAAACTGGTTTTTTTATTATTTATTATTTTAAGACATTAAAGGGAACACTGACTATTTGGTGGCAATTTGGTTTGTCCAGTTTGGTGCATTATACCTGGAAAATGCCCTGCTCTGAAGAGAGGCTCCCCAAAGGGTGTTTATATTATTTTGATTTTGTGGCAAATGCCTTTGTAACGAACATCTCTCTGGATTTACAGCCATCCCTTGGATTATATCCAGTTAGCTGATGGAACATCTGGTAAGCGTTGTGTGTCTGCAATAACCCTTACTGTTTAAAGCAGGCTCAGGCTTTTCAGGCAAAGATCAATGACCTTTTCTTGGCAGGCTTCTAGCTGTTTGCCAGAACAAGTGGCTCACAGGGAGCAAGTTGCTGGTAGGAGATTTGGTTTAAAGGAGCCTTTTTCTTGTACTCGAAGAGTTTGTAGTTTCAGAAAAATTACATTAGACTGCAATAGAAAAGTAAGGAAATTCCTACCTATCATATTCCAAGTTGCTGAGTATGTGTTTTTGTTCCCTTTATGCAGAATATACTCAAACAATTATGCAGGGAATAGCCATGTTTGCTATTGCCCTTGCATGTGCTTGTGTCTTTTTGAAGAAAACTGGCAAAAAGTATGGGCGCATTTAAAACTATACTGGTGGTTGCATACCTAGGAGAAACAAGCTAGTGATAAAATCTGGGATAGAAATGTTTCCAAAATCTATTTATGGCTCGCTATGCCATAACGTATGACACAGTAAATGGAATTTAATCCATTGGTCTATAACATGATGTATTATGTGGAAAAGATGTTAATATTATGGTACATATATTTTTATATGGTTTCTATACTTGTTTTCTTGCAGTTCATAAAATATACAAGCTATATTCTGCTATGGTTTGTATAGGTTATATTTTACTTTTTGCCCTTTGTTATTTTTCTGTGCTACAGTAACATGCTTTCAGTTGATCTGTCATCTTCACCCTGTTACCCCCAATAACAGGCAAGTTTGTTATTATTACTGAGGTGATATAAGTCTCAGTACGGTGCATTTCCATTAATTGATTGGGGATAAATAGATGAGGTAATGCACACATTGTGTGTAGTTCTAACCATATTCTTGGCTTGCAGAAGTCTTACACAGGTCAGTTGGGGGCTTTGGTGAGCTCAATGTCATTGTCTTTGGAAAGAGCCTCATTTTTATTTTTTTTTAAGATGTTCTGTACCAGTAGTCTGCTGAACTTTCTCAAAGCAGCACTGTAGGTTGGTAGCTTCAACTTAGACTCAGATATGTTAATCAAGTAGTTCTTAGGAAGATATTTTAAGATTCTTTAGAAAACCCTGGCTGATTGCCTGCTTAGAGTAGATAATAGAGTAAATGATTAAATTTAAGGAAGTCTGAACTGCTGGTTCAATGTATAGATCAGTGTATAGTTTTTCCTACATGTTGCAGCATGTGCATTTAGGTTTAATAATCTAAACTGAAGAGCAAATGAAAGGAGATGGAATAAAAAAAAAAGAGTATTGATTTTTACTTATTGTTAAATACTTTCCTATATCCTGTAGACTGTATTCTCAGGGGTGCTGAGCACAGCCAGCTTTTATTACTTGCAGCTAGAACTGTAGTTCTGAATCATCTTTGTAAATTGGGCTTTCAATGACTTGTCCTGCTCCTTTGGAATGTACCACTAAGGCTGTGAAAATTTGGGGTACGTTAATGTCTTCCAAATGTCATTAGCCAAATGTTTACTGCCTTCAACAGAGCCTAAAAGTCTAATCCTATTCCTAAAATAGCAATTCCACAGTAGTATTAACAGATGGAGTCTCTAAAATGTATTTTTTGAATATAGTCTTAGAAGGTTAAAATATTTATAAGGAGAGTTGGAAATTGTTAGAGGCTCAAATCTATGCATGAATTTCTGTTTCGTAGATACTTTCTTTCAAGCCTATTTGCAGTCTATGATGATATGTTAATGGTGAATACCTTTTTGTTTTAATTCATTTAGGAGAATCAAATACTTTGGAAATAGTACCTTCATGTTGTAGTTAACTGTCTGAATTTCAAACACAGCCTCCTTAAAGTAGTAGGCAGGTTTTCTAAAATGACAGCCTCATTAGTTGTCAGGATTTGCCACAGCCGTAAATAATTTCTATCTTTTGCATTTTGTCCTCAGGAAGAGTGAAAAATAGTGAAAACCTGTAGTATGTAGTTTTGAGTTTTGGTGAAGATTTTTTTTTAAGCATTTGAGAAGTTCATACATCTTTCCTTTTGCTTTGAGATAAAACATGTGAAGCAGAGTGAGTCCTGTAGGAAGAAGAGCTGCAAACTAGAAAGGATCACAAGTATCAAACACTACACATGGCATGTCCTTGTCTGTAGTCTATGTGGCCATTCTTAAAAGGAGCTCTTGGGCTGTGTTTTACTACTAGGCATATGGTACTGTTAAATATGTGATTGTCTTTATGCTTTTTATTGGAACTTCATTCTTGTTCATGATTAGAGTGAAGTAAATGATGATTTTATGAATATTACTAGGTTAAGCAGATTAATCTAAAATAGGCAAAAAGAGCAGTGGATAAAAACAGTAGTTCTGTCACTCATTAAAAGTTAGCACTTTACACTTGTGTACTAAACCTTTTACAGTTTCTGCAAGGGGAGCTGAATGCATAATTTGGTAGGCCAACTGTCCTTAATAGATCTGCAAGGTGTGGTGTTGATGAAATCTGTGGATTTCAACATCCCAAATAAAAAGCATTGTTACCCTACAATGTAGAAGGGGGGGAGATATTCCCCTCTAAAAATTTGCTGAATTATAATGTGTCTTTGGACGTGCCTCTGCCAAGAGATCTGCTGGCTGATAGTAATGATATTTATTCTTGCAGTGCCATCAGACCATACCATAGCTCAAGAAACCTACTAATGTTGCTTGTTTCTCCCTCCCCTAAATTGGTTCTCCCTCCCCTAAATTGGTTTGCCCCATCTCTGTACGGATCTAATTTGGCTGAAAGAGTAGAGGTGTTCTGGTAGACTGTTGCTGTGTGTAATTGGAATTACCCTTAAAATGATGAGGTAGAGAGCTTTCAGTTGTGTGTTCATTTCCATTGCTGCCTTATCACCCCTTCAAAATTTATTCTTTTCCTGTCTTCCTGACTTTTGGTAAAGCACAGTTGCTTTGCCACTGAAAGACATTTTTTGGGGACGTAAATCACTGACCAGAATCTGTTTGTTACTTGCAAATTTAGGGTGTGTTTTTTTTTTTTTTTTTTTCCCCCCTCCCCTTTTCAAAGAAGAGAAGTTGAAAGAACTTGACCTTCCATGTCCCTACTTGCATCATTTCTCTCGATTTTTTTTGACAAGGCTGTACAAACAAAAGCATCAGAAACAATAGCTGTAGCCAAGATGAAGAACTCTGATCTAAATATTCCTGAGTCTTTTGTCTTGTTGTGTGGTGAATTTTATATTGTTTTCATTATTGCTGCCATATTTCTTAAATGGTTCCTTCCAAAAAAGCAACTTGTATATGATACCAGGAATAATGTAAAATATACCTTTTAATCTTCAGTAACTACTCTAACAAAAAGAGTCTGGTATTTTGGGTTTTCAACTCTCACATGCAGTGTAGGTCATTGATTTCCCTTATATTAACTCAGGGGTATATTTCCCAGAATCATATTCCAGTAACACACACTAACAATTTGAATTTAGCCATTAATAAACAATGAGCTAATATGAGACCGTTGGGCAAAATACTTAACAGGTCTAAATCTGAGGAGCAGTAACTCACACTTGCACCAATGTGGCTTTTTTTCCTGCAAGATACTAATGATCAGAAAATCTGTTCTGAGAACTATACCCTTTCTCTTTTGTTCTCCAGGTTCTTTTCTTTCTCTTAATTTCCAGATCAATATCAGGTAACTAATCTTTTCAGTTAATTTCTAGGGATTTGTATGAATCTTGATTAGATTGTGTTATCAAAAAACAAACCAGAAAGTGATTTCACTTTATTTTTTAAAGTCTGATCTTAATCTGCTTAGCTGAGAATGAGTCTGTTTAAAGGAAACCATCAATTTCTATAGGAAACAATCAATTTCTATAGTAAGTAAAATATTACAGGATATCAGTTTATCAGTTCATCTTTAGAACTCTGGGGAAAATCCTGGGAGAAGGTCTGCTTCTCTGCTTCTCTCTAGTTGGGGCAATGCTGTGGTAACTTTAAGTTTCAGTATGAGAATCATACAGGATGGATTCCAAAAGGAGGGGTGGAAAAGAAATTAAAAGGTTTAACATCTGCAAATATGAAAATACAGCTTTAATATAGTTTGTTTTTTATGCTTCAGCAGTTTGAATTTCAGTATCTGATCTACTATGATGTTAGAAGAGCATATGGGTTAAATTTCTTTTTTTTTCCGTCTGTTCTCCTTCTGCCCAACACATCTTCAGATTTTATAGGCAGTTTAGTTGACCTTAATATTAGGGGAAATTCTGTGAAAGGACTCTAGAAAATATCANTTCTTAGAGCTTTCTAAGTTCCAAGAGCATTTCTGACAATTGTGAGGCAAGGCTAAGTTAATAACTGGAAGCTGTATTTGAGAGCAAGAGATTGGTCAAGTCTAGAAAAGGACTTGAGATTTAGTTGTGTCTTGTCTGCAATTAACTGTCTTCAAAGGGAAGAGAAAGTAAACTCAATGTGATATAATGTGCTTAAACCTATTAATGCAATTTTTCTGTCTCAGAATCCCAAAGGAACATATAGCTTTTTTAAGAAGCTACTTTTTAGTAAACACTTTTTGCTGGCTGTATTTATTGAATTTTGAAGATGGAATCCTGATTAGTTTGATTTAAAACACTTAAATGTAAGCATTACAATTTGACCATAATAATTAGACTTTCTCCTGAGTTACTGTGATGTAACAGAAATGAAATTTTTTCTTATAGTAACAGAAAGAACAAAAAAATGAAGCTTCTATCAGTAACTTTCAGGATTTAAAGATGGGGGAAAAAAGTATAGGTTTAAAAAAGTCATCCTCAGTCTCTGTGATCAGAAACCATATATTGTTCTTGCTCAGAGGAGTTTCTGATATATATTAACTAAAATACATATTTTGATTCCTCCACTCTTGGTTTGTAGTAGTTCAGACACCACATTCCTTGTTCTGTCAGGACACTGCATTTGAGGGGGTTAATTTCTGCAGAAAATATGGATCACTGGAGCTTTAACTTTTTTCCTAGGTAGATTAAGCATTTCATTTGTACCTGCTCAGGTCTGTGACTAAATCATATAAAGAAGATACTTGATGACTAAGATACATTTTGTCCATTTTTTTAAGTGGGGGAAGGAGAAAAGGGAGAAAGGGAAGGAGAGCCATGTATCCCCTCTATCCCCTTGCCTGTACTAGCTGAAGGTGTGTGTGCTCATTGACTTTCCACCTGTGTGATCTGGCTCTTCGGATCTCTGGTTTTGCAACACTGCACTCCTTGTTTGTATACAGTTTTCTAGCTGGTATTGTCCCAGAAAGGCCAACCTAGCACATGAGTCAAACAGCTCCTCAAGGCCTATGTTTTTTAGCCTTTTCAGATTTTTTTCTAATTACCTGCCTTCGTGGCCAAATAAGGCATCTAGGAAGTCTTTCAGCAATTAGACTGATCACTTGAAGATACCTTTTCCCTCAGGAAGCAGGAATGGCAACTTAGTGTGAACTCGAGAGTAGGAAGTACGAATACCCCCCTTCTTTCTCTGTCAGTCTTATACCTGTGCAATCTGCAAAATAATGGGGCACTGTATTTCACTGCTCCTGAAGTGGAAAAAGCAAGGCTTTAAGTCCTGAAGCCATTTGCATATAACTTTATAAAGAGCTGATACCACTGTTAACTGTGCAGTACACTTTCCTATTGGGTGCTGTGCAGTGCTAGTATTTCTGTAGGGGAATATAAGGCTAGTGATTCCTGTTGTGATATGTAGTAGCACAAGTACTCTTTTGCTGTGCATATGGCAAGTGTGCAGGCTAGATAGCCTTTTTGTGTAGTTAAAGCTCTTCAAGTAAAAGTTGTATTTGTGAGTTTGCATCTTGATTATTACTACTTTGCCCAAACACTCTTTAGCATCTCAAGTATCAAAATGAAGCTATTTTGTTATCAAATTACTCTTTATTACAAGTACCACATGTTGCTTCAATCCCAGCTGTCTTCTCAAGATTATTTACATAATAGTCTAAAAAAGTCTTGTTTTTGCAGTACTGCTACCATTGAATTTACCAGTGTTAAAGCACTGCACAGAGCACTTAAAGCAATTCCAAGGCATTTTGTACCACAGGTGAAACTGAAATAGTTGCAGCACTGCTGGCCCCCGAAAGCTTGGATAAGATGAGGAATGCAGCATTTCTTCTGTGATTGCAAAGAAGCCAGCCCTGTTTTACTAGAACATTTCTGCATCAGTAAGAGATTTGGAAGACCACATGGAAGGAATCCAATCTTCCACTTTCATACCTTCAACTAGAAAGGCGAAGAACAGAATCTGTCTTTGAACATCTGGAATCTATTTCTTCAGTTTGCTGGTTTTGATGTTGAGTTTTCTTATGAATCACTTTTCTCTCTGTTCCTGGGAGACAAAGAGTTGGGTTTCTTATTAGTTAAAAAAATGGAAGTTTCTGTTCAATCTTGCTCAGTTCTGGAGAGTGAAATTAAATAATGGTGTTGCTAATTTAGATCCCACTGAATTTATATTATTCATTTCCTGTTCTTCTAGCCTGTCCCTCACCCAACTAAATCTTTCACTTTCTCTAGTCTTCCTTCATAGGCTGGTACACATCAGTCATGGTTGAACCAAATGTAAAGTGCAGTGTTCAAGTTAGGGTAATTCTTGTTTCAAGTGATGATTTAGAGGGTTTTTAATACTGACAGGCTCCTTGGAAATTTCCTGTTACTTGTTATGTAATCAATACAAACTGACCTTCTGGAGCAACAGGACACACACAACCTCAATAACTGTGATTAAAAGAAATGTTTCTATTTTGCCTGTTTCTCCCTCTTTCATTGCTGTTTTAATGTTGTTTTCCCCTCCAGTGTTGTCTCAATAAACACAAGTGTGTATTTTTTTAAATCAGTTGTCAACTGGCTAAGCTGTCTTATTCTAGTCAACAGCAATTGGGTTGGCATTGTTTGAGTCGGCATCGTTAATTTGGTAGGAGTTGCTCTGAGGTAAATATTAATGTAATAGTCTCATTAGCTGTCAAGAAAACACAGTGCTGAAGAACTCAGAAATAAGCATATGAGCCAGGCACTATGATTAGTGGGATTGGCTCAGCTCGGGCCAGTATATCCATGTCATGTTTCTTTAATATTTGTTTAGTTGGATGCTCCTTCTGAAGTATCTAGTGGCCCAGGAGCAGCAGTCTGTCAACCAGACCCTTGGGGCAAATCCCTTTCTGTAGAAAGCTGTGTGGAAGAAACTTTTGTTCCTAGATTTCCTTGCTATTTTAGCCACCTACCACCTCTAAATTCTTTCAAAAAGCTCCCTGCTGCTGCCCACCTTTCTAGGCACTGAGGACTTGATCTGTGCTGTGACCCTTTGTGCAGGGATGGTTCATGGGCTGCTCCTTGTGCTGGGGCATCCTCCACATGTCCTCCATTGCTCTGAACGCTGCCCACAGTCACTGCATGCCCTGCTGCATGGGAGGAAGAGAGCAGATAACCATTGATCGTGTTTGAGCTGGGAGCTCAGAGCCTAGGTGCAACTTCTTTTTCTCCCCATTACCAAAGGTGTGACTGAATTCACTATCCTGCTGGCTGCTCAGTAAGTGCCTGCCCTTGTTTCCTGGTGAGCAGCCTATCTAATCAAAAAGGATGTTGCTTCCCCTTCCACTTCTTTACGGAAAACCAAGTAGGCTGTTCCTGCTTGCAAATGGGTATGTGGAACTGTAATCTCTTGTAGATCCTGCCTTGTAGGCATCTTTAAAGCTTACTACAGTTGAGATAAAAGTAGTTACACAGGTGATAGAATCAGGTGAACAGCAGAGCAGTGTTTAAACTTTGAGTTGTCTTGGAAAGACCACAGAAATGTGGAACTGTCTAGTTTTGGGGAAAATTTTGGAAAAGGTCAAGAAACTAGCTGATCCTCATTAGTTAATGAGGCTGTTCTTTGCAGAATAAAGTACTGAAAGCTGTATTCTTTTTAATCCTAAGTATTAGGGATAAATTAATCTGTGTTTATATGGCAATAATGAGACATGGAGGTGTTGGTCCAAAACACCAGTACTGGTATGCTTTAGATTTGAAAAGGTAAATAGAACCTGAATTCTACATACATAAAATGGAATTCCATCTGGAAAAAAACTATGAATACAAGATAAGTGACAAAAGTATTTTCATGGAATTAATCTTTCTTGCCTGCTATTAAAGAGCATGCAGATTACAAACAATTAGCCTTACTTATAGAAGAGATGGGAAAAGATGAGATTTTAAGTATGAGGCTAGATAGGAGGCTAAATGGGTCCCATTGCTTACAAATCTTGAGGCAGAAGATGTGATCTGGGACAAAAGAGATACTTCAGTTGTACACTGTGTGTTTATGTGGCAAGAGGAGAGCATGAATCTTTCATTTTGTGTGCTTGAACCAGCAGCACCTGAACTTTTGATTTCCTGTAAATACAGTCAGTAGGGACAACTGTAAGAAAATGCTATCCTGTCAGAGTTCTTCTAGAGTCAGGAGGGAGGAGAAAAAAACAAGTTTTGCTCTAGGGTGTGAGCCTTTTAGTCAGTTGGATTATATTATGTGGCACTGCACATGCCTTTTAAAAAAAAAAAAAAAAAGTATGTGTATCCCATGTGTTAAACTCTGAACAGTTATATGTCAAATCTTGTGCCTTATGATTAAAAATAGAAGCATTAGCTGAAACACCATGCATTGTACATTGTAGCAGTAGAGCTGGATGCTCATCCATTTCCTTTTCTGTACTATTGAGCTTTTTAAATTACCTTTCCTTCTTCAGTACATGCTCTTTCCTCATCCGTAGTTGGTTTGTCCACTTTTTGTTTGTTTTCTACCAAATACTTTTTTAGTATTCTTCCCCCTGCCACCCCCATTCCTGCAAAGGGAAAGGGTGATTAAGCCCTATCTTATTTCCTTGGCTTTGAAGGCAAGTGATTTAAGATTTTTGTCAACCTTCCCAGCAGCTGAAGAGAGCACTTCACAGTGTGGCAGCAGTCTGCTGGTGAGACAGCAGCATGTGGACAGCAAAAGGCCATGATTTTCCAAGTCTCAGGTGGAAGTAGCTCCCTTGCTTGAGCAGCAGAGTAGAGCAAGCAGGACAGTGAGTGCAGCTCCTCAGGGAGACTTGGACTGTCTGCTAGCTTCCTGATGTAATGATAGTGTGTACATTTTCTTTTGCTGATAATCTCCATGCAGCCAGAAGACAGAATGAAGCAGAGGAAGTTAGCTGAATTGAAAGAGTTTAACAAACTGTGGGCAAACCATGTAGCTGTAGTCAGTTCTTTGTGTATAAACACTACTTTATTTTTACATAGGATTGCCAGGAGGGAAAAAGATACAAGAAAGACTGGGAATCAAGTAAAGAGGGATATGAAGTGACTGGTATGTATTTTGGATTAGATTAAGATTAGCTCAGAGATCCCCATACTTCTGACCCAGAATTTAGGCATTACCCCAAAAAACAAAATTTGTATTTTTTTCAGATGCTCTTCTTCTGCATTCTTTTTAGGGGTGTGGAGTTTTTTCTAACAAGCAAGCACCTTCCTGATTTCATAAGAAAACACCATATGAATCTTGATGCTTCTATGTTTTTTCCAGTTTGGTACATTAGTGCCTACAGCTAGTAGCAAGGACTTTATATTTTGTCTTAGGCCATCTAAGTGTGGGCAGATTTTTGAGACAGAGTTGCTTCCTGGGAACTAGGCATTGAAGCTTGAGATCCTGAAAAAAAGAGAAAGAGGATAGTCCACATGCTATTTATTATAACCTTACATGAAGATTACTTAATCTCTAGTTAAAATGTCCTAACTTAATCTCTGCATTGCAAAAGTTGATTACATAATCAAATTTACTTCATCCCACTGTCAGTTTGGAGGAAACACTATTGGTCCAGACTGTGTCTTGCTCTACTTCCTTTTCCTGTTGGGTTGTTGACAAGGGCTGAGACAAAGATCTGGCTCTTGGGTCCTTTTTCCTATAGGATTAGGTGGTCAGTGTTTCAGTACTTCCACTAATGCTCTTGTCTCTTTAGAGATGCATTAAAATTCTGTTTGCTTCATTGGTGACCTATTTAAAAAATTAAATCTTAATAAAAAATGTATGTAATATTGATGTGAGTATAATTCATTTTAAATTCTTGACCAGTGACTGAATCTCTTCTCTGGATCCAGTTCTGTGATCTCTACTTATGCAGAGCAAGCAGGGATTGAGGTACAGGTCACAAACCATGTTCTTAATCCCATGTCCCACCTGTGTGACTTGAATGGGGAAAAAGCAGCAGCTTAATGACAGGATGCTTATTAGGTAGCTTTTATATAAAATATTCCACATCACAAACCTAGTGTAGACCACCAGACCTGTTCCCTCTTGCTGAGTCTTTTATTTCTTATGCCAGTCACTGAAACATAGATATGGACTACAGAATTTCCACACTGTGTTACTTGAACTTCTAAAGGACAGAGCAGTTGATTATGAAAATAGCTGTAATATCCTTTTTGAGTAGTGGAAGGTCATGTTTTGAAATAGGTAGCATGTGTGACTTTAAGGAGTAGCAGGTGATTCTTCAGATCCTTGCTTTATTGCTACTTAGCTCCTGCTATGATGGAACATCAACCAGTTAGGATTTGTCCATGATATATTATTAGAATAAAATATGGTTATTAATATGACAAGAAGCTGTTCCGGGTCATGGAAGAATTACTTTAAAAAGTGAAAGCCCTTGGAGTTACTTTTACTGTTTTTCATAATTCATCTAGTGTTAATGTTTGGTTCAGTTTGCCTAAACAAAGCTGCATTCATTAATAGTGCAGAGCATGGATTTTGATTTGTAATTGATTAACTGTCTTAATGTGTTTACATCAAATGCACTAACACAAGCAAAAGCACAGTATTGCTCCAAGTAATTTTCCAGCCCTTTGTGTTTCAGTAGTTGGATGGCATTTAAGGTAACTATGCAACGTAATGGATGCTGATTTCATCCTATATTGCTGTCATGGTAATGACTAATAGTGCTGATAAAAAGCAGTTGAGCATTTGCCTGGGGCATGGAAAACTGCTGCTCCAGGCTGACTTTGCTGTGGTGTCAATGCTGCTTGCGATGCATGGATTCCATCATGGCCTGGCGTTCAGCAGGCCTTGTTTTTCTGCAGTTTGGGTGTACAGAAAAATCTTGTTGCTCTGGGATTGTTTCACTGTGTTAAATTACAATTGGTGCTATACACAACAGAAAAAAAAATCGTACAATATTAAAAAGCAATCTCCTTTTCCTTTTGATATAGAAGGAATACTTGGGTGGCCTGAATGAAATCAGTTGGTGGCCTAGCTCTAGTTCCTCATGGATACATCAAAAACAAACAAACAAAACCCCTCCTTATAAACAACACCCTTGCTGATACATTCAACATGGAGCAAAAACTGGGCTCCTGAGGAATGAAACCATCTCTGACCTTTAGACACAACTTCTCCTGGAACACTGTGCATGCTGGGGGAGAAAATGCACCCTACTTGCTGTATTTTGTTACTGCATTTCCCTTTGTTTATGCTAGCTTGCAGCTATAGGCCTTTCCAGCCTTTTCTGATTTCTGAGAAAGGACCTATTAGAGAAAGTTGCAACATAGAGCTGTGTTCTGATGCTTATTTAATTCCTGAAAACAATTCAGGTATGTCTTGCCCTTAAGTAGATGATACACCTAAATCTTACAAGATTTCTTTTCTTAGCACTTCTGATGCTTGCTATTTTAATTAGTAAGCTTGTGTGGTTTATGGTTCTTGTGGTTCTGTGGCTGGTCAGAGTGCTGCTCACTGCCAGGCAAGAGCAAGGGGAGCAAGGGCTGCACTGGGCCCCAGCCTCTGTGGGATGGGGCTGAGGAGGTTCCCCTGCTGCTGGTGGGAGCCAGTTGTGTAAATGAGCCTCTTAGGAAGCAATCTGACAACTCTGGTAGGCATGACAGAGGTCAGCTTTCTGCATGTGAGAAATACAGAGCTGGAGCGAGGTATTTTTTTTGCGATGGGTATTTATCTCTGGAGATAAAACTTGCTTTTAATTCGAATATGAAATATGTTCTTTAGAAAACAGCAATAACAGTGTATGCAGTCATGGTCATTTTTGGTTTGTGGGAATCTGTTCATAGTAGCTTAAGCAATGATATACATAAGTGAAATGCATCCTCTATTAACAAAACAGTCTAGTAATAACTGCTGAGGTCATTGCTTAAAGATGAAATAGGGTGCCAAAAACAGGGAGTGAAGAGTTACAAATGCTGAGCCCTAAAGTGCTACATGAAATGTGTTAATTTGCCAAGGACTCAGGCGTCTGGATGGCATCAGTGTTGCAGCAACCTGCATTATGACTTGCTAAATAGGTTCTGCAGGCATAGCAAGGTGTTAAGTCTAGATGTCCATCTCATGCCAAAATTCCTTGGAAAGACTCTTTGGGGAGCTCCCCCAGGGTCAATGGGGTTTTCTTTAGAGGTTGTAATCTGTTTTTCTAATTCTAAAAGGTAATATTAGTTTTAACTAACTGATGCTCATGGAATATACTGCTTTAACTGATATTCCTGGAATTCTCTGCATATTCATGGTCTGCATCTGAACTTGAAGTGAATAGTAATGCAACAAATAGTAAGGGCTTTGGTATCTACAACAGTTGAGGTTATTGGCACAGCTTCTTCTAGAGAGGTCTGCGAGACAGCTCTATGTAAATAGCCGTGCTGTATTAGAACACAAAATGTTCACCCAAACCTTTGTATATATCTGAATTTAAGAGCATTTTTCCATGTGTTGACAGAAGATGCTGATTCTCCATATTGTGATAACTTCCCTGTGCTGTGTGTCCTGTTTGCTTGAGAGCTGTTTCTTCCCCCTTTTCATGCTTTTGCAAGCAGTAACACTGCAGTGCTCTGCTGCTTGTTGAGCCTGATAACCCAGTGGAGTTTCGTAGGGTGTTTTACTTCAAACAAAGCATTTGCCTTTCTGCTTATGTTGTTTCCCAGTATTCTGCAGAGCAGGAGTCAGGAAGGGGAGGTGCCGAGCGGAGCAGCCGCACGGCCTGGAGCCCGCGCGCTTCCTCCCGTGCTCCTCAGAAGCCGAGGGCGCGTGTGGAGCTCAGCCAGCTCCTCCTGCCCTTCGTCTGCACTAAGGATCGCTACTGCACAAAACTGGATCAAATTAATAGTACTGAATGATATGCTGCTGGGTTTCCCATATTAGCTGAAGCTGTTTCTGTTGTATTTTCTGAAGGATTTCTCGACAATGGTAGAGAGCGTAGCAGGGGACAGAGATCTGTCTGCTTGGAATTAAATGCATTTCTTTCATGTATGCCTCCTCTAAGAAAAGTAGGAAGGAAGTGAATGGAGGGTGTCAGAAGCAAGGGAAAATGATCCTGTTTCCTTCTGTTACATATCTGCTTGGTCTCTCTATAAAGCTGGTTGTAGAGAGTTATTTGACAGGTAGTGTCAATTGTACACACCGTGGTGTTTTTACAAAGGGGAGATTGGGCAGAGATGCTGCCTTTTCTTATATATGGCAAAGGGATGTCTGCAGGTGCATCTGGAGGAAACACTTGGATCCTGTGTGTTGCTGTCTGTTTTTACTGGGCTATTATTATTGGTCACTGAAAGGCAAGATGCCAGAACTGGGCAGGAAATATTTTTCTTTCTATGAGGATTTTTGACAAAAATATATTTTGAATAGAAGTGTCTGAAAATAATGCAGAGTCTTGTCAAAAATCCCATTTCCTACCCTCTCCCAACCCTTTTTCTTAAAGGTTGAGGGTGTGTGGATTTTCTTTTTTTTTTTTTTTTTTTTTTTTTTTTACTTATCAAAATCCTTCCAAAACCTCAACTAAACTGACTTAATTAGTGTGGAGGGTTTTTTAATTTTAAATAGTGTTTCCACTCAGCTTTGCATTTTGACAAAACAAGTTCAAAACAGAAAATTCCTGGTATGTTAGGAGGCATTATTTCTAAATACAGGTACTTATAAAGAGGTCTTAAAATGTTTCCTCAGGTAAATACTATTTCAAAGTACTGCATACTAATAATGGCAGTTTGTTAAAACTTGGAGGATGCATAGTAAAGCAACATTGTGCAAAAAGTTTATGTTGTTCAAGCCTTTTAACTTCCATGACTTTTAATCTGTTTCTTCCTACCATACCCCAATAAGCACTCCTTAAAAACAGGCTATAAATGATAGGAAAAAAAAGTCTGCATTTTTGTGTCTATGTCCCTTCCTTCCTTTCTAATATGCTGTATCTTCTGTGAACTTGCTGGCTGTTTGCAGAATGGGCATGTAAGTGTTCAAAATACTTAAGCTCCCATGAGATGCTTGTGTGCCTGCAGGCTTTGTGGACAAAAACTGGTTGGGCAGGGAAGGGAAAGTCTGTATGTGCCCTACGAAGGGAGCTCACTAGTACTTGGAGAGAGCTCGTGAACTCTACAAACCTGTAGAAAGCCAGGCAGTGGTAGTTTGGGGCATGTGGAAGTACTTGTTACTGTCAAACACGAGTTTGTCTTACCTGTTGTTTTTCTAGCTCCTTTAAATCTTTTCCTTAGGAACCATTGGAAAAAATGCCAGTTGCATTGATGAGAAGTTTGTCAAAATGAGTGTTAACGTAGAAGCACAGGCTTCTTGAGCACCGGGAATAGCCATTGGTTTGGCTGTGCCACTGAACCTGAGCTGGGTTGCTCCTGTGTCAACCATGGCTTTGGTGGTTAAAGGACCCTTTCCCCTGTGGCCTAGAGCTAAGCTTGTGCTCCCGCTTAGCCCTCTTGCCGTCTAAGGGGGTAAAAATATGAAAGCTTGCTGTAATGTAGTGGATTGGGAACAAATAATTTGGTGTAATACACCTGTCTCTGATTCATCCCTATCTTGAAGACCTCCCAAGACCCCTATAAATTCACTTATCTCCTAAGATATGAGTGCTTGAGCTATCTTTATAATTCCTGGCATAAAAAGATTGTAAGCTTTAAACAGCAGCTCTGGTGCTAGTGCTTTGGGCTGTCTAACTCGTGGAAAACATCTGCGGTAAGCAAAAAGCATCAAACAGGACCAGCAAACCTTATTTCTTTAAACCTGTGGAAGAAACAGCCTGTCTAGCATTCAAGGTGTTTTAGATCATCTTTTCCTGAAGCTTAACTGGATTATAACTGTTTTTTCTAACAATATTTGTTACTTGGTGGGCCTGTGTTCACAAAATTAAACTTGCAAATAGCATGAAGTTTCTGTGGTATCCCTAAAGAATAGGGTCAATTATATAAATTTAACTGGTCACTGGAATGTATACTGAAGAAAATTAGTGTGAAACCCATTTCTTTGGATCATATTCCTTGTGCAGGTGTTATTCAATGTAACTCATTCACATCGCTCGTGTTAAACTTGATTAGGTTGTACTTTTTCTTGAAACACCTTTGCCTTGCAAGGACTAAATCTCAGGGTCTAGAAACAGTTTTAAGAACTTATCAAAGATAGTAGAGTAAAACTATGTTGTGTTGCCCAACTGTAAATTTGGAGTTTGACTGGTATATTCAGAGCCTAGATAGTGCTTTGGAGTAACCGAATCTGGCCTCAGGTAGGTGAAAGGTCTTGGCCATGCAGGGCACTGTTCCAAGGCTTCTGTTGGTGGTGAAGTTTCCTGAGCCTGTTTGGGTTTATGCTGACCCTCAGGGCTCTGTTTTGACCTTGGCAGCTCATTGCTGTGGTGTTTTTTGCTTGCAGTTTTAGAGCTGAACCCATATAATGTCATCTTGCAGGTGTTAGCACCCTAACAAGCAACTAACTGCAGAGCTGACTGTTGCAGCTGGGGCAGGTTTTGTGCATGGGTTGTCACTGTGTTGTTCTCTTAGTTGCCTTTGCCACCTGTGACTGCATGGGCTCTCGGGAGGGCTACCGGTGAATCAGTGATTGCCTTTGTTGTTAAACAAAATTTCCAGAACTGCTGTGGTCATGAACAGAGGTAAAACGGAGGAAGAGTTTCCACTTCAACTTGAAGCTCTCATTTCTCTGATTTTATTAGCATCACTAGTAACATGTATATACATCATATGCTTTAATTCAGCTGCTGTTCATTCACAGAACATCTTGTATTTGCACAAGGATGATCTGTTTCAGATGGCCGTGAGCCTGATAGCCTTTTAGCAGATGCGAAGTCGAGGCGGGCAACTTCTTTCATCAGGATATGGTTTTTCAGCATTTAATGCTGCAGCTCCCCAACCACGCGCAGCCTTTCTGCCTAAGGGCACTGCAGTGTCAGGAGCAGACACAGAGCAGGCTCACATTTAAAATTAAATGTGGCAGCTACTTAGATTCCTTTAACTCTCATATGTGATGTGAATGAAGTGCCCTGAGTTCAGATGTTAGCAAGTATTGGTCGGAAGGGTAATCAATAAACAGGCCTGCCTTGGAGGAGAAACAAGACTTGTAATTAGGAGTCAGAAAAAATAATGTAAGAAATTAATATTAAACAAATTTACAAGCTGCACTAGCCTGTTTGTATGCAGTGATGCTTGCAACCTTGCAACCCTTGAACTCTCTACATCCTTTAAGCACATTCTTTATTTGTGACGTAAGGAAATTAAGTCATGAGAAGGCACTGAAGTTCAGTCTTTAATATATGTTGCGAGACACTCATGTTTTTATCATTATTAACATTAATTACTATGGTATATAGTAATTATATATATTAATATAAATATTATAAATATGTACAGCTTGAATAGTTGTGTTTTGGAAATTAATTTTTTATAGCTGTTGAAATCAAAAATGCTGGTGTGTGAGCAAACACGTTCTCTTCAAGCATATGGCCAAATGCTAACTGAAGGTTAAGTTTTGAAGTCATCCAATTTGCATTTATTGTATTTGCTTCCTAATTAGTTCTATCTTTGAGACTTCTAGGGTGTGAAGTACAATTATATTCTAAAAACCTGTAACTGTTGCTTCAGGTTAAAGAACAGGACAATGTGCTGGTTTGGGGGGGTGGGGTGTATAATCTTTAAACTAAATTTAGGCTTGTGTAACCTCAGCCTTCAGTCTTTTAATTTCTTAATGCTTGAAGAGGAGCAAAAGTAAGAGAGTTCTCATTAAAAAATAATTCTTCCAGCAATAGCCAGGTTTTAATATCGTATTGTTCTAATATTGTTTTACAAAGAATGCTTGCTGCTATTAATTTGGGCCATATTAAGCAATAGCAGATCTGTTTATTCTGTACCTTGGTGCTGATAAATGGAATAGATTTTGTTTGCAGAATCACCATGACATTGAAAGATGTTATATAACAGCCATAATTTTGGTTAGCAGGAACTCAATATTATGTAAATGTCAGCATAACCCAGCTGACTGCAGCAGGAGGTTGTAGCACAATCAGATTGATTTTTCCATAACGAATGTTAATAATGATCAGTTAATATTAACTGCTTCTTTCTGCTGTGTGATAACAAGGACTCCTGTTAAGTTCCTGATGCTGCGACAGGGCTTTTAGTGTTGTGTGACATCTTATACAGGGGTGGAAAAAGCCCATCCTACCAAAGCACTGTTCAGTAAAGATACTGCAGTGGGTTTTCCAGTCTTCTGCTTGCTCCTGCCTCAGCACCAGCAGCACAAAATGTTTTGAGCAAGCAACCAGATAAGTCATGAAAGCAGAATCGCCTCAGAGGTTGCGATGACTTTGCATAAGGAGTCCATTAGGCACCGTAATCAATATTGGGCTCTTGGATTGTTTGAATATTGATGAAGCGATTGTAGTGGAGAGGTGGATGGGGAATTGAGATGCACTGTGATATGACCAGAGGAACAGTTAATGGGCTAAGTAGAATACGAGTCCAGCAACCACCTTCAAACACTTTGGAATATTCTAAGTTAGCATTAATAATAGAGAAGCTATTATGGCATTCGCAGGCATTTGTACTGGACAAGGCTTGTGTTGCGCTCTGCCCACACAAATTGTCTGCAGACATCAGTGCCGCTACGTGGTTTGAAATATTGCGAAGTCAGTGCCTCAAAAGAGAAGGGATTACATCACCTATGTAGCAGAAAGTAATATGAAATCTTGAACTAGAGAAAAGAAGCAAGATCATAGTTTATTTCTTGCCTATTGTGGTAGCACTTTAAATGACATTTAGGAGGCAGCTGAAATGTTACACTGGTATTGTGGAGTTTGCAAGCACAAGCACTTGTAGTTCTATTATGTAATTATATAAACTCTGTCTTCATCATTAGTATGTGAAATAAAAAATTTAAGTCTTATATAGGTTAACTTGAGCATATATCACTAAACTGGCTTGCACATGGAGAATGAGGTCAGTTCATGGAACAAACTAGCCAAGTGAAAAGACAAGTGGAGATGTTTTTTAAAAGAAAAAAAGTGTGTGTGTGGGGGGGGGGAAATAGTTTGAAGTGAGAGAAGAATCCCGGATAATAGCATGAAATTTTAAATAAGAATTCAGCAGAAAGGCCTGTGAAATTTTTGTCTCATGCTGTTTTGTATGTGAAAGTGACAAATGTGGTGATAAAGCCCTAGCTGTTCTCATGCATTTGTGGGAATGGAGAGGTCTGACCATGGAGGACTGGGCCAACTTACTGGACAGAGATTCTCTAAGTCTCCTTGTTCTGCTCGCAGCCATCATTTTGTTCAACTACTAGTGTGAAGTCTTGTGGTGTTGATTCGGTTCTTTTTCCTTCTTTACTTAACAGAAGAAGAAAGTACTCAGAGCAACTAATTATTTGCAGACCATGACCTGTATGGGGTCAAAATCTGAATAGGGACTTGGAGATAATTGTCTGTTGCTTAGGAAAAATAACACATCTTCCAGATGCTGTGGAAGTGTAGGCGAGTAATGCACCCAGTGTGTGCATAGAGAGGAAGATACAGTTGTGCAGAGCAACAAAAAACTTACAGTGACAGAGGATATTTCAAAAAATAGATTTCCAGATAGTAATAAATACATTTAGCTGCAATTGTTCTCCAGTGACTAAAATAAATGCCTAAAAATAATTGTCTATAAATAAGTGGCTGGCATATGGCCAGTTTTCTCCGCTGTTTATAGAAAAGCAGTGGCTATGACTAGTTTTCCAGCACATGACCTGTTTTGACCCTTACTCTAGCATTACTGACAGGAGACCAGTGCGAGTGAGAACCTTCATCTGCAAGTCCCTTGCCGAAAGAGAACTGGCCTGGGCACATTTGGAGGAAGTTAAGCATTTAGTTTTTGTGAAAAGAGTTTGAAATTACAAAGACTCCTAATTTAGAAATCTTGCTGCTTACTACTTTTTTTCTGCAAATATCACAGCCAAAATCAGTGCGACCTTGACTAGATTTGGTGGTCTCTTCAGTAAGGACTGTTTTGTTTAGTGTTATTTTGGAAAGAGATCTAAGTGTTTTGCATGTGTATGTTTGCTGTGGCATTTCTAGAGGAATCCGAGGGCCCTCCTAGCATTCAAAAGACCAGTACAGTATTGCAGATTGGTTTCTTCATCCCAGATAGTTTTCAGATGATCTCAGTGTTACCTGATGTACAGCTCTGCAGCGCTGCTACCTTGCTCCACCTTGCAGCGTGGACGCTGCCACTGGCTCACGCTTTGGTTATTTGAACGTGTTAATGCTTGACAGAGGCCCAGTGTTGGTACCCACTGTAGTCACTCTAGTGTTGAATGTACAGAATGTCTTTTGGTTTCAGCTTAACATCAAACAGAAACCCACTTACCAAATTTCAGTGCCCCTTTGGTCTGTTTTGTCATGCCAAAACCTGAGGGCCTGAGACAGCTGCCACTATATTCATTTATTTTGTGTATACAGCTTTTCTATTTAGAATTAATCTGCATCTCTCTAACACCTGATACTGTTTGGTGTGCTATCCTGATTTCTTTTTTCTTACCAGGTTTATATGGAATATAAACATTCAGATATCAGAATATGTATTTTTCTATTCATCTTTTACAGACACTACAAGACCATGGACCATTAAATTTGAGTGATACTGCAGAGTCACACTTAGTATCACTTCGGTCTTACCTGCTTGTATATTTTGAGAATGATGTTAAATACCAATTTCTCATTAATAATTGAGCAGAAACAGCATTTGTTTTCTTGTATGTAATAAAGTATATATTTTGTGATTTTTATGAATTCATGCCTCGAAGTTAGAAAATGACTTTTTAATCCATTCTGCCTTTTTTCGTAAAGTATTTCTCTGCTGAAAAATGGGAATGCAAACTCAGCTAAATTCCTTGAAGAGAAAATCATTCTGTCTTCTCACTGTGTCACCATGATTTTAAGAATTGCTTTAAGCTGTACAGGATCCATTTGAGTGTTGTATTTTAGCTTTCATTAGACCCAAATGGTGAACCATAAATCCATGCTTCTAAAGGTACTTATTCCTCACTATTTTTCCCCTATTAGTACTAATTTGCTCTGAATGCTGCAGCTTTTTGCAGTCTCTAGTAAGCTGCAGGATCACTGCAATGCAAATTCTTGCCCCCCTGCGTCTTTAGTAGCTGCATCTTGCACATTCAATAGGAGTGGGCGACAGGCAAGGAGTGCAGTTGCTACCGTAGGCTCAGACCTTTTAAATGACTAGTTATTTGGAAAGTTTCAGGCACCCTGAAAGTGTTCCAGAAGTTCTCTACCACTTCTCTCAGCACTTCCCCAGTGAGGGAAGTTCAGGCAACACAGCTCTGTCACGACAAATGTCATGATAATCCGCGTGTTCTGACTCCCTTGTTTGATTTTGGTTTGTGACATTCAGACCTTTTTTGTGTCCATATTTGCAGTCACTAAAGAACTTGTATCAGTTTCTCACCAGGAGTGCAATTTATTGTATCTGCTTGGTCCCAATTTCTACCCTATTTCTTACAGTTCTGTGTCCCTTCTCTGCTTTGCTCAGACTTGCTTAGGCTAACTGAAATGTTAGGCATTTTACTTTTCTTTCCACATCTTCCATCAGAAGGCATGCACTTTTCTCCTCATGGGAGCACAGGCTTTCAGAAGATAAATTTTGGAGCCGTGTTGGCCTCTGAAGTTTTCTTTTGCTCTCGTAGGGATTCTGGGCTGGTTTTAATTCCCTTTCCTCGCGCCCCCCAGCTTTGAGAAGGAACTTGAAGCTTCCCATAGAGATCCAGTGTTGCCAAGTGGTGTTGGCAGTAATTAGGCTCTTCATTTCACTGAAATTCCCACTGGTTACACAAACTTCATCCCTGACCCACTTTGCTGCTGCTACCTGTGTGAACACGTATGTTCAAGCAGTCTTTAGAATTTGAGGGTTCTCATCCTTTTTCCCTAAATGACTTGCAGCTAGCCAGTATTAGCTGATAGTTAAGATCATTCTAGTAGTCTTGTCTTTTACATCTTTCAATTCTGCTGTTCAAACTCTTAAGGCCTGTTTTTTTCCCTTTTTTTCTTGATTTCTTGTTAACCCCAACATATTATTTTTACCTTAATGGAAAAAATATGGGAGCCCTCTGGTGGCTGAATCACAGCCTGCCAATACCCCTGTAACTGGGAGTGTAAATGAGGGTGGTGGCTCTTGTGTCCTTGACATCCTCTATGGCTGCAGCCTGTGCTCTGAGCTCTCCTTTCTGAGGATGTCTAGGAGGAAAAAAGTAAATAAGTCAAGGCCATAAAGAAGCACTTGTAGAGCCCCCATAAATGACTTAAGGCTTCTACTGGCTGAAGGCAATGGGAGGAGGTTGAAATGCTATGAAATATGCTAGTGTGTGTATCAGAAATAACCTCCATAAACTCTTCTGAGGATCATCTTACTCCACATGTCAAAGCCTTAGGGTGTTTTAGCTCTTACTGTTTTTCTTAATATGCCAAAAAGGGCACTTAAACAGGAGCATCCACTGTGGGAGCTGGTGAGGAACAGCCATTCCGGCCTCCTCCTCCATGTAGACAAGCACTCGCATTGTATCTGCCATCCTTTTTGGGCCATCAAAGCTCTCTTTCTTAGGCTTGGCAATACCACATTTAGAAAAAAGGAGACTGATTTTTGCTGATGCAGAAGGGAATTTTTACTGTACTACTGAGGACAGTAACGTAGGGGGAGAAAGCTGGGGTTTTTTTGGTGCTGTAACAAGGTAGAGTTCCTCACAAAATACAGGAATTTGACTGTATGCCATCATGTTAGAAATAGGCTATTCCAAACCACCTTAATATTTAGATGCTGTTGTTCCTGTACCACGTAAGTGTGACAGTAAAGTGTTTAGGCAAAAATGATATTTGCAGTAGAATAATATGGCTATTCTTCAAATGGCAAAGGTGATGACCAGGCAAATCCAATCATACTACTTATGACTTACGCATGGTGGCTGGCAGTGTTATTACATTACTCTAATAGAGCCAACTGCTGAAAAATGTCATGAAATTCTGGGAATGTAAAATGTGGACTTCCCATGCATGATCTGAGTTGGCATAGTAATGGTATATAATTTCATGCAGATATTTCCAAATGATTCTTCGGGTTCATTAATGTGGTGTTTAAATGTACTCCTGTAAATCACCGTTCTGTGTTCCCTGCTTTGTTCCCTCTGAGCTTGCTGTAGGGACTATTTTAAAGTGCTGGGGAGAGAAAGAAAAAAAAAAAGGGGAGGGGGGGGAGAAAAATGAGCCAAGATCAAAGATGAATAGAAGATATCACAATAAAATATGGATATGGAATATTCACCTCATGGAAGACATTTGCAGGAAGAAATGAACAAAGCAGAATAAAATAGTAGCTGAAAGAAGTGGGGTGGTTGGGTTTTGGGTTTTTTGATTTACACAGAGATAATCAAGGAAGTAATTTTCATGGGAATGATTGTCAGGAGTTAGTGGAGTAAGAAGTGGTATCATACAGTAGACTTGCATGAATGTTGTGTGAGATGAAAGATGCAAAGTATTTGAATGAGTACATAGAAGGCAATTCCTATTAACACCATAGCACAAAGTACTAGATTTTTGTAAGGCCTTTCAAATACTTCTAAAGAAAACATTCCCAACATGAAAAGGACTTTAAAAGTGTTGAAATGATTTCCGGAGTTGGGGAGAGAGTCTGAAACAATAGCTATGAGGTGTGAATTGCTTCCTTCATTTCAGCTAAATCTAATTTGAATTAACTTGCTTGTGCGTTGGTTAAATCACTATTCAGGTAACTGATTTAGGGAAGATGATTTAAGGACTTAATATGCTTACTCAGGTTTGCAAATCCACAGGATTTTTTCACACCCAAGTTTCTATTTGACCTTTAATTCTTAAAACTTCGCCATCTGGTTGTGCTGGTGAGAGCAAGTTTCTTTCACAGGGGGGGTCAGGATTGGGAGTGAGGTTTGGTGTTTTCTTTATATAAAGTCCTTACAACTCTTAAGCATAATGATAGCTGATAGACTCATGATGACCCTTTTTCATGCTCTTCCTCCTGATAAAAGTGCTAAAAATACATAAAATGATAAAATGATAGCTGCAATTTAGAATTGCAACTTTTCATCAGCATTCTCACTGGATTAGTGTTAATTTCAACTACTGAAATTGTGATCACTGTTAATAACATGCTCCTTTATAGACCTTTAATTTCATGCCATAAAGAATTGCTTCTTTAGCAGTACTTTTATATGGCATTTAGTATATTCTAGCTTGCTGTTCTATAGCTTTCAAGAGCATTACAATATTAATATTACCCTTTTTTCAGCTGCCTTTCTAAACTTAATCATCTTTAGTGAAGCTGCATAGGAAGATACAAAAAAAATGATTCATGGCAGATTGCTTTAGTATTGATGGCATGTAATTAAGTCCAAAATTTGTAAAAGTGGTAACAGTACGGAATGTCTTCACTGCATTTACTCAAAGGCAGTTTAAGTTTAATACCTTCTATATTCAGTAAAACTTTAAAAATAAAACATCTATCTTTCCCATCAGTAATTTTTTGATTACTTTCTACCAAAAAGATGAAGAGAAAGTCAGTGCTGCCCATAGTAAGACATGTGGTCCTTTAATAAACTTTATTTTTCTTTTCAGGGTAATTGTGGCTGTTTCAGGCAAATGGAATCTTTTCTGAGATCAAAGTTACTAGGAGCAGAAAGTTGAGTTGTTAATCTCTAGTGTTCTAGTGGCACAGCAGTGGAGTACCAGTGGTAATTGGATATGGAAAAAATTCACATACATTGGGTCTTTTATTTTTACTTTGTGGAGAGGGAGAGTTTAGTATTTGTTCAGTTAATGCTTGTTCCCAAACATTCTGCAGAACTAAGGTGACCTATACTGATGATTGATTGACACAATTTCTTTTCACATTTGATTTGAAAAGTGTGTGTGTGTGTGTATATGTGTGTGTGTATATATATATATATATACACATATACACACACACACACACACACCCCTTCAAATTAGTTATCTCTCATTGTTTCTGGATTTTGAAGTTCTTGAAACCTGTCCATAATGTTTGTGATGCTTTATTTCAAAAAGCAAGCTACCTAGTTTTGGAAATCCTGCTTGAGGAATGGTAACAGTGTTGACATGGTCCCAGTCTTGACACAGCTTCACTTGCCAGCTTTTCATCCAAGAATGTGCTGGCTGATTATCTCTGCTACAGCCAACAAAAATGCTTGAAACTATTGTGATCATGTCACTACTGGACTTGAAATGTAATGCAGTAAGAGGAAGAAGTTTTTACAACAATCCCTTGTTTTTTCTGACTGCAGAGACCTTTGGACATCGTATCCATTCAGGTAGAAAGGGTTATGTGTTTGACCATGAGTAGAAACTGTATTTTTGTAACACTGAAGGCTGTAACGTTGGTCAGGAATCAACATGACCATCAGAAATGTGTATAAGGTGCTCCATGAACAGCAGCAATTCTCTCTTGTTCACTGGACTGATCAAATAATTTGTTTTAAAGTTAAGCTGATCACAAGAGTAGTAGTATTTAAATGTTTTTATTTCTGTATGTTGTTTTTGCAGACACTTAGTTATGAAGGCCATGAGGAAAAGCTTTTTTTTTACTGTGAGGGTAACAGAGCGCTGGACCAGGTTGCCCAGGAAGGTTGTGGAGTCTCCTCCTCTGGAGATGTTCAGTAACCACCTGGATGTGACCCTGTGCCCCGTGCTCTGGGTGTTCCTGCTTGATACAGCAGGGGGGGTTGGACTAGATGATCTCTAGAGGTCCCTTCCAACCTTAACTATTCTGTGTCATTCTGTCATTTTCTTCACCACCAACTATTTCTTTTTAAAGAAGTAGTTCTTCAGCTGTAATGGGTTGGGAACTGAAATATCTGAGTTTATTGGATTTTTCAACTGTGTTTGTATTCACTGTCTGGTAATAGCTGGTATGCATATGTATAACCTAAAGCAAATGTGAAGTACTTAATCCTTTCATTCTGTAGTACTCATGAATTGTTAATTTACAGTTTATACTTTGCCTAATGGCAATCTGCTGGTATCCACAACCTCTCAGCTCCCTAATGAAACTATGCTGGCCTTGCATTGTAAATGGGACAGTAGTTCTCTAATCTCTCCTCTCCTAGCAGCTTTTATTATTTCACATGCCAAACTGACAGAAGTCAGCCTGCGGTAATGACCCCAATCCGTTTCTATACTGAGAACTGTTTTGACCGCAGGTCATCTTAGTTTCTTGATGTCCTGCTGATGAATATTTATCCTTCTCATGTCTCTTGTTGCACCAGCCAGAGGATACCTTACTCCTTTTACTTTAAAAAGGCCAATATTTGCATTAAGGTTAGTGAAGTCAGTAGCCAGCCCTGCTTCATATTTAGTACCTAAATTAAGGCTGCAATGGATACTGGTAAAGCATTTTTAGTGTGAATACATTCCTATCTGCATATTTTTACTTTATTTTGTGATTGCCCTTCCTATAAGGATTGTAGTCATCGTAATAGGTTCAGAGAAGGGGGTGGTTTTGTATATGTGTCCTGGTGAATTATCCTTTCCTGAAGGAAACACCATCTCAGTGTATGTTCTTGCAATTCCTTTTAGCAAGGAGACCAAAAGGACAAGAAGACCAAGCTTCCATTGTAGTGATGGGACAACAGGATCTTTCAAAATTAGCCCAAGTACTTGATGAATGAGTCCTTTTAAAGTCCAGGAGCAGCACACAGGAAGATGTGGAAAACTTTACAAGGGAATTTAATGCTTGCTAGCAAACTATCACATGGCAGATTTTAAGGAGCACATTTTTGAAATCTAGTTAATATTCTCAAACAGATGGATTGCTAGGCTTTGAAGACCCATTTTTCAGCAGGGTGTAGATGAAGAATTAATGTGCTACAACAATTCAGTCTCCCACAAAGAAAGATGTCTGGCACAGGTTGCAGAAAGGCGTTCCTTTTGTGCGGATCTTTACATCATCTGGTTTGAAGTGGGAATAACATTGTGACAGCAGCATGAAGAATCTGCCCTTTTTGCCTCCTTGCTCGTTCAGATCTGAGCAGCAAGCAGGTGCTGACAGACAGTAATGGCTCGTCTTGGTATAATAATGAGCAGGATTCAGATGTGTCGATGTGCAACCTGACCAGCACGAGAGACTAGGCTTGGCAAAGAAAAGAGCTTGTGTAATACAAACCAAAGCATGGCTACTGGGTCTAATTTTAGTCTTTCTGGCCTTGACGATGTCCTTTATTTTGGTTATTTTTATTTATAAATTTATTTTTGCTTTTGTTAGCTCCTTAGGCCATTTGAGTTATGGCAGAGTGCCTGGATTTCAGTCCTAGAATTTGGCTGGTTCTGTGTACCCTGCAGACAAATCTGCTGCATACTGTTTTCTCCCTAGGATACCCATTTACTCTGTGATTGCATTCTGACCATTTATTTTAGCTATGTAAAGAGCATTTTGAATGATAGGTAAAGCCCTCTGGAAAGGCTTCACCCCCAGAAATCTTACTATCTTCTTCAATCTAAAGGCATTTTCCATTCTAGGTATGCAGCTTCTGTCTTTGAAATGTTGAAAACATGCTCTTTAGGAGCCTGAAACAAGCCATCCATTAGGCTGAGACAGAGTCAAGTTTTGAGTTTCCCCTTTTTTGCCATCCTCACTTATTCTAGAGCCTGGTAGGTAGGTGGATATGTAACACAGCATGTTGCTTCTGTAAATGAGAAGATACATACACATAGTATGAGAAAAAAAAACCCTCGTCAGCAGTTCTGAAGAATGATGCTATTTGTTTAAAACTATTGAATTTTTAGGCTCATCATCCTTTTGAGTTAGAAGTCTGCTATACAGCCACTTGCCTTCGGAAACTGGAGGGTAGAGAGATGAGACTGAGAATGCAATAGTGATTCAGGATGATTGCTCTCTTACAAGTTTGGTGTAGTATTTTGTTAAACTTTAAAATAGTTTGACGTGCCTGTCATCGTTGAACAGTGTATTACAAAAATTACAAAAATAGACTCTGAGAGAAGAATGCTCTTTCCCTAACCTCTGTTTTGGAACAGACTCTATGTTGGGGTTTATTGTGTGTGTTTGTGGTGATGGTGTTACAGGTCATTGCAAGGTTAGGACTGTTCGAGTTAGAGTAGCAACAGAGTTTAACACTGGGTTTCAGGAGGTACTGTACTAATACAGATTAACATCGAGTTCCTTTTTAGGGGAGGCTTATTTCACTTTTTGTTGTTTGTTTTTGTTTTGTTTTACAAAATCAAAACACTATCCAAAAGAAATTAATTGCATAGTCTTTGGCTATGGACAATTACATTTATAAAAATGTAAACACTTCCATGTATAATGTATGTATTACCCGGAATAGAAAAGGGGGGGGGGGGGTTGTAGAAGCATTTAAGAATTAGAAAAAAAAATTTCCAATTGACGAGTTATTGTCGTGACCATCTACACTATGGAGTTGCTCTCTTCTGAAGTCTTTGCAGTTTGGGCCGCTGGATAAAACAGGGAATTAAGTGTCTTCTGTCCATCTTGTAGTTCCTTTGTGTCGGGCAAACACAGATTTTTTTTTTTTTTTTTTTTTTTCTTAGCTAGCTGGTACAGGAAAAGGCAGCTTTTCCTTGGTTCCCTTCATGAGGTATTAACCTCTTGTGTCTCTATTATTAGGTACCCTCATTGCCGGCTTCACAGGTTTGGTTTGTCGTTCACTGCATGAGTCTGAGACACACATTAGCAGGCTGTAACTTAATTTTCTCAGAATCTTATTGGGATCTAATTTCATGTACTGCTATTTGTTGTTATGGAAACAGTATAATGAGTTCAGTTGTATAGGGGTGGAAATATCACGTACAGTTTCTGTGCAGGATAAAAATGACAAAATGGCATTTCTATAAATGGGTCTCTAGAATAAACTGCTTCAGTGGGACTCGTGAAGTTTTCCTTCCAACTAATTCTTCATCATTCTACATTTTTTCCAAGTAAGTGGCAGAAGAAACATTTTAAAAATAAAAATCGTAGGAGACTTTTTGTAAAAATAGCAGAACATCTACTTTTCTAATTTAAAGTATAAGAAACAATCAGAGAAGGCAAGATACTGTGGGGAAAGTGTCCCTTTAATACTTCCACAACATTAAAGAATATCAATGTAACATACCTTTGTGAGATAATTGAAATTGCTGACTGTTTTAACTAACAGAACTCTTTTAAAAGTGTCACAGAATTCTGTCCCACAAAAAATACAACAATATCCCAGTATACTTGAGGTAGCTGATGCTGTCATCCTTGAGGTCTTTGTCCCTTGCTAGGAATATATATAGAAATTTACCAAATATGTTATGGTTGTCATCTGTGGTGATAAGAGATTCATTGAATACTTACAGAACTGAAGGAAATACAGGCTCTTGATGAGAAGGGCTAAACTGTTTTTACTGATGATTGCTATTTGTTCCTACTTTCTCCTTTGACCAGTGTATCAGGGTGGTAATTTAAGAGGATTCTCACTATCTGGGTAGCAGGAGTAATGCAACATCATGGTTTTTCCTCTTTTGAAATGGTAATACTCTCTTTTAGATATGGGCCTTGCATTAATTTTGTTTTAGTTTGAAATCTGAAGTGTAAACCTCAAGCATAGTATAAATCTCACTTCTTTCTGGAAAGTTGACAGAAAAGCTCACTAAAAGGCCTGTCTCTGTGTCCTTCATGCTTGGTATAGCACTAGGTTTACATCAGTAGTTTTAGTTTATTCTGCAAACTGAGGGGAAGTTTGAGAAGCTGGGACCTCATTGCACTAGCATTTCATGAAAACAAAAAAGAGAAAGCCAAAAAAAAAAAGTATCAAAAGAATTTATAAGATAGACAAGTATCATCATTTCTTAAGTAGAAAAAAATCTATTTCTATTAGCAGCCTTAAACAACACTTTCAGGAGTGTTAGATCTGAGAATTGCATAGCTCCCTAATTAAAGAATATCTGGAATGAAAAAGAACCTTAAATCACTAGCACTTAAGTTAGATCTTGTAAATCTTGGAGATTTTTTTTATCTCTATGGGAGCAGTTCGAACACCTGCTTAGTAATGAGCTTCCCCTATCAATTCTGTGATCTAACTGCATTCTGCACAATGTTTAAATCGGGTGCTGTCTGAGGCACAGAGGGGTCTGTCCTGGGGCTCTTCCTGCAAATATTATTTGCACAAAGGCAGGTCAATGATTCCCTCAATGCGCTTGTGCTCGGGGCTTATTCGCTTGCAGTTTGGATAACTGTCTGGGCAGGTTCTATGGTTTAAATACAATAAGCAAAGGAGCAGATAAAAATGTGTCTAGCCACTAAGATGAACATATTTAAAATTCTTTATTCCTTCTAGGAACTGTAGAAATTTATATTGCTAATGTAGAATTTACATAGGCTAGATCAGTCTCAAATAAAGCTTTGCTTTTTTTTGGCTCACTTTCATAAACAGTACTTTTTCCATGATGCTGCCTTTTGCTTCCTCTAATTATTTGCTTATTAATATATAAAGCAATTTATCACATTCATAAGCTGATTTTGTAGAAGACTTTTTAGCTTAATGAGATTAGACTCTGGCAATTTGGTGAAGAAGCCGCACGTTGAGAAGCTGCAAGTTTAGTCCATTCAATTTTCATGTGTACCTGAAAACAAAACAAAAAAAAAAAACAAAACAAAAAAAAAATTATGTACTAAACTATGAAATATTTTGCTAGCGTCTGTGGTCTTGGTGATGTTGAAAAATGAGCACAAGCAGACTGTTATCCTGGAGGAGATGGACAGAAGAGAAGGGTAGGACTGGATCATGGGAAGAGGCTGTCTGGGTAAATCTCATTATTTGCTGCTGTTCTTACTAAGAGTAAATTTCTTTGTGACTTGCAAAGGTGAGAAATTTAGTTTAGCTGTTGAAATTATGCATTTTTTCCTCAGTGTCTTAAGCCAAAAAGTTTTTTGCGAAATAGATTTAGTTAAAGAACAGGTAGTCCGAACATCAGTGGCTAGGGTTGTGCCCAAATATATGTGGAGATAGCTATGTCCAAAAGCAATTGGTCCAAAGAAAAAAAGAAAAAAGATATGTGGCTTCCAGAGAATTTTAGAAAACAGGCTAAGCTAGATTTAAATTAGATGTACTTTCCTATGAGTAGATTTCAGATGGTCACATTGGTTTTATCTTCTGCTTGATTTTTATTTTATTTTAGAAATATGTATTTAGTTGCATCAAAAACTGGTTGTGATTATTGCAATTATTAAAGGTATTTAGCAATCATGGGCTACAGTGTTTAAAGTTACTTCACTCCTAGGCGCTGTCTGGGATACACTAGCTGCAGAGTGCTTACAGACTATCTAAGCTACCCTTATTCAGTCCATTCTGCATTTTGAATTCTTTTCATACTTTTATAAACAACAGTCTGATTCTTCCCTTTGCTTAAGATGAACTTCTACTTGGAATTTGCTTCACATTCTGTTGAAAAAAGGAAAAAATGGAATTCATAAACTTTCCAAAAGTGTAACTGTTTCTCTGCTGATGATCTTTTACATATTTCTCCTATTATCTTGTCTCTTTAAATTGCATTAAATAGCACATGGTTCTAAAATGTAAAGGAATGAATGCTTAGAACATGAGGTTCTTGCAGAATGGGCACAAAAATTTCTACTCTGCAAAACACTCAGTGTCAATGAAAGACTATGACCATCCTGATGGACATAACATGGGAATTTTGGCATTGTATATGCTAACTATATAGAGTGATTATAGAAGGAGTTTGTAGTTACTGGTTTAGGGTTGTTTGGTCATGATGGTGGTTCTTAACACTTGCAGGAATTTCTGCTGTTTCTTTCAAATTGTTCCAGAGGACTTGGGGTGGGAGGAGAAGGAAGAGGTAAAGAAATGACAGACTGAGGAATGTGATTATCAGAGCTGTGGGTTTAAGAGCACTGTGAAAGCTAGAGGCCTCTGATTTTTCCAAAAAAGGCACGATTTTTGTTTTATGACATTTTGTAGTATCTTTAAAAGCTAGTCAGAATGAAAGTGCTATTTTTACCTTGGATCCTGGACTTGATATTTATCTTTTATATAAAACATTAAAAATATTAAAAAAATCATTCCTGCACAGGCCTTGCAGGAAACAGTAAGGAATTATTCTCGCCTCAGGGTAGCATCTTTGATCAGGGCGTAGGTATCACTGATGCTGCATCTCAGACGCAGTTGAGCACGCTGAGTTGTCTGGCTGTTACTTGGGAGGAGGAACTGGGTGTCCCCTGGGACCCACCCTTTTGCTTGGCCAAAAAGGCTCTGGAGGAGGAGGCTGCTTGGTGTCTTCTGGGGTGAGGAGCTTTAAGAAAGGTGCATCCTTAGGGGTAATTCCCATAACCCGCTCATTTGGTGCCTAATGTTGTGTGGAGCATACAACCCCCGGGCAGGATTACAGCTGGGCAAGTTCATGCTTAGTCACAGATTACTAATATAAGACAGACAGGGTGTGTGTTAACAGTATTTCAAAAAGAATTGCCTGTCCTAAAGCATTTCACTACTTTTGTCTGGACTCTGATAGCCTTGGCAATATAAATGAGTTTGGTAAATCATTTATTTGAACTTTTGGGGGTAGTTTTGATAGTGAGATTACACTGGTGTAGATGCAACTGAATAAAGCCAAAGTTACCAATAAACCATGAATTAGCATGTTAGAAAGTAGTATATTGAATGTTTAGCCTAATGAAAATATACTTTCATCAATTAAGCAAATAATAAAGCTAGTTTTGAAAAGTGTTTTTTTCTCACAGTAATGCAACCAGATTTGGTGAAAGAAATATCTATTTTTCTTGTGATCAGTGTCTGGTTTTAAGAGAAATGAGGCAGTTTGTGGGAGACTGTTCAAAGGAAACAGCCCACACATGAAGAACTTGTCTTTTTGTATGAGTAATACAATTCAAGGTGTTTTTCAGGACACTAATTTCTATACAAAATTCTGAACTAGCAGAAGCACTGCATAAACATGTGCCTTGGTGGAGACACTCACAGCTATGTCTTTTAGAAACACTTATGCAAAGTTTTGCTGACAGCATCTGCAGTGACAGGGATTTATTGGATAGTATAATTACATTCAGGAGCTGGCAGGAGACCTGGCGGGTAATTAAACTTTTATGTTAGTTTATTTTTTTTAAAGTAAATTTGTTTTGATCGCAAAGTTAAGTGTTTGGGAAGGAGCAGGGAGTGACGATGCTGGTGCTACACGCAGAAAAGATGACCCACGCAGGCTTGGAGTGACAGCAGCCTCCTCCTCTGCAGGCAGTGGGAAACTGCAAGAATCTTCTTTGTCGCGGGGCCTCTCCCTCCTGGGTTTTGAGGAGAAAATAAATGCAACAGCTTTTCTCAGTCTTAGGCTAATCTCATATCACTTTGCTTACTATTTATTTTAACTTTAGTTTGAGTTTGCAGCAAACAGTCAGTGATGGGATGGCTTTAAAATAAGTGAATAGTAGTCATTGCTGACAAACCTAATAAATGCATTTTGTACATAAGGTACCATAGGCTAGCAAATACTGTTTGCTTTGGAGAAACAAGAGCAAAGAGGCTAAGCAGCCCCAGTGATAGGCCCTGTTGCTTATCCATGCTCTGAAATCTTCTTTCAAGCCTAGTACCTGAGAATCTGATCCTAGTATTTTCTAGCTGGCTGATGGAGGGGAATTCCAGCTGAGGTTAGCCTTAAGTTTCCCATCAGAAAATGGCACTAATTTACTTGTTTCTTGTTTCATGGCTTGTATATTCCATGCTAGTACAAATTATGAATGCCACTAATTTTACTGGGGTCTTGGCAATAGCAACAGATGATATGGAGGCATTTATACTGTTAAGCAGTTCCTTGATCCTGATGTTTGGTTTTGTGTCCTAATATGCATCTTTTCCACTTAGACTGGTGTTCATTGAGCCATCTTTCTTTATTTCCATTTTCAATTCTGTGCCTGTGTTAAAAGGATCTCAAACTCCTTCTTTTCATCCCTTAAGGCAGAGCTGAAGTTTGCTGTGTTGGAATCGGAGACTCTCGTTTGCTGCTCTGCTTATCTTGTGGTATTATTGTGGGAGCCCTGGTTTGTAGCACTAGTTGTGTGTTTTACCGTTGGAGCGCTGAGGTTCGTGGTTGTCCTCGCTGGGGACGAGCAGCTGCCCTGGCAGCTCCTGCAAGCCACCCACAGCCTGGAGCGTGCACCTCTGCTCTACGTTTGGAGGGCATTCTGGAGCTAAAATACTATTGAAATCAAGAGGTTTTAAGGACTTAAAAGCCTCTGTGAGTCTAGAAAGCCTGTAGTTGAAGCTCACGGTTGAGGCAGGAGAGGGTTGTTGGGCTGAGGTGGTGATCTAGGTGACCTGCACTGTGAGTTGGGACAGCAGTGATGTGGCCAGACAGGAACAGAAATAAAGAGTTCCATAAAGGGTTTTTGACAGTGCAACCTCTGCATGAGCATAATCTGTCTCTAAAGTGTGACATGGAGTAAACAGATTGGGGCTCCCTGGACAGGAGGATGGATTTCTATGGGCGGGAGATATGGGAAAGGGGGCGACAGGCAGGTATTTGTAATGAATGTTTGTGTCGGAGACACTGAAAGAGCTTTCAAAGAGCTCTGAAGTTATGATAGTATAGAGCTCTGTGCGTGTTAATCTGTCTTGCAGTGACATAAGATGTAAAAGAGCCAATACTATATTGTTGAGAAGATACTTTCTTTCCAAAATAAATATCAATCCTTGCCTTTTACTAGTAAGAATGAGACAGAGCATGTGCAGACACTTAGCATGTATGTTCCTTTGAAGAACTGGACCATTAAGTCAACAGACTGTGCATGAATAATTAAAAGGTATTAGATAGGTAGAGTGTTCTGTGGGTTGGGCTTGACCTCTAGTCTTTGTCATGGTACAAGATGAGTTCATAAACTGTAATTAGTGTGTGGATAGTGGTTTGAAGGCTATTTCAAGGTATTGTGCAAACACTTACAAGCAAGAGTGTCTCATCCATCTTGCAGACAAGGCAAGAAGCAGCTACAATCGCTGTTCCTGCTGCTGGCGCATAGGCAAATCCCTTTTGGGGAAGATGTGTATTTTCCAGTATTTCTGTTCTCAGTTAGCCTGGGAATAAAAAAAGAAACATCCCTGGCAGAGCACCCAGACACAAGACTACTTGAGACTACATATTCTGGATTAGTTTCTCTGCAAGTGTGTCCCTTATAGACTTCCTTGGGTCAAAGGAAGGTGTCATGGCACACAACTAAAATGACCATCCTGATTGCTCAGGAGATGTCCTCACCCTCACAAAACAGTAGCAAAAACAATAGTCCCTTTCTTGGAAAAGACTTATGGAAAGGAAATGTGTATACCTCTAAAGAAGGTCCTCCAGCACCGTTTTCACTAACGAATTGATTCTGAGTACGTCATTGGTGTTAGCAGTAGTTCTGGTATGAGGGGGGATGGCCTAGTATGATCGTGGTGACTTAAATTGAAGCAGTGCTGAAGTGGCCATGAATTTCAGTTTAATTGAAATAGCAAAAATATCAAGTAGAAAAGATCAGTCTGACAACAGGAATGGGGGTGGCATAGCCAAATTCAAGCCATAACAGGTAAATATAGACCCAATGAAAAGTAAAACTTTAAGGAAAGCTTTGGAGGATTTGGAGGATTTAATTCAGAAAAAACACTCCTTCTGGTATGCTGTGACTCTCCGCTTGTAGCGTAGCAGGCCATAATGAATAGGAAATACCTTTCCTGGGGGGAGCTCCGCTGCGGACGTGCGGGGTGGGTGGGAGAAGCCCCTCGCGGGGCTGTTCCTGGCGCTGGCGCACTCCCAGCTCAGTGTCTGCCTGGTGCCTGGGATAGACGTGAGGAATGTGGTGCAGGGGGAGCGGGAAACTCAAAAGGGGGTGGAAAATGGAAAACAGAAGGAGCTGGCCCGGACGCACAAGCTGTGCTCCTTCCCCAGTGCATCATGCAGAAGTAGCTTCTTGTGTTTGGATGAGCAAGTTTAACCTCCCGAATAACTACTAATAGTGCAGGCTATAGGTGTCAGTTGTTGTTCAGCTTGCACGTTTGGTGCTCCTCTCCCCCTTTAAGCAAGCAGTTAGCCTTCACAAGGCGAGACAGATCCAATGCTCCTTTTGTTTTCAGTTGTTTGAATCCAGTGGAATAATAAAGGATTTCTGGGAACTGCTGCTTTGCATAATCTTCTCCAAATTTGTGCCAAGGTTTGGATCTCTCCCTGAGATTTGGAATGCTGTAAGGAAATAAGTTGGAGCAGAATTACTTTAATGGACAAAAGTGACTGTCAGAAAATTGGTTTTAAATTTCCAGGATAGATTGCCTTTTAATTTCACCACTGAGTTTGCAAAATTACCTACTGCAGTGACAGCTTCCAGTACTTCAAAATGCCACTTTTAGAAGCACCATCAAAAGCAGATTGAGGCTGTTATCCCACATACTGTTGTTTCTGAGCGCTGATGCCAGGAAGGGACCATTTTGTAAGGCTCAACATTATACAGAGCTGCCCTTTGGAGACTTTCAAGTGCTTTTCCACTTGTGTAGGTAATTTCAAATCTGTATTGCTGTGCAAGTCTGACCAGGTCTCACCAGATCTTAATCCTGCGGCCACTTAGAGCAGTGAGCCTAGGTTTGTTTAGGACTTTTGTGTCACTGGATGCCTACTAGGCAACGTGAGGTTTTCTTGACTCCAGAACTGCATCCTGAAGGGCAAGGCTGAGCTTGGAGTTTAGCTCGGGTCTTCTCAGAAGCACAGGCAAAAGTGTATTTTGTTCTTCTAGCTGTGATGAGCCAGGATTTTCCTTCCATAGGCAGTGTGAATGCAAGCAAAAATACATGGAGCTCACCTGAAAAAGCAGTATTCCTGCTCTTTGCAAGATAGGAAAAGCCAAGCCAGGAACTGCTGCTTCTTAGCAAGGGCCAGCCTTTAATTTAACTGTAGTCATCAAATTGAGCATCAGAACCTGCTCGTATTCTTCATGCCTTGCAGGGCTCTCCTGGAGAGGAAGAAGGAGCAGTAGGGAACCAGAGTTACACATGTTAAAGCGGTTGGTGGAAGTCCAAGATGAAAGAGGCTCTGCAAATATAAGATCACTTCATTATGTAAAAATAAGGTGCCTGTAATTGCATCTCTAAATATGCTGATGTGATGCTGGGTCTAGTTTTGTAATGTTCAGTAAGGCTGTAGTGGCAGTATCTTTGAAAATTAAAATTTTGTTTAAATGTGCACTTTAATCTGGCACGAGTTGCTGCTCTCCCTGGTCCCTCTTGCTCCCGCTGATATTCAGCGTGGTGGTGCCCTGACTTAACCCTCCGCAGAGCAGCACGAGCGCTGGCGTGGCCCCGCGGGAAAGGTGACGCGGGGAGAGGACGGCTCCTTGCACCAACAGCTCGGGGCTGGGCCAGATGATGTGACCTCAGTGATGTGGTGTTGTTTTTCTCCTAATTAGACTAGGAAATAGCTGTCTATTATCAGCATTAATGCTGTTGCTTGGCTTGTTGTTCAGCCGCCAGCTCTCGGGCCATGTGATTTCATGGAATGTGGGTCTAAGATAAATCTTTTTTTTTTTCTCCCAACTTCAATTATAGGATATACCTCAATGTCCAAATGCCTCCTCAAGTGCTTCTCTTTGTTTTTCATTTCTGTGTTTTCCTCTGTTCGTATAATTCATGCCCATTTATTAGGTTTGAGGTTTCAAAGGTCTGTGTAAGCACTGGTAAAATATTTCACGACTCACAAATGATGTACTATTGTTATTCCAGTACTGGGGCTAGAGAAACCTGAGACCTTGTCAATTATTTAAATGTGTGTATGAGGCTGTGAGTGAGGAATGGAGAGCCTAGCGCACACACAAGGACTAGGAGCTCTGCCCGACATCCAAGTTAACCCTCCTTTGAATGCGCTTACAGTCCCAATGACCCTCTGAGGTCCTTTCCAAGTTATTCTATAAATCCATGTGTGTGGCCACGGCGCAGTGTCAGTCCTGGATGCTGTGGACCTGTATTAGCAAATAGCAATGCATGAGTTAAAAGTGTCATTGCAGAAACAAAGTAAAGCTAAAGAGATGCTGAAGCATTATGTTTGTTTTGTATAATCAGGCTAGGGAAGAAACTTTCTACAAGTCATAATTCAAAGTCCTGTTTTAAATGCAACAAAAAGCTTTATGCATATATATATATATGTATATTAGAAGTATATAAATTCAAACTTCTGACTGAGGTCAGGATTTGTAAGTGACACCACTTGACACCATTGTAAGTCACCATTACATGTGACACCAGTCATATGGAGAAAATAATCAGTCATAACTCAATACTAATAAGCTTCATTCTTGCTTGGCTTTTTAGAGCTGAAATACTGTTTAATATGTCCTTGTTTTCCTTTTACTTTATTTGTATTCAATGTATTCAATTTAGATGTTATGTATTTCTTTTATCATTTTGTTTTCAAAGAAAATCATGCAGAGAAGACTAACACTGTTGTATGTAATGGAAAGCGAGCTTAGGAGTCATTTGCTGATATGAACACCTTTTCATTCAAGCAACTGATAATGAAAATATCCCCTGGGAAAATACTTCCTACTGATTCCTGTTGTACTTTTTTATTCTTTAATGCTGTATTACTTAGGTTTTGGGGGCAGGAAAAAAAAGAATCATTTTTATCTTAATTTGTCTTCTGTGACTAACTTGTGTTTTTATGCTCCCTTATTGTGCTGGAATTGATAACGTCATACAGATTTTTTCAATAGTTGAAGTTGGCTGATTATTGAAAAGATTTTAGTATTTAAAAAAAAAAAAAAGCTTTTAAAAATTGGTATTTCAGAAGTTGCTGGAGTGCCTGAAGTTCTTCTCTGGAGCCACCTCTCGCTTCTCTTTCATTCAGAAGCGATTTGGTTTGGTCCACAAGCACAAATATTGAACATAAGGTATCCATGTGGCTGCACACGTGGATATACCTCTGTGAGCGGAATCCCACGCTTCCCTTTCTTCTTCCTTTTATCCTTCAGAAGATGAAACTTTCTGATTACTGTTTTGCTGCGGTTTTGACTGGTTTCCGTACCCATGAATATCCCAAGGAGTCATTAATACCTTTTGTCATGGGATTTGCACATGCAGATGTCCATTCTGTTATTCTGCTGTGATCCAGCTGAAGGCTTTTCCAGCTCCCTTCATAAAGGCTTAGGAGAAAAAGAAAGCACTTTCCAGAGGTGAAAGCAATATGCTAAGTATTAATTTATAGGTAGCAGCAATTGTATTTAAGGGGCTCTATGTAAAGACTTCAAGACTCCTTTGATTGGATACTGGATTTTGGTTGCAAAATAGAATGATTTGTAGGTGTTTTTTTTTTCTTTTTTTTTAAGAAAAGGAGGAAAAAGAAGGAAAAGGTGCTGAGGCGATAGCAAGGTGCCCGGCGCAGGTGTGGGTGTCAGCTAGGTGGCCGTGGGCCCGGGGCACCCGAGCCGCCCCGCAGGGAGCACCAGGGCTGTGCCAGAGCAGTCAGAAGCGTCGTCCCCTCTGCCCTGCTGCCAGCTAAGGGCCGTGAGCAGCGCTAGGTGCAGGGACAGTCCACTTTGGCTATTTTAGCTACAAATCAGAGCAATGTAAGGCAGTGTTTGGTGGAGTCCCCTGTTTCCTTATCTAGCTAGTGACCTGTCTGGAAAGCTATAAGGCTCCCTGGAAGTTAGGGATGCTCAAGTGAGTTTTCCAGGGGATGCTTCAGTCTGTTCTGTGTTGTCAAAGGAAATACTGTCAGATTTTTGAACTGAATGTGGTATTACAAAGTTAACTGCATTTGTGTTTCAAAAGCATAGTTAGCAGTTCAATTAAAATAACCTGATCTTTATCTTGAAATTTCTGATTAATAAAAATCTGTCTATATAAAATAGCAATTCCATTTTTAGT
>VZSV01000012.1:8172390-8186524 GCA_013398735.1 Nothocercus julius
ACCCCTAAGGCTTGACTTATGCTGAAGCAGTGCATTTTTATCAACGTTTAGCTGCAAATCTTTCAGGGTACCATGTGAGCCCAGCATGCTGTCTTTTCCTAAGAGGAGGCAGTAGTGGTTCTGAGCAAGGCATTGATTCTTCTGCCACCATGTGGCTGTCTTGCTTACCCTCAACAACCATTTTAAGAAAAATACAGGGCTGCGCTTTTATAAAATCTGGCTATAAACAATCCCAATAACTATTTTATTTTTGGTGGTCAGACTTTAACTTCTGTTCTTCTCTTTGAAGATTTCACTTGAAGGTACACATTAGTGAGAAAATCATTTAGTAAAAGGAAAGGTGTGTGCGTGTGTTCACCTGCTAGGATTCATAGCAAACTATATATCCCTGGTTCAGCCCTATCTTTATCTTGTTGGAAAGAAGTGATCAAGATCTTTCATTTGATATGCTAGAATAAGGTTGATTGCTATATTTTGAATTCAAAAATTAAATAAGATCTTCTAATTAAACCGTTCTTCTTCCTGCTCCCACTTTCACTATAATTTATTGAAAAGCTACCTTGTTTAAAAAATGTTTCCCCTCGTGTTTAACAATTTCGCACTGAATGGGAGATGGACTTGGAACAGCAAATTTCAATACAGCTGGATTCCCTGTGATTTTTTTCTGCAAATTCCTTTTTTATCCATTCACATAATTCCTAATTGGACCCTGGATATCACAACCAAAAGAGTGGCGGAGGCCAGGATTTGCACACTTTATGTAAGAGTGTCTGACATGTCCGACCCACTGCTTTCCTTTCCTTCCCTCTGAGCTATTTTCCTACAGCACTTTCACATTTCTTGTCAAAATAACCAGTCGCCATAAAGGCCATGATTATTACATAAGCGCTGCTGCTACTGAAATACTCATTAATATGGCAAGGTACATGTCATCTCACACCAGGCATTGTCTTAAATTATAATTTTTGTTCTGAATAAGCTTTTTGCTTTTACTCCTCTGTAATAAGGGATATTTTTAGTAGAAGGGATGAAACTAAGTTTGAGTGTTGAGCTCTGCTGTGTATGCGTGCAGGCAGATTTGAAAGGTGTAATTAAATTGCTTAGCTCTTTCTTATCAACTATACCAAGTATTAACTCTGAGCCTCAGTCATCTGTAACACATCTGTAACTAACATATTAAGTTATAAAATGTTCAGTAATGAAAGCGGATTCTTTTAATTGCTTTTGGAGATTCTGAAACCTGAAGTACGTCAGTGTCTATAATCACCAGCCAGAGCGTTCGATGCTCATTCCTTTATGCTTAAAGCACTGGGACTTGTTCATGTCCTGACCGACCGACCATCTGTCACGTGCTGTTCTGGGGGTCATATTGTGGTAGATCTTTCTTTGGAGATTTTTTTCTGGATGCAGTTAAGGACCTTTCTGCTGTGCTGATGGCCATTGTCTGGATGTGTTGAAAAGGCTTCCAATTTGTATTGTAAAGCACAATGAAATATGCTTCACTAAAGAAATAATGGCTTTTGCAAAGTGTTGGCACTTTTGAGTGTGCACTCGAAGCAAATTCCATACTGCTGAGTATTGCTTGGGCAGATAAGGAAAGGCACCGCAGCCAAAACGATTCAGCAAAGTTTGTAAGTGCCAAAAAACCTTGGTTTGAAGAGCCAAAAATATAATCCTTTTACATTTTTTTCAGCTAGGTCATAGCTCTGATGAGAAGCAAGCTTTTAGAGACCTTAAAGCGAGTTCTGCTAAGCTGAAAAAGGTGCTGTGGTCACCTGGATCACAGCTCGTGTACTCCTCAGCGGCTCGCGGGTGCGTGCGTTTCCAGCAGGGAGCCTGGTTCTTCCTTCTGGATTTCTTCTATACTCTGCACCCAGTAACAGCTTACTGGCATGGCTCTGTCACCGTATCTTAGGAGGAAACATAATTAACTAAGCTTCTTTTATTAAGTTAAAAGTAGACTTACTTATATATGACTTTTTATATATAGTTATTCCTTTTGCTGTAATTATTACCTTTTGCTAGGTGGACTCTCCATGTAAATTATTGTGCTCTTTGAAGCAGTTTGGCGACTTTTTTATGACTAGGTGAAAAAAACAAATCCTTTTAAATACTTGAGGAAAAAAAGTGATAATTATGTTTAGATAACAGTGTCTTGAAATATAGCTTAAATGTATATCTTCCTCCTTGGCTGTTCCCACAAAGCGATCGAGGGCTGGGACTTGTATGGTGTTTATGCTGGAGGAGACACCGTTACTGTGTTATACCAAGCATAACTGAGCTTATAGGAGGATAAAATCTGAGTTACTTAAAACAAGTAGCTTGAATTAAAATGAAGAAGTGCCAGTTGTGGCTATAATAAAATGTCATGATTGCTGGTTGCTGCCATAAGGCCATATTAGAGTCCTGTTTTTTTATGTATTATATAATTATTTATTGGATCATAGCTTATCATCTTCAGGGATGTTTTATAACATTTGGGGTGTAAGTGTGGCTTACTCTGAAAGGTTTGTGTAGTTTGGGGCTTGAACATTAGTGTTTGAGCTAGCAGAGTCTGAGGATGGGATATTTGAACTGCAGTCCAAAGGTTTATTTACATTTCTTATGAATTCTCTTATTTTCAAATGCCCAGGATTGTTCTAGCTCCAGTAGTTTTCCTACTCAGTTAATTTGCCTCCCTTTTGTGTTTATCTTTTATGGCTTTAACAATTAACATATTGGTTTTGTTTTAGGAGAAGCTATGCTGCCCAGGAATTCCCCTCTCTGAGAAGTTCCTTATGTAAAACTTTTAAAATGTTATTTCTGGTTCTTAGATTTAGTTGTGAACATATTACTACTTAATTGATAGTCACTAAACTGAAAGTCTTGAAAAACCACAAGCACCAAGAGGAATCAATTCTCTCCTGTAGTGGAGATAGCCCTTCTCAACATCGCCATCTCTTAGCATGGCCATAGCTTTGGCACAAGGCCCAGAAGTTATGCTGGGGTTTGATAGGAGAGGTACAGGGTGATAATGAAGGTGATGCTGCTTTTTCAGAAGATAATTTACGTGAGTGAAGTATATAAAGGAGAGCCCCTATGCTGTTAAATTAACAGTAATTATAAATTTCAGAAGGCAAGAAGTAGGGGCACAGTAGAAGTGCATGTATGTCATCTTACAACATTTGGCTAGGTACATGTTCATACCGCAGAAAACCGATGTTAAATGAAAACTTAGCCTTCTTTTTTCTTAAATTTGACTTTAGTCTGCAAAGCAGCCACACAGATATGCCTGTGCTGAAGACTTGATGAGCATGAGTTGAGCCCAACCCTGAGAAGTCCCCAGCCTGTGTGCTGCCTTGTAGCTTGGTTTCTGCAGCACCTGTCCCGCTGCACTGTGGAGTTCTGCAGAGCTCATCGCACACGCTGTACGCGGGAGAACTGAGACTTCGGCACAGATCTAATCTTACTGCAGCAAATGAATTAAGCTGTGCAGATACCAGGCTTAAAAATATTCTTGTGCACTAATCTTCCTTGAAGTCGAGTCAATGAATCGTGATATTTTAGAAAGATGTGAGAACACAAAATAGAGATTTCTAAACTCCTCTCTGGAAAAATACCTCTTTTCTCAGTAAACCATAGATACCAAATTTGAAAAATTGATTGATTTATCTGCCTGCCTGTCTACTATATTGTAAATTATATATAAAAATCTTGCCAGTTCTTATGTAAGTTAACTGTGAGTCTATTTTCTTAGCCCTAGCTAGAAAAGAACATTGGCAGCCAAGCCTGGGCCAGTGTTAGTTAAATCGTATCATATATAAATAGGTATTGTGTGGTTTAATGAGCTCTTTGTAGTCTATATTTAGACTTCAGAGTATGTATAATGTACTATTTAAAAGACTTTGTATAATTACTTGAATATGGCACAATTATTAAGATGCTGAAATGAAGAGAAGCAGGTATTTAGATGATCATAGGGCACATCCTCAAGTTAAATGATGTCAAAGGTTGTAGATATCAGTGCTAGCTTTAAGCAGTAGTAACTGTTTTTCTGCATTCCCTCAATAAAATGAGTTAAGCACTTTAGCATTTATATAATATACCTGCTTTTATTGCAGGTCTCACTCCAGCTTTTTCTTTTATTTGCATTTTTTCTAGCTGACTTTTCAGTGATGTACTAAGGCAAGCTAAGAAACTTCATCTTGCACATAGGCATTCCAGGCATTTGCACATTTGTACTATAGATCTTAAAATCATATGATTCCACTTAACCAAGTCCTGTAGTTGATACTTGAAGGAAAGTTGTGCTATAATCATTAGATCAAAGAATCTAAACTTGATTTTGTGGGGGGTTTACTCTTGGCTTTGTCATTGGTAGGCTGTCTAAGAGTAAGCAAGGCAACAGAGGTGACCGAGGATAACTGTTGGAGCAGGGCTCCAGAGAGGCTGTCAAACGCTTCCTCCTTGGAGTTTGGAATTGGACTGGAGCAAGGACTGGACTAGATCAAGGCCCTGAGCAACCAGCTCAGACAAGACCTGCTTGGAGCAGGAGTTTGGCCCAGAGACCCCCAAAGGCATCTTCCAGTCTGACTTACCCTTTCGTTCCAGGAAAATTATCTGTAAGAGGGATAAAACAATCTTTTTACCTAAGATTTAGTTGTTTTGATTGCAGAGAAAGAAAACAAAGAAAACAATACTTTATAGGGAAAAAACAAAATGCTGCTGTTGTCTTTATCTTTGTAGTAGTCTTACTATCATATTTTTTCTTCTGCTTCCAAGCACAAAGGACAGCTCACCTTCCTGTCTGAATCACGAAAGACAAGTAAATTGGATAGAGGGTAAAGCTAGCCAATCAGTAAGATGATGATTTACAAACCTCTTTCAGTGGGGCAAGGTTTTCAGTGGGGCCTAATTTTAGAGTATATCTGCGATACATGTGGCTTGATAATGAACAGAACCAAGTAGCATAAGTGGATCCTGTTCTCCTTTTTAACCACCTTGTGATACCTCAAAGGGAAGGTAATAAACTTTGCTTTGAAAAACAAGGCCATGGCATATTGTACAGATTCAAAACTCTTGAGGTGTTTCTAAGATTTCCATGGGCCTTTATCTGTAACTGATTTGTGGTGATCAGTTTCTGCCCAACTGGGGGAATCTGCAAAATATTTGCAACTTACAGTCCAGAGTTAAAAATACAGTTCAGAAACAGATGTAGAGCTCAAACTATTGAAGAGGGGCTAATATTCATATTTTCATACTGGGGGGGGAGGAAAACAAAATGTCATTTTAATTTAGTTATTAAAAAGTTGCATTAATTTAGTTATTAAAAAGTTGCATCCAAGGGAAATGGTTACTGGGTTTTAGTTTTGAGGTTCTTATCAGTCTGTGGTTTCTAAGAAGGGCTAGAAAGGAAATTTGGAGTGAGAGCGACTGAAGTAGCAGGGGCTGCAGACCTCTGCAGGAGGGCTTCTCGGCTGTGAGCAAATCCTCTGATGTTTTGATGCCTCTTTGGGAAAGCGCTTTCACATGTACCAGTTTTTAAAATAAAAACACTGTATCAGATATACTGGAACTCCTGCTTACTCTCAGCTTTTGCTGCATTAAAAAACTCCACAGTAGAATCTGTGGGCAAGGCTATATACTTTAATTATGATTTTTGATCTCATGACATTCATATTAATATTAATGTATTCATGGACTAATTATGCTTAAGACTGTTGGCTTTTGCATGAAAGTTTGAGAGCTATCATTGACTATTTTGTCTATTTTATTGACTAATAATTGTTTTATGTTAGCAGCATTGCTTTTATGTTCTAAAATTTTAAATGTTTCATATAGTTATCTTATAATTTTATCTATAAGATTTATTTATTTAACAGTGTATATTCATAAAGTTTGAAAGGCTGTAGTCATTGAGATTAGTGCATGCAAGATATCTTAAAGAACTTGAAAGATGCCATATATTAGACAAAAGCAGTCATGAATTCAGGCTATTGTTCCTTTGGAATCTGGGGGGGTGGAGGGAAAGGGAGAATGAGTATTTGAGTATTTGACAGTGTTAGAAGAAAATTGGATCATAGGAGAAATGCCATTCTTCGAGAGTTCGACCTAAAGGAAAGTAATAACACCACCATTACACACTGGGAAAAAAAAAAGAAAAAAAGAAAAAAAGGCAAGGGACAAGTTATTAGCCTTGTCTAATATAACCTGTTATTTCACATTACCTGTAAGGAAGCTTTTTATTTTTTTAAAGATGTCCCACGCTTGCTGAGCCATTTATTTTCTTTATGTTCAAAATAAGAGTCTTTCTGTATGAGCTTACAGCACTATAATTCAAAGCTCCAGGCAGTTTGACAGATGGTCCCTGATCAAGACCATGTATATTATGTTATATTTTAGCAGGTACCCAGTTTCTGCCTGAGTGGCGAACGATGCCTTTGGAGGTGTAGTGCCCCTTAAAGAGATGGGCTGGAGGCTGGGATATTTCACACTAAGCACTGGTGTGAAGCCAAGAGCTCCTTCCAACTCATAATTGTACCCAATTACGAATGTGTAGGTGCCTGTATTTATTATGTTGGCTTCATGTTTGGGAAAACTTCATTCAAAAAGCCCTCTGGGTGCACTAGGGGAGCCTCTCTCATTTCTGAGGATGTAGAGCAGTGATCTGCTTCTCTCTACGTGTTCAACGTGAGCAGTGTCAAACAGATCTTGCTGCTTTTCCCTTCCAGTGCAGCCTTCTACACCTTTGTAGACGAACTACAAACTGTTTTCATCTACCCACATCTCTAGCATAAGAGCTGTAACATCCAAAATGACCTCTGTTAAAGTGAGATTGATTTTTTTTTTTTTTTTTTTTTTTCTTCCCCCTTATTTTCCAGGAGCCATTTCAGTCCTGCTTTCCTTGCTTCTGGCAAAGATAAATACAATGCAGAGGGAGGATCATATTTTAATGGTTTTATCTTTTTTTGTCTGTCCAGGGAACAAGTGTAGTTTGTGTTGCCTGCTGGGATAGAAGCTGGAATAATTCTTCTAAATAAGTTTCAGAGCTGCTAATAATAGTGCTAATGCTTGCTCACAGGAATGCTTTCTTCCCCCTAATGTTCTGTGTGGGCTGGCTGAAAAATCATTTAGCTCCATCTAATTTTTTGGGGCGGTGTCTGTGACTTTTTCCATCATGTAATGAGGTTTCTTTTATGTATGGATGAGAAAGCCAGCTGATTCAGAAATATGCCCATGGTGGTCCCCCTTTATAAATATGGCCAGCTTTACTGAGTGCCTCGGTTTTTTGGATATGTAATTTGAGGTATGTTTAATGGAGCTGAGGTCACAGCTTCAGTGTGTCTTTTAAAACCAGAACTTCCTTGCACAAGTTCATTGTGTTGCACCCCAAAATGGAGGAGCGCGAAATCTCTCAGCACATTTGACTAGTTTGAATTCCCTGCGTAATATTATATTTTTAAATGCATGAGTATTCCAAGTAAACTAAAAAGAAAAGTTTGTGTTCATGTATTGGATGTTGGATTATGTTATTGTAAACCTTGTAACAACATCAGGATGAATAACATAGTCACTTCAAGTGATTTTTGGAGTACCAGAACTCAGAAATGGTGTTTTCTCTCCTGTCTTTAGAATTTTTTTCTTTGTTGTTCAGATCTCTTGGCTGCTATTTCTTGGTCTTGGAATAAAGAAAAAGACAGACTATAAATTTGGCTTTGTTTGATCTATATTATCTCAAAGAATTTTTTTCAGCTTTATTTCTCAAAATGCATGATTTCTTTTATTACTGGCACGTTAATAGCAAGGGTAATCTTTTCTAAAGAAAAGGAATTCAAAGTACTTTTTTCTATGTTTAAGATATTTTTGATAAATATTTTACTATAGGAAAAGTTTTCATTGGAGTTATTGGCTTTTAGCTATAATTTCAGATGATAGAATCACTTTCTATTTGGGGTGAAAATCTTTCTTAGGGAATTCTTTGCCTCCTTAACAAGGATGTTTTTTGAATTGAAATGGTTGTAAAATAATTCATAAATGCTGTAGTGTCTCATTTGAATAGTTAAGTCAGAGGCTGCAGCTACAGAGCTGTCAAAAGTGGGAGTTTCTGTTTAGAAGTTCATGTCTAAAGGCAAGATATGTTAAAGGGATTTTTTTGAGGAATTTCTGACACCTTCTTAGGTAATTTACACTTAGAGAAAGTAAGTGAGAAATCAAAATCTGTCCGAAACCAACTTGGAAATTCTGCCATATGTCTTTTTATTTAAAAAAAAAAAAAAAAAAAAAAAAAAAAAAACCTAAGGCTTTAGCTTTATACTGCCACATCCTTCAACCAGACAGTTCTGGGATCTGTTAAATCAAATCTCCCTACACCACACATCCCAACTTGTGAACTGATAGGTGATGCAGCTTCCTGTGGTGGTATTGAAGCTTACCATGGGAACAGCTAAATTGGTGACAGCAGTAATAAGGAGTCACTGAGTATACACTATTTAACTTATGGCCAGCTGACTTCCACATCCTTATTTGGCAACCTGATAAGGCCAAGTTAAAATGAATTATATAGTGTTGGAATATGAACAGAGGTGCTTGGGAAAACAGGGAAGACAGAAAGGGTTTTTGTTCCTAGGCTGTGACTTGAGTATGTTTTTAAGGAACAGTATTTTAATAGCGTCTGCTACCTTTTGACCTCTTGTTAAACAAAACATTAAATAGAATTAATTTTTGGAGTTTAAAATTTTATAGTTGCTGAAATATATTGTCTCATTTTACTTTGGACTACACGGTAAGCAATCCGAGACAACTTCTGCTTGATTTATATATATGAAATCTGCATTCTCTGGTATAGTTAAAGGGTTATAGTCAATGATAGGTTTTATTCTATTATGAATCCATCTTAATATATATGATAACTGGTCCTTTATTCTGCAAGCCCTTCCCTTCTTTCTCCATATATTTGTCTTAGACCCCACCTTCCTGGCATTGTAGGTAGGATTCCAGGTGGGTTTGTGTTGTCAGGGGCATTAAAACTTTGCTGATTTTCCAGAATAGCTAAAATGTAGTATTAACAATGTAGACGGCAGGTTCAGTGTCTAATAGAAAACAGCTACACAGAACACTAGAATAATAAGAAAAAAAATTAAATCACCAGTAATTCCAAGAAGTGTATTGTCTCAATTTTTATTGTCTGATTTAGTTTCTTCCTCTGGAATAAATAGAAATAAAGTTGTCTGGATCTGAAGTGGTATTTGATTATCACATTTGTGCTGGAGAAAAGATGAAAAAGATTTCACTATTTTTCTCTGCTCTACTTTCTCTCTTAGCTACAGTATACAGATGCACAGCCTAGGGTTTAACAAATATTTTTCTTGGAAGACATACCATTTTAAGAAATGTTAGAAGTAGATTCTCTCCCACACACATAGATTAATTCTTGTATTGAGTCTTCACATATATTTTGAAAGTCAACTTCTAGTGAGTGCTGTAGGGATTCACTTGTACTGAGCTATTTTAAGTCTTAAAGTAACAAATGGTAAGGAGATTAGCTGTAGTTGATTTGCTTAGAGTAATAGAATATGGTATGTAACTCTTAAGTATCTCAGTCTTGCAGAGCTCTCTGTACCTGTTCTTCTATGTAAACAGTTTTTCAGTGTAGTCTGTATAAATATAACATTAAATGTCACATATCAGGAATAATAAGAAAAACCTAGGATCAAACAATATATATTTTTTCAAGTCAGTTGCATTAAATGAAATCAATTTGACCCAGTATCTCTGAAAATATTAGCAAATCTGAACCTAAATCTTTATGCATGAGAATAATCACTTTTCTTTGTACTTTTCTCTAGCTATCTCTGATTTTTATGTATATATGCGTGTGTGTGTGTGTGTATATATATATATATATATATAAAGTTCATATTGTGGGAAAATTATTTGTAGGGAGAGTTAACTTCTTTGGGCCAGATGACTAGGAAGCAAATTTGCTGATTGCCAATAATGCTACGCTGCGACTGGCGCTGGAGGTTGCTCTTAAGCAGCGTGAGTGGCGCTGCTCACCGTTTCCCTACTGTGAGCAAGAGGAGTCCTCCCTGATGTGTGCTCTTCCACCGTCTTTGGGCTTGCTTTTATTTCCCCTTCCCTTTTTGCTGATGTCCTGTTTTTCTCTGACTCTTTCTCTAAGGTGAAAGGATTAGAACTATGTCTGACTCCATTTTGGTCTTCTCTTTTTTTTTTTCTTTCCTTTCAACTCCCACAGTAAGGCACCTCATCATCCAGTATCCCACCCTTCCCACTTGCCAGCTGTTTCAATCAGTAAGTTCTTAAGCATTCTTGAATATTACATCAACTTTACAGAACTATGAAAAAGAAAATATGTCTCAATCAACACATCTGTTCACTCTTCAAAGTTCATTTGCCAGTTCTTTGCCTCTGGGAGTTTACTTTCATTAGACATGAACTGCCCTTGGTCAGGAGAAATGGCTCAGGTTCCACTAGATTACTTCAAGCAGCTGGTACTTTAAAACTTTACTGAAATTCTGACTCAGCTGGAATGTAATGGTCCAATTAGACAGCTTTTCATTAGCTGGCAGCACTTTTTTATAGGGAAGCTTGGACAAAACGCTCACCCAAGTACTGAGATTGTGAAAGATGCTGAAGTGCCTGCCTTTCCCAAGGCTGCAGAATTCACGGAATATGTGAACACTGGAGTTGGGAAGATTGGAATATCAAAGAGATAGAGAAAGCTGGCAACAAGCAAGTTTTTGTAACCCATTTCTAACACAGCATCTTATCTTCTCCTGCTGTGTCTTTGTCGCACAGTAAGATAAATGCTTTGGCCAGCCCCATACTGATTTGAAATCACAATGTGCAGAGAAAGGTGAGATTTTCTGTAATAAAGATTAAAGGTGGTGGGGGGTTTCCTTTAGAGCTTTCTTTTTATTTTTTCAGTCTTCAGGTGCATTTGTGTCACACTTTTAATATATATATTTTTCCCCCATAGCCTGAGGGCTAGGTACATGCTGCTTTGTTTTTACAAGAAATGAGTCTCAGTTGGCAGAGTGTGCAGAACACCAAACACTGCAAAACTTTGCAGGCAGACCTAAGAAAGAGGAGAGAGGTTTCTTTATTGCTCTGTTCTCTGAAGGGCTAGAACAAGAGATGTCAACAGGACATTTAGAATGGGCAGTCCAAGCTTAGCAGTTGGAGCAGATGATGGAGCTGGGAGCAAATGAATGGTAGGCACCAAATTGCTTGTACAGAAGGAGTATGAGCAACTCTTGGCTTGTCGCATTGCTCTGTTTTTTATCACTGTGTAGTGCGCATATAGTAAAATAACCTATATATTGAAATCCAAAAGCAATTGAGAAATCTTAGAACTTCCCTTATTTTTAGCCTTGTTATTGAGAAGTAATGTGTCTTATTCTGCCAATGATGGGTCATGAAGGCCCACCCTGTAAAAACCTATTTAACACATTCAGGTTCTGCTGACAATTTGCAAACTCATTTTCAGTTACCTCATGATGCTGTGCTCAGAGCCTTGCAGGGAAAAAGAACACATTGTTTAGCATATTTCCATTTTTATAGTGCAAGAGATGCTAAAGCTTGAAATCTAGCAGAGCAGCTAAGTATGTGCTTTAAAGACAAGGCTTTCCATGGAAATCCATGGCCCAGTGAATATGCTCTTTCATATAGCCGTCTTCAGAAGTGCTTTGCTAAATTGGTGTTTTAAAGTAGTATGCTGATAATAAATCATATGAGTACTTCAGGATTTACATAACATAATTATTGTTCTCCAAATGGCAATTGGTAATAATAGATTTTATATTGAAAGACATAAATGGGAGAGTTGCTTTAATAGTGCTGCTCATGTGAGTCAGACTTCCTTAATTAAGCTCTTGAGCGTAGGGGAGCAACAGAGACAAATTCTTCCTGTGTTTGTAAGAAAGTCAATGAAAAGGAGTGAGTTCTTTGCCTGTTGATTTCAGCCTGTTGCAGGAAGGATTGCAGGAATTGGCCATGTAATAAATGGATGAGACAAGGATGCTGGGAGAGGGTGGCATCCCCCAGGCATGAGTGTCAGCATGTGTCCCCTGCTAAAAAGTATCAAACTGAAACGTGTGGAAACACTGGGTGAGGCACCTGATAGACTGCCAAAAAGGAAAATAGTGATTACAAAGTTACTGGTGGCAGCTGTCTTGGACAATAATCCTTTCTATGGTGAGTAATAACACTAATATCTTCATTGTTTTACACAATGCAAGAGTAGACCTGGGAGAAGCAAAAAGTCCAAGTGATAATTTCCCCTTTGAACTAAACTTTGTTCCCAAAGGGGAACAAGCCCTGCTCCCTAAGAGAAGGAAGTCCTTGCAGCTCACATGAGGACCCTTTGGGTGCTCTGCAGCCCTGACTGCCAATACCATACCATGTGTTGCTAGCCCACAGAACCAGTTTATAAAAGATACAAGTGAAATGACAGAAGAAAGTTGCTTAAACTCCATATGCTCGTATGTTTTGTTTTCTGTCTGACTGGCTGTCAACTATGGGGTTCCCTTGGTGTGGATGGGGTACCATTTCTATGGTCAACCCAGTGTTTAAACTGGACTTGGGAAATGGAGCCTTTGAAGTTATTTTGGGGGGAGAGGAAAAAAAAAGGCTGCCCTGCTTTACTGGTTTAAAGTGTCTTTCCTGATGCTAAATAGTTAGATTGCTAATATTGTAAATTATTTGCCTGAAGAGAGCAAGATGCTGTACAGGTAGTGAAATAAACTGGGTATGAAGCATCCTGAACATATTGGTCAAAACAGATGAAGATGTGTGTCTCATCTGTGATTTCTAATAATAAATCTTGTTGTTGGAGTCAAATCTTATTCCCTTTATCAAAACCATTACAGTGCCATCCCTGGAACTGCCTCCATGAAGGTACAAATACTCTGTGTCTCATCACTTAAAGTTTGAGAGTTATTTCCTATCAACAGTCTTCAATAGCCTCCTTTTACTATGGTGAAAATATTTAAAGAGGGAATCTGAATGTTCAATCTGTAAATAGAATATTAACACATCAATGTCATTCTGCCTGTGCTTGAAACTCCCTCTGGCCTTCCTGAGAATTTTGAGTGGAGAATTCAGAGTTCAGTGCTTTTAAATTTACTCCAGAAATAGTCATGCTAGTAGGAGGAATCCATACTGCTGTGATAAAGCAGGTGTTGTGCTGTCTTTTCTGGCTTTCTCAATTGTGTTAGGGTCCTGCCTGATACTCTTTTGATGCAAAAGCAGTTCTACAGTGAATTCTGTCTGTCCTATTGAGGATACAAGCTTTAGACTGGAAGGTAATTCCTCATTTATCCTTTAATCTTCTGAAATTGTGTTTGTGATCAGTTAGTGATCTTATTTTTACTTCCAAAACTCCACGGAGTGTTTTACAGCAAAATTAAAATATTTCCATCTAGTTTCATTATTAAATTATCCTCTGGACCTGGAAAAGCAGATCTGAAAAGGCAGAGATGGAAAAAGCAGATTGCTTTGTTTTGCAGAGCAGTAGGTTTTAAGACTTGATAGCGAAACAGGAACATTCTGACTCTTAAGTCATATTTTTTTCTTATGAAACAAGTTAAAAGAACTCTTCAAGACTTGGTAAAGTAGTTAACATTTTTAAGTAACAACGTTGGAAAACGAAACAACAAAAAAGCATCCCACCTCCAAAGTAACCTTATGCTGAAGTTTGTGTTCTCTTATCTTCACATCTGCAATGGTGACATGCCCCAGAATAGTGTTCATCTAAATTGTAGGTGAGATTTCATTTTGCTGTGAAATACTCTGAAACCTGAGTGTGTGACTTTTATCACACACTGGTGATGGAGCTTTGTGGGAGAGTAGGCATAATGAATGTTTTGAAAGCTTAACTTCTGACCTGTGTAGATTATACACCATGAGTGTTTGTCCTTAGTGCACTTACGTAAGATTCTGAGATTTTCTATACAGACTTTTAGTGCAAGTTAGGTTTTGGATGTGCGTTTCTAAACTCAGATGAAAACAAGTTGTCACTAACAGGAAAGTGACCTGGAAGTGGAATCAACAAGATGACTGTGAGATTTAGTAACAAAGACAGGTTTTCATCCTCCTTTTTGCCATCTTCCTTTTTGCTGGGCATGTTTAGCCT
>VZSV01000012.1:8191600-8206554 GCA_013398735.1 Nothocercus julius
TCTTCCTGTAGCTAAGCGAAGAGGAATATTTCTCATCTGCTTTAGTAAAATGACAGAGGCTTTGTCTATGAAGGGCTATGCTAAAGAAGAGAGGAGAAAAAAAAAAAAAAAAAAGCAATATTGTAGACCGATTATGGTATCGACTGTGAACTGCACGCTGTGAGAACATCTTGTTCTTTTCCTATAGGCAGATAACTTTTTGTGAAAACTTCCCAGGAGAGTGATATTTTAACATTAACTTTCTCACATGAAGGCTGCACACTTTAGCAAATTCTGAAATCGGGATGATAACCAAAAGAGCTGTGGTAATAGTAACATATTACAGAGAAAGAGGAAGAAGGAAGGAGAGGACAAAAAAAAAAATCCAGCAGCTTTTGATCTCAATAAATCATTCAAAAGCTGGGAGTAGGAGTCTTTAATAAGACTTTCAACTGTTTGCTGTACGTTTTCCATGAAAGATGATCTTTCTCCAATGAGGCTGAGTTGTAATTAGAAATTGATATGTTATTTAATGCATAAAGATAAGACATTGATTATATTTATCTCCTTCCCTAGAGGGAAGGTTAGAACCTTCAGTTTTTGACTGTTCTTTGACTTAGATAAAAGGGGGGTAGATTTGTGCAAGGCAGTGTTTGTTCACCTAGAAATTCTGTTCTGGTCATCACATGTCTTGGTGAAATCTCATTCTGAAAGTAACCTTTTTGTAAGATACTAACGTGTAAGTAAAGCACAGTCTTTGGGGTGTTTAGGTGACTGTAGCAGTGTCATAGTTTCTGGCCCTTGCTGTGCAGTGGAAAAAAATTTGTCTCTCCTCATGGTTCTGTGCTCTGCATTTCCCATATTCCCTGTTCATCAATTTAAGACCATTTCCTAGCAGCTCCTAAGTAAACAGCTCCTTTTTTTTTTTTTTTTTTTTTTTTTTTTTAAAAGAGTCATAACATTAGGGACTAGTTGAATGTTTTTTAAAAAATTGACATTACTTTAGATTTGCCAACATAATTGTTCTGGCTTTTTATTTATTTATATATTTTTTTATTACTATTAACACCATATTACTGCTTGGAAGAGAAGCCAGCGTAAAGAAAAGCTTGTAATAGACCAAATAGACCAAAGGTGTTGTTAACATTAAAAGATGTAATAATTCAGAGAAGGTGAAATTCCAAGAAGAAAAGTACTAATTTTTCTTCCACGTGACATGCATGGAAGTTGTATTGATACAAGCACTTGGCCTTAACAAAATATATATGAGAAGAATACAACATACATAAATAAAAATATATTCTCTTGTCAAATATCTTAGTCATGGCTCTTCCTATTGTAGTACTAAAGATCACAGAAAGGGTTTTTCTGCTCAGCAAATTGGCAAGATTGCTAGACAGCTTGGTGAAGGAGGTGGTTTGAGAAAATTTGGCTCTTGCCAAAGATGATTTATGATTTTGCCAGTTTATCCGTATTGCCCTTCTATATCTCTGTTGCAGAGAAGTATGAGAAAAATCTATCCTGGAGATAAGTGAGTTTCCAGATTAATAATGGTCTGATGCAAACTTTTGATGGGAATTGGGGACAAAAATTTTATTTGTTTATTTTTTATTTTAAAGGTTGTAATGTGAAGCTAGATGAATCACAAGCACGGTTGTATTACATGGTTATCTCTGACAACAGATTACTGGATTTAGGTCCTTTTTTTTTTTTTTTTTAGTTTGCATGTAAACACTGTATAGTGTTTGCTGTTGCTAATTCATTCTGAACAGTTGTGTAATGGATGGCAAATTTTATACAGGTGTCAGTGATGCTTCTCTAAACATTGCCTTAGTAAAAAAAAAATGACCCAGTGTATTCCAGAGGTGTAAATACTTTTGGAGCAGTAGTAACTTTTTACTTTTTCTACTTTTGAATCTCTTATATACAATTAAGCAGGAATTAAGAGAAACAACATTGTTTTCTTGAACATTTTGTTGAGAGTGTCTTGATATTGAAGTGGAGCACTAGAGCCTGAAGCTCAGATCCCAATCAGAGATTCTACAAAGTATGCAATGAAAACGTTTTCCCTTTGGTATTTGATGCTGAAAGAGAACAAATTACACTTGTGTTAGGGAAGTGTTTTTGCACTGCTAGCTAGAGATATTTTTGGAGAGTATAGAGTTGTTCACTGCATTTTTTTCAGTCTTTGTGGGTGGTGCAGTCAGCGTTTATTTCATTTTATTTTTTCCCTTCTGTTTCAGCCCCCAAAGACAATGAAGAACGTGTATTCCGGGAGCGTATGCGCCCCAGAAAGCGCCAGGGCGCCGTGCGACGCAGAGTACACCAGGTTAATGGACACAAGTTTATGGCCACCTATCTTAGACAACCAACATATTGTTCACACTGCAGAGATTTTATATGGTATGAAGTAACGTTAACATGGCTTTCTTTTTAACTGTGTATTGAAGATTTAATATACTATCCTGCCTTTACTGAGGCATAAGTGGAACAGAATACTAGTTGCTTTCCTTTTTATTCTTACATTAAGCTGTCATCGGTTTTGCAAACAATAATAGGAGACTGCCAGACTTACATTGTGAATGTTATAATGTGCTGTGTGTTTGTTTTTTTTTTTTCTCTCTCCTCTGAGCCCCAAAGTTCAATCTCTTCCTGTCTAGTACACGTCATAAATTCTAGGTAGACAGCCAGTCTGTTGCACTGTAGGTGCCTAAGTGTAGATTTTGACCTAACGTTAGACCTTCACGTTTTGTCGAAGTGCCCAAATTCTTGTTTAGACACTCAAGTGTCACCATTGTCTTCCCTGGAAATAACAAGCTCCTATACATCTTAGTAACTTTTGGAAGATGAGATTATTGGAATTTTATTGTGTTTTTTTGGGGGGTGCTAAATCTGCAATGCCTTTATTACTGGAATGTATGTCAAGAACTCCCTTTTATAAGAAGGGATATATGTTTTATATATATATATATATATAAGGAATTCCTTTTAGATTTACATGACTTTTGAATAGCCATGTTTTTCAGGCGGAGGAAAGCAGTAGAGACATTCATTTTTCAGTGATTCTTCAGTAACTGCATTCATGTTTTCCAGACTTACCCAGAGATATTTGGTTGTACCTTAAAAAAATCTAATATCTGATCCACAATTATTATTTCCTAAGAGTGTATGGCAGTGAATCAGTCTTTCTTAATGTGGAATATGCTGAATGACAAAGTACATGAAGAGTTTAAAAAGAAAAAAAAAAAAATGCAATTTTTAAATTTGTCTCTTACATTTTCTAAAACACTTTGTTTTATTTTCAGGGGTGTAATAGGCAAACAGGGATACCAATGTCAAGGTAAGAAGGTGTACAGTAGGAAGTTTGAACTTATAATTTAGAGACTTTATATGTATAAAGGCAAGTCTTTAGAACAAGACTGCGGGTCTGAACGTGTTGAGCTCACCAAACATTTTTACAATAAGTTGCAATAAGTTTTTTAACGCTGGTCTTGGACAGCATATATAGAATAGTAGCAAAATTAGTATCCCTGAATCCTACTTATCTCTTGATGTACATCCCACTTGAGGCGGTTCTGCTTTTTCTTATTTTTTCACTTTTTGCATTTTAGATTTATTATATTTTTATTTTTCTTAAGATTCTTCCCTGAAAAATGCCAGGTAATTGCAAAGACTGTAATTAAGTAGATGAGATAATTATAGAGGTCATAGTAGAGAAGGGTATAGCTAAGACTGTCAAAGTGCTTCATTTTCTATTTTCAATTCCTTGTACAATGAATTGTCCTTGTGTCTCTGTTTCTCTGGAAGCTTTCCAGACAGGAATTATTTTTACCTGGTGTGGAAATCATGGACTGTATCAAATGGATGATTGTTATATAAGAAAAAGAAAAAGTAGAGTTAGTGCTTTACAAGGTGATTTGCAGTTTTACATAACTGAGAATTTTTTGGCTTTAATTCTCTTAATGCATTGACTTTTCAAAAATGCATGTCTTCTGCTTTTTTTAAACCAGATTTAGAGCTCCCTAAATCAGCAGTCACTTGCAGCATGTCTTTAATGTCCCAGTGTTTCTGCTCTTTTGGCGTCAAGCTTTTACTTTAAAATCAATCTTCATGAAAACTCATTCTTTTATCTGTTCTTTGTTTATAGTTTGCACTTGCGTAGTCCACAAGAGATGCCATGAACTTATAATAACGAAATGTGCTGGCTTAAAAAAACAGGAAACTCACGATGAGGTAAATATTTATAAAACGTATTTTCTAGATAAAACTGTTTCTTTCATCTGTTCAAATTAGCACCGTCTCCTCCATTTAATCAATAAATGATACACAGGATCATTGTGCCCTTCTGATGTTTTTGTAATAACAACATTTACTCTGGAATGACAGATTATCAAAACAATTTAATTTACATGGAAATTATAGTAAGGCAGCTTATTCAAGTTATTAAACTTTTTTATAACATCCAAATGCACAGTTTAAGCACGTTCCACCTCTGTGTTTTCATTTTTAATCTCTATTTCCAAGTTAAATGAGCTTTGTTGGTTTGATTCAAAAGAATCAGGATCATACCCTTCATCCCTTAACTACATTTTGTGTGGCAGATGATAGTATATGGTGTATGCTTGGGTATCTTGTGTCAATATATAAGACTACCCAGAAATTATTTGCTAAAGCTCACCTCAACAGGGACTGCATCCAAACTGTTGAAGTTGAACAAAAGCCATATGTGCATTAAAGACCACTTGTTATGTAACAGGACAGTAGTGATAACACGAGGTACTGCATAGCTAATGGGTTTTTCAGCATCAGGCCGGATGCCTTATGCACTGCTACTTTACATTGTGTTTGTGCTTTAACATCATCTTCAAAATGAGTGTGTGTTTTGAAGGCTAGACACTGTGTAATACCTGGTTTACCACTAAAAAGTACTGTATTTTAAGTCTGAAAGTTGTGCTCTTGCATACAGTTGTTCTACAGGGCTTTATCTTACTAGTCCTGTTGTTGAGTATTACCCAGTGCCCACAGGAAGATGTAAAATCTTGCATAGATTTGTATTCCCAGGCTCCAGACTGGTGGAGGCTGCTATGGCTTGCTGATACAATGCGCTCATTGTTTAGAAGGGTGCTAGAGCGCTGGAGAGAAGCCAGCGGTAATAGGAAAGGGAAGGAAAAACATCAAAATAAATCTCTTGCCCTACTATAAAAACTTGTCAGTGACATCCTTTAATTAGTAAGTAATCTTACCTTGGAGTCCCTGAACGCAACATTTTCTTGTTATCATTTTCATAATGTTAAAGAACAGTGGGCAATGGAAAAGTAAGGGGCTGTGATATGTTTCTCTTTCTTAGTTCTGTATTAGCTCTGCCTCCTGCTCCTAAAACAATTGGGAGTGACTTCCTTGCCTTCCACGTTAACAGATTTTTCCTGATAGCTGTGTATTTATTTTTCCCAGAAGCACTAGGAAGCAGACTTCAGCCTTTATCTCTCGGACAACAGCAGCCCTTCCCTTTTCCCCAAATAAAATAGTGGGAACTCTGAGGCTGCAGCATGCATAATAAAAGACCATCATTTGATCGCAGACTTATTTTATCTTGCCTGAATTCTATGGGGGTTTCAAAACATAACAGGGACGGACTCGGTGCACACTGATTATAAAGAGATTAATTAGAATGAAATATGCCGTGCTTTCCTTTTTCAGCAAGTGGGATCCCAGCGTTTTAGTGTCAACATGCCTCACAAGTTCAGCATTCACAATTACAAAGTGCCCACCTTCTGTGACCACTGTGGTTCATTGCTCTGGGGTCTTTTGAGACAAGGTTTACAATGCAAAGGTAAGGATTTACCACTTCAGAGCTTCTCTTTGTTTCTGGGCGAGTGCAGTAGACTTGGAAAGACCTTCGTTCTTGTAATCAAGAAACATGCTACTCCTGTAAAATGGTGCTGCCCTTTCTAGGATGCACAGAAATTAATAGGAGGTGAAGAGCAGGATACAGTGGGGATTGCCATTGCAGGAAGAAGGTGGTCCTCTACCCTGCCGGTAACGCAACCCAATGACAGATGTAGACAACAAAGGTGCAGAAACAAATTCTGCACTCACTATGTTTACTGCCACGCAGGAAATTAGAAGTTAATATAAAATTAGGAGTTGGACAGTCTACATCCTATCAACTTGTATACTTTCTGTGTTTTCAGGGTTGTAGTGGTAGTGGTTAAAATTTTGAAATTATTATTCTGGTAGGATGCCTTATGCACCACTACTTTACACTGCTTTTTTTTTTCTTTTTTTTTTAAAAACTGTATGATCATCTTCAAAAGTGACTGTATGTGTAGGAGGCCAGGCAGAGCGACTGTTGCTCCATGTGCAGAAGATGAGGTATTTTTACATTTAGCTAAATCACGCTTTGTGGTAGTCTGCCTAGCCTCTCTGTTCAGAAAGGGAAGGATTGGTTACATTCCTAGTGGACTGCATATACTGGACTTTGTATAAAGTTTCTGTAGGAATCTAACAGAAACAGTTTAATACGCATTTCCTTGTTTCAAGCATAGATACATGCCCTAAAATGGGGAGAATAGAGAACACACACTTGCAAAGAAATGTATTGTCTTTTAAAATAGTGAATAAAATGTTGGAATTAGTGCATTTATGAGAATGATGTCTTGAGGCCTATATCAGATTAATAGGTAGTAGTACCTAATGGAATTACATACATTTTCATATTGTAACAGCATTTTGAATGACTAGCTCCATCTTCATGAATATAAAAAAGACGTTATATGCTCCTCTAAGGGGCAGAAGCACTTAGCTTAGCACTTAGCCATGTATATAGAAATATACATGTATTTATGTATTTATATACGTGTATATAATCTATTAATAAAATTTGTCTTCTGTGGTTACTCAAAATAAGACATAATTCTAGCCGCATTAATTGCAACCTAATGTTCCAAGTCCGCAAGCTGCTGACCAGCCAGGGAAAGAGAAGACTCTTGTGACAAACCCTGAAGTTTAAGCCTTGCCCAGTAGTTCTGGCGGGCGCTCAGTGTTACGGTGTCAGACTGTTGCTTCACTATTATTAAAGGCTTTATTCAAAAGCTGTCTTAATTATGGTGGAGCTATGCTCAGAGGAGATTTTTCAATTTAACCTGGTTGTTTTACTCTCAGAGCTATAGTATCTCTCTGCTTAATTTGTGAATATATTAGTTCATTGCCATATTCTTTCTCAAGTATCATACACGCTCATTTTCTGCTAACTGTAGGAAATAATGTGTGTCTCATGTATGAATACACAGCGTGGGAGATGCATGCAAATGGTAGTTCAGAGAGCCTGTGTTGCTTTGTATATATTCAAAAAATCTGTACCTATAAAATATGGTACGCTCTGCATGAAATCTAGACTTCTAGAGCTGGAAATGGAATTTTCCCTGTGTTTTATCGTCTTAATAAGTGTCAAACAGCACTCCCCTCTTCAGAGCTGTGCTTGCATGGCTGATGCTCTAGCATCATGAGAAGTGTATTCCAGAGAGCTGTTCTTCCTATGTTTACTCACTGCTTATTCCTGTACTACTTTTTACAAAACATTTACATGTAATTTGAGTATACAAAATTTTCCCACTTTATTTCAAGCAGTTCAGTTCCTATCTGTCTTCTGTTTTGGGTCTCAAGTCAAATATTTAACTTGTCACTAAGCTTAGGTTACCATATACAATGTGTAGCAATTTCTTCCTGCTCTTCTGGGGAGCAGACAGATGCCTTAAAATCAAAGGCACCTGCTTGCTGAAGTGCTTATGATTACCTCATAATGCCTCTTTGCACAGCTATTTTAATCTTAGTTTTGTTTAAAATTGTGCTGAAAACTTTGTTGACTAACAATATAATAAAATCATAATTTTATAAATACCTATCTTTTTGTGAGGGGCGGGGGATTAAGTAATGAAGTGAGAAAGTACTATATTAACACTCAATCAAATTTATTTCATTCGGGAATTTTGCTTTCTTTAAGCCTCGTTCCACAAGAGGGCAGTGAAGTTTAAGATAAAATGTATTCTCTGGCTCCTGACAAAATCACTCTTTGTTCAAATGTGTTCTCCCCCACGCTGGCAAGCGGTGAAACTTTCTATTCCCCTTCTAAGATGCCAGCAAAGGTATTTTGAGAAAGACCTTATTAAATGGATTGTGATCTAAAGTGCCACAGACCTGCAGTAAAACACTCTTGATTTTATGCCTGACTACAGTAGGATTTAATCTTCTTAGATGCAATAAAGCAAGAGGCATTAGTATATGAAGGAATTAGTTTGCTTTGACAGAATGAGAGCAGTGAATGGTTAATCTAAGCTCTAAAAGGGTGTTTTTTTTTGTTTTTTTGTTTTTTCCCCCCCTAGTTCAAATTCTATTTAAGACTTACAGAATCTTTAGATATTTTCTCTTGTTCCTGTGTCTGTTCTTGGGACAATCCAAAGCCACTGTATTTTCATAGCAGAAGAGTGGTAACCAGGTTAATTATTTTATATTTCCATTTTAAGTGCCACTGTAAATTCAGCTAAGTGTTTTTCTTCTGAAATTATGTTGTATTTGAAAAAGCTATTAATAGGTCCAATAACGTCTGGTATAAGTAAGACAAGAAGCATGCTAAGGTAATATTTAATTTACTTGAATACTTTTTTTTGTTTCTGACACATTTCATTGCAGTTTGCAAGATGAATGTACATCGACGCTGTGAAACAAATGTGGCACCAAACTGCGGAGTGGATGCTAGAGGCATAGCTAAAGTTCTTGCAGATCTTGGAGTCACTCCGGATAAGATTACTAATAGTGGGCAGAGAAGGAAAAAGGTAATTTAACTATCTAGGGGTCACATGAAAAATGAGATAAGCCTGAATTCATTTAACTTTAATAGTTGGGGATTTAATAGAATCTCACTAACTTGGCCTGCACGATATTTATTTATTTATTTTTAATGAGTGCAGGAATAAGACTTTAGCTCTTGATTTATAAGTATAGGTCATCTGTCCTAAATTTCATATTTAAATTTATTTTGATCTAGTTGAGTTTTTGCAAGCCTGGAGACCATATATTCTGGAAAGATTTACTCTTTTTGAGAAAGAAGATTTGACAGAAAGGCAAGATCTGACACAACCATTTTTAACAAGAAGTGACTATCGTGCTCCGAAGTGGTGTGGAATAATTGATTGGTTGGGACTCTGTATCACAAAATGATCCTGTTCATAAATGTGGCTAAATGTCCAGTATACTGACTCTCATAAAGAGGAACCGTTTGCCAGATGGTGGTTGCAGAGTTAATTGGTTTCAGTGTTATCACTGTTATAGGAAGAACTAGGCTGTTATTCTTGGAACAAAAAGGATAGGTCACCCTGAGTACATTCAAAGTTGATGGAATTATTCTGATTTCATAATGTGTATCCTGGATCAGAATTTGACCACACTTTCTATCTCTGTTTGCGTGGTTGTGACAACAGAACCGTTGCTCTCACTTGCAGAAGTAGAAGTATTTTACTGTATTTTCATAAAATATTGTCTCTGTTCTGCTGTAGCATCATTTTACTGGTTACTGCACCCTTAGGCTCCCTGTACTCTTTAAAAATGATACAAAAACACAGAGAAATCAGAAAAAAAACATATTTAATTGTGGCTCCTGAGAAAGCAAATTGCCTTGTTCTTATTGCAAGAGTTAGTTTGCAGTGCTTGTTGGTATCTGATGTAGTTAAACGTATTAACTAGATTTCTACACAGGCTCAGGGTAGCTATTCAAAAATGTTCCTGATTATGATTATTTAATTCTTTAAAACTTAAATTTATCTAAATATATTGTGCTTTGTGTTTGAAGAGATGCCATGTATTGTATGGATTGAGGTCTGCCAGTGAGATTTATCATGGCTAGAACATCTTCAGTTTCATTCATGCTTTCCTCTTGTGGGTTAATGTTGTTGAAATAAAATGCTGAGTACTCCTTTTGGAATTATTCTTAGCTGATTGCAGGTGCAGAGACTCAACAGCAAGTTCCTGGAACTGCATCAACAGAGGATGATAGGTCAAAGTCAGCACCAACTTCTCCATGTGATCAAGGTGGAATATCTTTTCTTATTTCCTAACTGATATATATTGTTTTAATTTCCTTGACTGTGAGGAGTAAAGTTGCTATTGTGATCACTTTCATTGTAAGCACAGGAAGATTTGTAGATAGCACCATGGATCCTGAGCAAGCTTTTATTTATCTGAAGGATAGTTAATAAGTTTTTTGCAATGAAATTGCCTTCTTGAAGTGCCTTGTTGAATATTTGTGCAAATAGAAACTTCCATTTGATTAGGCTATGCTAGAGTGTCTGTGTGGCCTTTGGAGATAAAGGTGAATATATGAAGATAGTTTTATGAAGATAAAACCATGTTTCTTGTCAGGCATTCTTTTAATGTGTTCATTTGGAAACAAATATTTTAACTTCCAGTGGCTTAACCTGATTTTATTGAAGAAGACAGTCTGACAGAATGCATGTCAGCAGCACTTTTAGAACATGATCTGATTTATGTTTTAAAAATCTGTGCTTGAGGTACCTTACGTACTGTTCTGTGAATACAATGGTGTATGAAAAATCTCCTTTTACATCAAGAGATAGGAATGTGTCAAATTCTTGGCAAATTGTTTGCAGCTGGGAGAATTCCCACCTTTATTTTGAAGAGGGAGAAAAGCTTCCAAAACTCAATGGCAATACCTGTTGTAAGTCTCTGAGTCCAGAACTAATTTTAAGTTTTACAAGCAACCTTTTGGGTTGAATAGTATTTTGAAAGTATCTGAGGTTTTGGTTCAAAGAACAACAATGAAAATATCTAAATTCTATTTAAATAGAAGAGCTCTTTTGAGCTACCCAGGGAAGTTATTGCTTCCAAGGCTATAAGGAGAAAGCTCTATGTAAGTGCTTGAGGCAGTCACTGAGGTCCACTAGGACTTGCCATGCTTAACCTATAGGAAGCTTCAGAACCATTTAGCAGATCTACAATTTGTGCTTGATGCAGCACTCTGGTGGCCCTCCACTTTATTGGTGGGTGCCTGATAACAACTGGAGTTGAGTAAGATGCTCCATTCACATTGACTTCAAGCAGGACTGGAACACCCAACTATCCTTTGAACTTTTGAAGTTACAACTATAAAATGCTTAAGCAGGAAGATGAGTAAGTGCTTCAGGAAGACAGGGGTATCAGTATAAAACAAAGGACTACTCTGTGATGCAGGAACTCCCCAAAATCCCTGAAACAACTACTTGGCCACTACTCTGACTTATCTTTCAAGTTTTGGATGTGTCATTTTCTTAGGATCTTTTAAAAAGGCCACCCTTCCTGTTGCTTCAGGTTTTTGGCTGGTTGCTGTAAGGTGGAGAAGTAGTGTAAGTATGTATTCTTAGCCACAGAATGCACTGCCTAGCGTTCAAGAATGCTGATAAGAAAAGATGGGAGGCAGATTCCAGATGGGTATCTCTGCCCAGAACTGATACGGAACAAACATGGACTGATTTTTCTAACGCTTAGTTAAAGTGAATATTTTCTCTCTCATGTCCACAGAAATCAAAGAGCTGGAAAACAACATTAGGAAAGCGCTATCGTTTGACAATCGGGGAGAGGAACACAGGGCAACAGCTACAACATCAACAGACAACCAGCTTAAATCTGGGGAGAATGGTGAAAATGGGGAGCTCAAACAAGCCCAGAGCAAGCGTATAGGCCTTGAAGAGTTCAACTTCATCAAAGTATTAGGGAAAGGCAGCTTTGGCAAGGTGGGTAGCTTTTTCTTTCTGATGCAGGGGTTATTTTTTACTGTACTGCTTTAAAAGCATTCATACTGCTACTCAGAAAGTGCTTCCACCCCAGTGGTTTCTTTCCATTCTTTACCCACTGGGTAAAAACAGGTTTTGTTGTGAGTATCAGGAATATCAGCCTGATGATCAGTGGAGTTTTCTACCCTTTAGGTCACTAAAGTAATGAGGGTCAAACGTTTTGAAATGAGATGCCAATATTTCCCTGTTACAGAGTATTAGTAATGAAGTGAAGAATATCCATACTTGTCAAGAAAGTAGTGATGAAGCAGGAAAAAGAGCCTAAGAGTGTCTTTGTTCCCTGCGTAATATCCAGTTCAAATTTACTCACTTCAAGCAATTTATATGTGTGTGTTTTTCGTCGGTGGGTGTCGTCTGTTCTGGAGGAAGCAGAATTTGAGCATTTTCCACTCAGATCTGTCGAGCAGAAGCAGCTTAGAGAAATGCTGAACACACCATGTATGCTGCAAAGGTGTAATTTGCCAAATGCCTTCCCACAGTAAGGAACTGATGAGGGTAGAACAGTGTATACAACTTAAACCTTAGATAATAGCAGTTAAAATCAGCAGCTTTAAAACTACTAGAATTGTGTGTGATTGTATATCATTATGTTCATCACACACAAAAGTCTTCCTACCAAAAATGGGAATTGAAGTAGGAAATAGATTAATGTTTATACCAACTTAATTAGCTTTTGAGAGATTAATAGACTTTAATTTTTTATCCCCTTATTAAAATATAATCCTCTGCATTCTTAACCTATATCAATTTTATCTGTTAGTTTTCTCAAATCTAGCTACTACTAGAGCTATCTTTTTCTAAAATTGTATTACCATAATTATATAAAACATGCAGTTTCATCCAGAGATGTATGTAGTTATCGTTCCAGTGTTATTTTTAAATCTCTATTTCCAGTGTATTAAAACACATACGGAACCCTGCATTTATGATATGTTAGATGTATATAAACAGAAATTCTGTTTGTTTTAGGTCATGTTAGCAGAGCTAAAAGGTAAAGATGAAGTGTATGCAGTGAAAGTCTTGAAGAAAGATGTTATTCTTCAGGATGATGATGTAGATTGTACAATGACAGAAAAGAGGATTCTGGCATTAGCACGGAAACATCCATACCTAACACAACTTTACTGCTGCTTCCAGACAAAGGTAAGCTACATAAATCTTTTCCCAATCTGCACCCAAAGAACAGGGTTATTTATTTCCATGAAGGACAACAGCACAAAAAGTACAGCAGTATTTCTAAAATGTTTCTTGGATGATCCTGACAGTTCAGCGTTTCAGTAGGATTGAATAGGAGTGCTGGTGATTGTTAAAAACAGCATAAATACTATTACCTTTCAAGTGCCAGGAGATGGCAGTAAATGAGCTTAAAACAAACAAACAAAAACCAACAACAAAGCATAAGAAAAAAAGCTACTGAGGTGCCATTTTCTGGCTTTCTGGTGTACATTAATAGAGTGTATCACTTGTTGAATTAGACATGAATGTTAACATCCTTGATGTGGAGTAAAGTTTTCAAAATGATTGTAGAAATGGTGTTAATTCTGTTGGAAATAAGATTATGGAAGAACACTCATCTTGTCAAATTTCTTGTGCTATGGTAGCATATAAAACATTTAGAAGGGAAAAGAAACAGGTAAGTGGCCTTTCAAATATGTTCCTATAATGATAAAGATCTGCGTGTGCTTGAACAGCAGTCAGAGCAGAAAGAGCTGAAAAGAACCTATTCCCATGGTATGTTTCTTGTTGGATGTCTTTCATATAACACATATACCTCTTTGTAGCACGCGTTTTGGATTTGCTGCTAAAATGGGAACAAATGTTTGGATGGTGCAGCTGACTCTGGGCTTTTCAAACCTATTCAGTCTAAGTGCTTGAGACCAGTTGTGTTCACAGACTATCTCTGATTTTCTTCTACCCCTTTATTTTTCTCTTGTCTTTCAGCAAAACTGACATTTTTTTATCTGGTATTTAGAAGTCACCTGATTGTCCAGGAAAAAAAAAATTGCAATATGAATCTGTCTGGCAGATAAATTACCAGTTCTATGCTATTAAATTTACTGAAGCCTCCTTTATCTTTGAAGTGCCTGATAAAATGTTTACTATTTCAAAGCACTTTGATTTCAGCTTTAGGCTGTTGAACTAGATGTGTCATTCAGTTTAGTGGGACCAATTTTTGACCTATTTTAACCTGTAAATAATACACACCATACACACAAATAATATAAATGAAAATAAATTCATTTTCTTCACTTAGCACTTCTACCAGTATAGATATAAGTTTCATGGTTTATTTTTCATTTAGAGAAGACATCTGAGCACTTGAGTCAATATAACTGGAAGTGGAAGTTAGGCCAATTAATAATGATTTTGGCCTATTGCTCTGAATTAAGAGTTATTAGTAATGTGTGTATGCACATGTATGTAAATATCTCTTTGTTGCTAACCAGTCACACAGTATAATAAAAATGTTTATGGCACAAATGAGCAGTTGCAATATTGAAATACATATAACTACAAAAATCTGCAATCTGAATATCAAATCCATTAGCTTTTTATATGCTTTGAGGCTGACGAAAAAGTCTGTGAAGCTATATATTATTCTCATACCTCCAGCTTGCATCTAGGAAGTCTATTTCATTCATTCACTGTTTTATTTAATTTTAATATATGTGAGCATGTGATTTAAATGTTTTAAAATATTATTTTAAAATATGTACATATTATTTAAAATAAACGAAGTGGTAGAAAGATAGTACTTGAGGTGAAGAATCAACTCTGTGAACAGAGAAATCTCCAGGACTAAAGTAGACCACACTCCCTGAAATGTAAATAAATATATCACCAGCCTGACATGAATCATGTAGCAGAACATCAGTAAAGATTACTTTTACATAGTAAAAGTGAATTATGCCAGAAGGTTTTTCTGTTACTTGTCTGATTTCCTGGAGTTTTATTTCCCTTTGTATTTCTTATCTGTTCTTCCCTCTTATATTGTACTTTTTGTCTGATCCTCCTTACTTTCCAAAGCCATTTTTCAAAATAGGTCATTCAGAAGTTCCTCTCACCATCTTCCCTCTTCCCAGAGACCTGGGAAGAGGAAACCAGAGAAACTGGGTGTCCTCTCTGCAGTGTAGTTTT